>CM039623.1:26239834-26692334 GCA_022457165.1 Juglans mandshurica
CAGAGATTGCATACAGAGGTGGTGCAACGAGAAGGGGAACACCACCTGCGAAATATGTCTCCAGGTTCGAATTTATCTTATTCAAAAGGAATTGATTTTGGGTTCCATTTTTTTCTTCCCTCTGGTGTCTGGTGGGGGTGGAAGGTTTGTCTATTGTGTTGGTGTGTGCGCTTGTTTTTTCTCCTTTGGATTTTGTTTTTTCGTATAAAAATGAATCGCTTGGCTGTATGTTTATGTATTTTTGTTCTTGTAATTCAAAGTAGCTGGGTCTTTTTAGTTCTTGCTAAAACTAGTTTTCATCGCTCTTTTGTTGTGTTTAGATTCTGGGGTGTCTCAAATTTGTCTTTTGCTTACTTTCCTTCATTTTTAAGTCCTTTTTTTTTTATCTTCTTTATATTATTGGGTCATGAAACGGTAAATTGCTTTTGACATGATACCTAATTAAAAACAATTATGGGCTTGTAGCTTTTGATTTTTAGCCTATTTTTTATGAGAAAATATATTTACAACCGTAAATTGTACAACCGTGTATTCGCTTTAAAAAAAGTAAATAAAATGTGAGATCTACATGAAAAAATTTAATCTTTTAATAGGATTACGTGGCGTTTACGTACTTCATGATTGTACGTAGAATTACTCTAATGAGAATAAACTGTGAATTTGTGCAGCAATATGAACCAGGATACACTGCACCTTCAAAGAAGTCTCAGTTGATTGATGCAGCAGTGACCATTAGGTACTGGTTTCCAACTTGTTATTAAAAACAATCTAGAAAGAAATGGGTGCGTGACAGCGTGGCACAATCTTGCAGTTTGGCTAGGCTGAAAGCGTGTTAGAATCTTGACTCCCTTGATTACTCTCCTAAAAGACTAATGAAAGTCACTCACCTTTATTTAGGTAGTTTATAATTGAAGTAAGCCACAAAACATGCTTTGCAACTAATCATTCTGTTAACGTGGGGCTAGTGTGTTTTTTTATTCTCCCTTTTTCTGGACAAATATGATAACAAAAAAAGAAAAAATGGTCAGAGTGGGGCTTTCTCTGCATGCAGATGACATGAGTTGGCTGCACTTTCCATGAAATTTGCACTCTTTCTACTTCCTGATGACTTTGCTGAGAATAATTACATTCTGTTAACTTGGGAATGGTTGCAATTTTCGAAATGTGCACCATTTGACTAATCCAATTTGTCATTTCTTCTGTTGTTTTCCCGTAGAAAGTAACACCATTAATTAGTTAATCCATATGAATACAAACATTGTTAACAGAGAAAGCCTGCAAATTCCAAGAAGAGAGCAAGAGGCGACGAATCCAGAATTAGGGACAATGAGCGAGTACTCGCAGTGCACGTCTGCTGCAGATAGAAGTGCTTCTTGCTGCCGATCCTTGGCCCTAACAGTAAGTTTGTTTTTTATTCAAAATCTCTGAGATTCCCAAATGGTGACAAATGTCCTTGTGGTCCAATGTTTATTGTATAGCTGTGATCTATTTTGCTATGAAACCTCATGCTGAGCTGGACTCAGGAAAATGTGGAAATAGTAACAAAATCGGGTACTTGGTTGACCATTTCCTTGCCATGCAGCAGCCCATAGTGGTAGTTGTAGAGGTGCATTGACCAAAATACATCAATAACAAGTGCATTCAGACTGTCCAATGATCAAGCATTTGGGCGGTTGGGGCCCTATATTGGGGCCACAATCCCACCAGTGCATTGAAAATTTCATCTGCAGTTATTGTGTTCATGATGTTCATTTACAGAGTTATGTATGTGACAATTTGTTGATTGAATTTGCAGTTTACGGTCATCTTGCTTGTTAGACATTTCTTTGATTTGCTTAATGGTGGAACAGAAGATTACCCCTTCACACTTCTTACAGTAAGTAGCTTATTTTCTTTTAGCAGCTGCTTCTGCCCTTCAACTGGGCTGGAACATCTGAGCTGAACTCCTAGTACTGAGTCGTTTAAATTGATCATGTTCTTGCAATTTGCAGGTACTTATTCTAAAGGTTAGTGGAATTATCCTGCCAATGTTGATATTGATGCGCACAGTCACAGCAATTCAAAATAGCATCAGAAGTCATTATGAGGTTAGTTCCTATTCTTACTATCAAAAATTAGTTCCATTCATAAAGAATGTGATATCGACGAATGGGAAACATGAAATGAATCCATATGACAAGGCGAGTTAAAAGTTAAATTGTCCTTGTAGTTTTTTGTTGTTACTATTATTGTTTTTTTTTTCTTTTTCACTATTTACCAAATTGAGACTAAGCTAGAGTACATTTTTTCCGCTTAGCAGGATTCTGAGTATGATACCTCAAACCTGGGCGGAGACAATGAAGAAGACGAACAGCAGCACCATGCAGTCTAAAGCTACTCCTAATGTGTATAATCTCTACTCAGTTGAATTTGCATCAGAGCATTATAGCAGTGCTCACCTTTGTCATATATCTCCCACTTTTTGGAGGTACAAGCGACAAAGAAAAAGATAGATTCTTTCTTGAAAAATAAGTCATTCTTTCCTTTGTACCATCAAGTTAGGTATGGTATATAACTGTCTTTTATTCAGGCCACCCCACCCACCCACCCGCCTAGCAAAAGTCGAAAATAAAACCCTAAAAGACTGAAAGATTGCAACAGCTACATGGACCAGCAGATTAACAGACTAGCTTTACCAATATGTATTCACGTCAAAAACAAGTCCGTTGGATGAACAATCAAATTCGTTGCGTAAATGGGCAAGGCCAGCCACTTTTTGGTTTGTTTGTTGAAAGGCTACAATGAGGCTGACATATAAAGGAATTTTACAATATGAACGCCACACCTTCCAATCCAGGCATAAACAATTAAGACTGAAGTTGTTTCTCAAATATAATTTATATACAAAAAAAGGTCGGTGACTCCAATTTACAGGTGAGATTCTGAAAGCAATCGGGTTGGATTTGAAATGTCATTTTCTATAACGTAGGTCCTATTAAGCACGACCTCAAATTTACTTCAGGTTTTGAAATTTGAGAACCTTGGTCCAACAAAATTGGCAATGACTTAGGAGTAGGCGTGAGGAATCATCACTGGCCGATATAAAGATTTTGATTTCACATCATTAGCTGCTGAACGCCACCTAAGTCTCGCAAAACCATATATTTCAAGCAGTTCAACTTTTCTGCACAAGTATCTGAACCCTATGTCGAAGTTCAGTCAGGCTGCTAAGATCAACGTTCTCAGGAGACTCGTGGCACCCCAAATTTTCTGCAACGTCTACAAACTTCTGGACAAATTCTACCATTTCATCAACCCAACTTCGATTGGACAAGTTATTTTCAAATTTCTTCTTGTCTTTACCATATGTATCCTCGAATTCTCTAGACTTCGCAGCAGCCTTTAAAAGTACGGAATCGGGAAGTCCTGAAATAAATAATGATAATTAAATTTTAGCTAAATGCAGTGTCGACTATGGCCATATATAGTAATTAGTTGATAATAAGGAAAACTAATCATAAACCTAAACCGACACTATCTAGGCACAGGCATTTGATTTGCCCATTTTAGATTCAGACTCTGATGCACATAGATCCATCCCTCTGCAGCATTCATGACAAACTATTTATAACATGCTAAACCTTATCACATCTGCCCAAAAATGTCAAAATTTAAAAGTTCAATTATAACTTGCTAGGGGAAAAAAGAGTAAGAGGAAGCTACGAGGCAAAGGTCATCATCCCCTACATTAAATCATTGCCAACACTCTAAATCGACTAAACCAAATAATTGCATGTTGGCCACTACACATCTGGTTCTTGAAGAAAGACCCTGAAGGAAGAGGACAGTAGCAACAAAAAGAATCTTACCAGCTAACCTTGCAACATTAACACCATAGCTTTTAGGGCACGCACCAGGTGTCAACCTGTAAAGAAATGTAACTTCTTCCACATCTCCAACCCCATTTCCCACTCTACATGCCATATGACAGAGGGAAACCTATACAAACATGAACAGACAGCATGAAACGTTCAAAGCTTTGTGGCTATTGGTAGAATAACAATCAGTGCCTTATTAAGGTTTCTAAATTGTGGAGATTCAAACATAAATTCTCCAAGAAAAAAAAGATAAGGAAAAAAGATAAAATCGCATGAAATACCTTGGGATCTTTCTGATAGTTTACAGCTAATCGGTGATAGTGGGTAGAAAACAATCCTCGACACTGCACTTTGTGTACAAAATGTTGAAGAACTGATTCGCTGCCGAGGGCAGGAAATCCAAAAGTAGAAATAAGGTCAAGCAGATGCAAAATTGAAAATATTAGAAAACACTAATTTGCAGAGAATTGATCATTAATTTTGGATTCATTGCAACGCAATGGTTAGATTTGTCCATGAACAACACATACGCAATGGCTTGTCCATCTGCAGTTGATGTCCCACGTCCAAGTTCATCCAATGCCACTAACGAATTGCAAGTGGCTGAAGACTGCATTAACCGCCAAAAATATGTCAATGCAGTTGTTCAACAGATGAGATGCTGAGAGAACTTGCAAGAAGGGTGGGGTTAAAAATTTGTTCAACAGCAACATTTAGCATGACTCCGTGTAAAAGTTACAGAGGAGAAATTTGTGTCCAGACTACAATCAAGCCATTCATGTGTCCTATAGACAGCTCAACCACAATAGGTTCGCATTTTGGTTGCGGAGATTTAATAAATTGAGCTCAAAAGTGAGAATTACAAGGACAAATCAATGAATTATAACATAGTGAAGAATGTTGTGTTTCCGTTCTGCATGTAATCCATATATCACCCAATAAAATTATTCTGCAATGAAAACAATTTGATCTGCCGAGAACTCTTACCAGCATTAACGCAGTTTCTGAAAGTTCAGTCAGAAAGGTACTTTGGCCTGCCATTATGTGATCTTTGGCACCCATCCGAACAAAGATTTGGTCCACAGGTGACAGCTCGAAGTTTTCTGCAGGAACATCAGCCCCTACCTGGGAAGATCAAAGGTTGAAAACTACTAAAAGATAGTAAAACTTACAAACTGCATAACAAAAACCAGAAAAACTTACCTGTGCCAAAATTACAGCCAAGCACACTTGGCGAAGAAGAGTTGATTTACCACCCATATTTGGACCGGTGAGAAGGATGAAGCTGGGTTGACCAGGACCACCAATTGTAATGTCGTTGGGGACAAATGTTCCCTTGCCTAAAGAATCACTTCTAAGTACAGGATGTCCCAAATTTTTTGTTGAAAAGCATGGCACTTCATCTGGATTCGATGAACCAATTATAGTCGGCCGGCATGTTGGCCCTTCATAAAAGTCGCTTGCAATCGCAAGACTGATCAAAACATCCAGCTCTGCAACATGTGCCAATTCCAGTCATTCCAAATAAATATATTTTTGTCGTATAAGCTACAAGATTTTTTCATGCACCAAATGAATGATGTGCAAAACTTTGAGCTCCGAGTGACAAAACATCATTTCCAATAAGGTATTTTAGTTTGGGCTACTATAGAAGATGATATTAATACCACAATCTGGAGATCCACCATTTCACCTAAAAAAAAAAAACACGATATTTCCCTTCTCTTCATATCCATAATCATGCAGGCATGTGTGTGCACATGAGAGAGGGGGGTGTATACCAGCAGTAGCAGAAGCCAATTGTCTCCACTTATTATGATGCTCACAGAATCGTCCAATTAACCTCTGCAAAATGCTTTTCAGCATGGATTCCTTTTCCGATTCTGCTTGCAAGAGCTCTCCCAACAACTTTTTGATATTTGGAGTCCAATATCTGAAGAAGCCCTGAAAATACCAGCAAAGAATTAAGAAAAGTATTGAAGGATATAAACAAAATAAAGAACTACTCAAGAAGTGAAATTTAGGAAATTAATAACGGAAAAAATAAAATCATAACTGCTCTAAAATGATACTAGTGATCCTACAACCACACCATCTTATTCAACATGATACTGCTCTAAGATGCTTCACAAAAAATTGTAACTACAATAAATAAACGATAGGCACTACATCTTGTTAATTAGCCCAGGTATCTCAAAATTGTTCAAATATAGGATCAAATGTAGCAACTACTAAAGCTACTTCATTTACCAAGCCTTTTGTTCTTACCTTTCTAGATGATCGTAACTCATAATCAGGAGGGATGCTCCCCCGCAAACTCTCTGGTACTTCTAAGAGGTATGCCTCTTTTCCAACTGTGACATATGTAATCTAACAGATCATTGGAAGACAGAAGTTGGTTATTTTTGTGGACCATAAACAAAGAATTAGACTACTGAAAATTCAAACACCCCAAACTGTTCACAGAAATTCATACTGATGCATCTCCAAGCAACTTTCGCTGTTCCTTGAGGTGTTTCGTTAAACTAGACTCAACCTCCTTGACTCTTTTACAGGCAGAGTCATACTCCGTATCGACTCCTCCATGGGGTATTACACGTCCTGAATTATTAGCTTCCACCCAATCAAAGGCGTCCTTGAAATGATTAATTACTGAATGAATGTCAGGGAGACCATTACCTGCATATATATAAAAGATGAGATGCCAGACTAGATTATTTTCAAAAGCATCATATATATATATATATCAAAGCTAAACATACCGGGTGTTAACAGATGATGGAGGACTCTGGATTCAACATTTTCCAAAATAACACCCAGTGAAGAACATGCTTGGGCCATTAACTCACAACCGCGTAGAGCTGAAATGAACTCTTGGAGCTGTTTCTTTGCTGCATCCTCATATAGAACCACTTTGTTGGCGTTCCTTCCTTGAGCTTCACTGTGTTGAGTCAATGCCAATGGATATAAATCATGCTAATATTAACTATCCCTAAATTATAGTACAATATAATAAATTCTGCACCTAGGCTGATTGGATCTACCTGATGGCAAAAACACGTGCAAGCAACCGCTCCATGTCTGGGAGCCTGGACAATGCTTTTCGAAATTCAATTGCACAAGCTAGATTAATTCCCTAAAAAGCAAAAGTATATATCAAAATCATTGTATGACACTGAACTTATAATGAACACTACCAAACAATCCAGGTTCTATTCTATTTAGGAAGTCCATAAGGTTCCAATAATAAATTTTTGAAACAACATTTGCTATCATTCTAACAATGAACTTTGTAAGACCTAATTAACAATATAATTCTGCAAAGGCTTGAGGCATGTCATATCAAGTTATAAGCATATCGATGTGAAACTCACCTGTAAACCTGCAACAGCATCCTGGCGTTCCCGAATTAACTCTGGACGAAATAGAGGCCTTGCAAGCCATGATTTGAGCAACCTCTTCCCAAATGCCGTCACACAGTGGTTCAATTGGGAGTAGAGTGTCCTTAAAAGAGACAGGAAAAAAACATCAAAACGAGGTCTAAGGGACAATAAACAAAATGTATGTGTGTGCATGTGTTTAGATGTATACAACCACACAGTAAGGGTACCCTGAAGAGTCTCCATTTCTGCCATTTTCAAAAATCTCAAGGTTCTCCAGTGCAGCAGCATCAAGAACCATGTATTGGTTTGAGACAATATTACCAAGACCAGAGCAAGGAAGTAACTCAAACTTTGCAAAACGAAGTAATGTTTCATCCAGGAAAGCCTGCTTAAGATAGAAAAGAGTGCCCCCAAGAGCTGAGAGTGCACAGCTGCCATTCTCCCCTGACCTCACTAGGTCTGAAAGAACATCTGGTAGGCAAGCCAGCCCATTTTCCTCCACGTGAGAATGGATACCATGAAAATTCGCTTCATTTAGAGATCCAGAAACTGATTGTTGCACAATGCGGCTGTAGATATTTTTAACTTCATGCAAAGTCTTCTCAGCATCCCAGAATTCCAAGAGTGGATCTAACTCATTCACTAAAGGATTTCTTGTGTGTCTCATCAGTACTCTTTCTGTTTCAGTGCTCAGCTGTTTTGCAGGTTTTACAATTTCCACAGGCCTTAACTCAGACAAGAGACAACACAAGGCACTGCACTCCTTATCATCCACAAACTGGCAAAGAGAGAAATATGCTTAGTTAAAAAAAATCACCAAAGAAATTATTTAACTGATAAGTTAATGAGAAATCCTATACATGTACAGAAAAGTGTAAACCATTGTCAATTATGTGTGAGCACACAGTATACTTGTAACTGTAACAGCACAACTGACATGAGTTTAAAAGAGGGAATGCAATGGCCAGCCATCACAGCTAATAGTTTAACAGCTGAATAAACACATACACAACTGACAATAGCCCACGAGACCTTCCCACACTATTAACAAAAGAAGATCAGCTGCATGAAAGCAATCCCATTTGAAAACTGGTCAATGCAACCCAGCATACACAACTATGAGCAAAATCAAAATAGTGTGCCATGTCCATGGCGGACACACACAGAGAGGTTATGCCTGAGAACAGGAGAGTTACATTCCGTAGCAGTTGAAGTCAAACATTCTACTAGACTCACCTGCCCAAGAACAACCCTGCTGGTAGCAACATCTACCACACAAACACCAAAAACGCGCTCTGCATTTTGGTTTGCCAGTGTGCCTTCAACTACTGCCATTAGGTAAGACGCATCAGGATTTGATGACAGCATCTCTCCCTCAGTTAGTGTTCCTTTTGTAACCACCGCACATACTTCACGTTTGACAACCTGCCAATAAAGGGAATAATGTCAAAACCACTGAACTTTAATATTTCCCTATTTTTCCTTTCACAATATAGACACCAAACTAAGAAAAGAATTGCCACTAACAATCAAATAGAGGAGTAGCGAGATGATGACTCCAACATGAATAATCATTCTTTGATCAAAATCCAATAACCAATATACTGACAATAAAAAGCCAGAATCACAGCTTGATTGAAGGCACAAATTCCAGTTGAAAGAAAAATTTCTTCAATTTGATCGAGGATGAGGCCCACGTGTCAGTATAATAAAGTAATCATCTAATCTATCTTTCAACTGGAATTTCCTAGACTTGACTAGACAATTAGACCTGTAGGAATCAGATTTTGACTCATCGTATATAACAAACTTACCTATCTATATATATATTAGTATATGCATGTATATATTTCTATACCTACGCAGTAATCAATTTAAGGAAAAGAATGACTACTAAAGAAGGTGGAAAGTTATCATTGTCCTTGAGTCTTCAAACAAACAGACCTTATCCTTGGAACCTTTTTCTTTGCGACGAAGCTCTAGCTGTTCAGGGGTTTCTGTCTGCTCAACAACAAGAACTCGATAACCCTGATTCATCAAGGCAGATTATATTATATTCAGCTTGATAATAAAGAATGGGCTCATCAAAGAAATAGGGACATAATTAACTCAATAAAGAGAAAACCAATTGACAATAACATAATGAGTGAGCCAACCTTTCTAGCCAATTTCTCCACATTCATTGAGAAGTTCTTTTCTGGGAATCCACAATGCGGTTGTTCTCCCTAAAGTGCAAGTAGTGTCAATAAAAACCAGTAAAGATCATGGATATATCAAACAGACATCAAAACCATATAGTAGGCATTAGAATGAAAAAGAATCTAATCAAGTTTTTTTATTTGTCCTGACTATCAAAATGCAGTATTACCCAGAGTAAAAATAAGGGTCAACATCACAAGAAAACGGAATATTAGTGTTGGATGCACTCAAACAGATTAATACCTTCATATATTGCAAGCCAAGCTCTTTCACCCCTACATGTGCATCCATTTCAAAAAGTTCATAAAACTTGCCCATCTGCTCCAACAAATAAAAGAAATTACAACCAGTCAGCAGTAATGGCAACAACAGCTTTTGTAACAATATCTAGCTTTATTCAGCTAATGTGACCTATATCCATACCTTGAAAAATAAAACCTTGTCCATATGCTTTGACTTAAACTCCCACCATTGTCTCTGCATGATTATAGAGGGATATAGATTGAAAACATACAAAATGAAAATGCTTAAAAGACTACTACACTGATTGATGTCCGAAAGCAAGTACCTGGCCGCCTGACAAACTTCTTAGAAAATCAGGAGGCAAGTAAAGAGTCCTCGGATCATAGTTTGCATCACCAGGACGTCTTCTTTTTGCATCCCTGCGTTCTCTGTATCAAGACTAAACAAGTTCAGCAAATATGAATGAGCAAGGCATCGACATTACTAGCCAAACAGCCAAAATAATATATGAACAGAGATCTCTGCATTATACTACCTAGTTCCTTTTCTCACTCAAAGGCACTTTGATCAGACAATAATATTAATGCTATTTCAGTCACACAATCAAAAATCAACAAGTAAATGCGGTCTTTTTATAGTCTTGATTGAAAGATAATTGGAAAAGATTAACTACAAAGATATATAAGAACTTACTCCCCAAGGAAGAATAACTTTTCAGTCTCACGCATACCAAACCTTTCTGCAGCATCGCCCATTAAGGCATTACCAAGGTCATTAGATGCCTTCCCACCTACAGAAAGTGCATGCTCGAGTTCAGTCTCAGTGCCCAATAAGATGTAAAGTTCAAACATCTGCTCCAGTAACTGTAGGTTCCCACAGCATAAATCAGAACCAGAATGGGCATGCGGAAAATAGAAATTCTTCTTTAGAGTAAAGAAAAATAGATAAAGGAAAACATAGGGAGGCCCGGTATAAAGCTTTAATTCAATTAATATAATCCCATCTATTCCAATTTTACCAGCCACAGAAACCATCTAATGTGACAATTATGAATTATTCAAAACGCATATAACACAGACCATTTGCAGCTCATGCTACAGATGAAACATAACATTAACATTTCCAGTGCATTCATTTATCCTACATTGTTCTTGTCTCCGCACACAAACCAACAAGAACGCGCCCAAACTCGAAACCCCATTACTTACTCTCCGCATTAGTAAGAGTCTCCGTCAAAGAAATCTTGAAACCTCCCTTACAAGTATCCTGGCCACCACCGCCATTCTTGCTCTTCTTAGTAGACCCAAGCTTCTCTCCCTCGCCGACCTTCCGCTTCCTCGACCCGCTGCCATTCCCTCTAAGTTTTCCTTTAGGCTTCGTTAGCCCTTCATTCTCTTCATCCTCCTCCAAATGCATATCCTCCCCACCATCCTCAATCACCTCTTCCTCCATATTTTCCCCCCAATCTTCATCGCTAGAATCATCATCACCACCGCCACTAATAGCATCAGTCTCCTCTACCTTCTCCACCTCCTTATCTTCGACCACCACCTTCGTACCGCGCTGCCGCGACCGCTTATATCCCTTAACACCCTCGTCCTCCTTAACGATCTCTACCTCCTCGTCCTGAACCATCGCCTCCCTCGAATCCGAAGAACCGCGCCGCAACCGCTTGAATTTCTTCTTCACGCTCTCTTCGACCCACTCAATCTTCTCTTTCCCCAGATCCAACAATTCCTCCTCAGCGTCATCGTACTGAACCAAATGCTTATTAGCATCTCTGTCGAAAAATTTCACGGAACCCTCGTACCAGGACTTATCCAACGGCCAAAAGACCTTGATCCTCCTCCCCACAGCATCCTCACCGTAGGATTTATTAACGGGGGGAGTTAAGGGAGACGCGCCGATGACTAAGAGGGGCTTCTTGAGCTTGGATTGGAGAGGGGAAGGGGTGGTAGGGCTAGGGAAAGGGCAAGGGATTGGAGTAGAATCGGGATTGGAATTAGGGTTTTTAGGGAACGAATTGGAAGCGATTTTAGGGCTTTGCTTGGAGTTGGAGAGAGTGGGAGAAGGTGAAGGAGACGGAGACGCTTTGGAGAAGAAGGAAGTGATTTGACGCTGTGGGTTAACGAGTGGCGACCGGCCACTGCTCTGTCGGCGTGACGGTGCCATTGCTGCTAATCACTCTCTGTGTGTTTGTGATCGTGCGCGAATGATAGTGTTCAAGAGAGAGCTTTCTGGGTATAGAATTGTTATTTGTGAGTAAGGGGTGGCGGGAAATACACCTAGAATAAATTCCCGGGAAACAGGTTTTGGGGTCGGAAATGTTGTTTGGCGGGAATTTTGCTGCGTATCGCAGTTCGCATCCCTCTGAAGCGTCTTTTTTATTATTATTATTCAAAAACAGTAACTTTTATATATATATATGGAAAAATATTTGCATCTGCCTACAGCCGGCGCACAGTCAATGCATTGAGTATGAAAAAAAAAAAAAAAAGATAATGTGAAATGTGCGCCGGCTGTAGGCAGATGTATAGCAAATCTCTATATATATATATATATATTTTTTTATGTAATTGACTGCATCACTTTCTTCCAATCTAATACATATATATAAGTTTTGCACATTAATTATGTTAAAAAATAGTTTAAGCTTTTATTTTTTAAAAATTATAATAAATTACACTATAAGTGAAGTGTTAATTCTCTAATTTATATGTAGCAAAACTTATCTATAATAGTAATTTTCATTTTGAGTAAAATTGTAAATCATGCTATTATTGCTATATTCTGTATTTATCTAATGCTGTACTATATTAATAAGCATTATTAATAACTTTTTATACTACATATTATTAAAATAATAAATCATTAATGACTTTGTGCAACATATGAAACTCTTAAAATCGAATAAACGATATTTATTTTTCATGAGTTAAAGTCGTCTTCTAATCTTGCACTTGCATGTAAATGTTAATAGCTCAATACCATATATAAATAGCTTAATACCAAATAAAATGGTCGAACAGCATGAGAGGTCCCGTAGAAGAGCAATAGAATTAAAAGGAAGAGTGTTGCTAGTTAAAAACTTCATATTTTATTTTTTTCTTTTATTTTTTTACATTTTTTTAACATTTTTAAATATATTTTTTTAAAAAAATACACCAATACATTAAAAATTAATTTCTTAACTATTAAGTAAAAAAATTAAATACATAGAACAATCAAAATAAAGAGACAAACTCGTGAGCGTAGTAACATTTTCTTAAAGAGAAATGATACTTGCAGTCGTTGTAGCGCCGTGCAATCGATTTAAAAAAAATAAATAAATATGAGATCCACATGAAAATAAATTAATTTTTTTCAAAATAACAACACGACGTTTGTACATTCCACAATTATACATAGCATTATCCTTTCTTAAAATGAATACATGAATGGTGTTGTGTATGGGTGGTGCGTTACAACGGTCCATGGAATCTCCTTTATGCATGATGTCATCAATTCCAAGAACTTTGAGCTTCTATGATTGCAAAAACAACTGTTTTTTTCTTTGCCAACTCATGGATCATTAGGATTATACTTTGACAATGTAGAAATGATTTATTCAAAGTCTAAATAGATAAGTCACGCACATGTTTTTATAAAAAAAAAGATATATCATCGGAAGAAAATGTAAAAAAAAAAAAAAAAAAATTATTTTGTATTAGTAAAACCTATTTTTTTTATAAAAAATTTATACAAAATTTATCTATTTAAAATTTGTACCTTACATTACTCGTTCATTCGATAGTGGTTAGCTATTCATAGTAAATATTATTGCGTAGGAAAAAATCTGTTTGTCATCATTGTCTTAACGTAAATAATCGATTATATTCAAAATTATAATTAATGAGAAAGTTTTGTTAGGAGGAATGTTAATAACAGAATTAGTTACAAAGTAAAGCAAGGAGAAAGAGACATTAGGTAACAACCATTGTGCTATGAAAAAAAGCCAATTATCTTCACATTTTCAGTGCAACCAATAAATGCATAATAAAATATAAAGAAATGAATCAAACAACTCCCACGAACTAATCCAATGGTTTTTTTTTTCCAATCAAAAATTTTAAAAATATTTAAAAGTGAGCCCGGTTATACATCAGTTGGCACTCTCCACATACCGTGATTGTTTTTTCTTTTTTTAACTCAAGTGTTTTGAGGATGCAGCCAACAATAAGCTGATGTAAATAATTTCTCTTTAAAAGTGGAGGAATTTCAAGACTATTGCTACATCAGCATGCCAGTAAAGACGATTTGTTCATTTTTGGCATTTGATTGTGTTAATTAAACAGGGGTTAATGATATTACAATTATAATTCTTTGTAATTATTTTATCACTCATTTTACAATCAACTAATAAAAATAGGATCTGTAATTATAAATAAAAGAAATATTTTAGTCATAAAAGAATTTTATAAAAAGAAATTTACATATTGATTATGTCGGGGACACGATATGTGTAAAATTATTTTTATTATAAAATAAGTCTAATAAATCACATAAACTACGTAATTTATGAATTTATTTTTATAAAATCTCGTAATATTTATACTAAAATAAATCTCAATTTTATAAAAGTATCCTCTATTTAATATAAAGTTATAAAATAATTATGAACACCGTTATTACTTAGAAAATAAACTTTAAAAAAACTGAACACCGGCCTTTTAGACGGTGCGTCTCTCTCTCACCCGCTGCCGCTATCTCCAATACCAACCACCGCAACCGATCCTCCGCTCTCTCTATCTCTCTTATATATGGCTACCCGATGGCTCTGTGTCTAAGAAAACCCTCCAAAGCCACGATCTTGATCAGTCACTGCCGATACTTTAAGCCCCATTCCACCGTAATACCCAATCTCAATGGCTACTTCACAACCCAGCTACGCGCTCTCGATCAGGGACGACGACAAGAACGGCGTCGCGGAGAGCAAGTGTGGCTTCCTAGTGGTAGCTCTATGCCCTTGTCTCGTATGCTTCATTCTCCTCCTCATTGTACTCTCTATCGTTCTCCTTATCAAGTTCCATTTATTTTGCCACACTCCACTTCACTCTCTCATCTCCAGGAAAAATTGTTAATTCCCAGCTGTAGGATTTTCAATCCTGGAATTGAATCATTTCCCATTATTAGCTTACGAGGAATAATTCTAGATTGGAAGCATAGGAGGTTTTGTTGTGTCACCAAAGAAAATGTGCTGAAAACAAACTCTAGGGTCATTAATGTTAGATTTCCAGAGTTGCCCGTTGGTAGTTTACCAAGAAAAGCGTTGGCTTTTAGCTTTAGGGGGTTTGCTAGTGTGACAGGCAGCAGTACAGATTCTGATGCTGATTATGAGAGTGGGGAAGGTGATTATGTTGATGATGACTGTACCAATGGCGATGGGGTTAAGTCATGTGCGAACCCAAATGAGGTTGATAGAGTATGCAAGGTGATCGACGAATTGTTTTCGTTGGATAGAAATATGGAGGCGGTTCTAGATGAATGTGGGGTTGATTTGTCGCACGATTTGGTTGTAGGTGTGTTGGAACGCTTCAAACATGCTCGAAAACCAGCCTTTCGGTTTTTCTGTTGGGCAGGGAAGAAGCCTGGGTTTACCCATGACTTGAGGACTTATAATGCGATGATGAATATATTAGGGAAGACGAGGCAGTTCGAGACCATGGTGTCAATGCTTGAAGAGATGGGTGAGAAGGGCCTGCTGATGATGGAGACTTTTATGATTGCAATTAAAGCTTTTGCTGCTGCAAAGGAAAGGAGGAAAGCTGTTGGAATTTTTGAGCTAATGAAGAAGTATAAATTTAAAGTGGGCGTTGAGACGATTAATAGCTTGCTTGATAGTCTTGGGAGGGCAAAGCTTGGTAAAGAAGCGCATGCACTTTTCGAGAGGTTAAAAGAGAGATTTGTGCCTAATTTGCAAACTTATACAGTATTGCTTAATGGTTGGTGCCGAGTAAGGAATTTGCTGGAAGCAGGGAGAGTGTGGAATGAGATGGTTGAAAAGGGATTTAAGCCTGATATAGTTGCACATAATATTATGCTTGAAGGGTTGTTGAAGTGTAAGAAGAGGTCCGATGCCATCAAGTTGTTTGAAGTCATGAGGGCCAAGGGTCCATCACCCAACGTTAGGAGCTATACAATTTTGATTCGGGATTTATGCAAGCAAACCAAGATGAAAGAAGCGGTTGAATATTTTGATGAGATGACTGGATCTGGATGCCAGCCTGATGCTGTGGTTTACACGTGTTTGATCACTGGCTTTGGGAACCGGAAGAATATGGATGCTGTATTTGGATTGCTGAAGGAGATGAAAGAAAAGGGTTGCCTTCCTGATGGGCGCACCTACAATGCCTTGATTAAATTGATGACAAGTCGACGAATGCCAGATGATGCAGTGAGGATATATAAGAACATGATTCAGGGTGGCATTGAACCATCAATCCACACTTATAACATGATAATGAAATCCTACTTCCAAACAAGAAACTATGAAATGGGTTGTGCAGTTTGGGACGAGATGATCAGGAAGGGGTGTTGCCCGGATGATAATTCCTATACGGTTTTCATTGGAGGGCTCATACGTCAAGGAAGATCTGGAGAGGCTTGCAAATATTTAGAGGAAATGATAGAGAAAGGAATGAAAGCACCTCAGCTTGATTATGACAAGTTTGGAGCTGATTTCTCTAGAGCTGGGAAACCAGGCATACTAGAGGAGTTGGCTCGGAAGATGGAGCTTTCTGGTAAGTTTGAAGTCTCCAATGTTATTGCGAGGTGGGCTGAAATGATGAAGAAAAGGATCAAGAGAAAAGAACCTGATGAGCAGTACACCTGAGTTACTTGCCGAGGCCAATGATACTGTGATACTCTGCCCAAGATTCCCACCCAAGTGCTTAGTTTTTGGTAAAATTTTAGTTTGTTATTTGGGACAGGGCTTGCTTGAGCTGTGTGTTGTGTATTTGTTTAGTTATTACGTTTTGTATTTTCAACTGTTTTTATTTACTTGGTTCAGTTTGTAAATGACTTCTTTAATGTTGGGAATTACAAGTCATGATTTCACCTTCCTATTTGCTACTACAAAGGAAAGACATGCTACTTTACTAATTAGAATAAAAAAAACCTTAAAAAAAGAAAGAAATAAAAGACATATTTAACTTCAACAAGGAGTCGGAAGACTTGCTTAAAAAACATTTAGGCAATAATTTGCATATTAATGCAGTATCTTTTAGGATCACCAGAGTTTAATTCTTACCTTACTTTGGCTATCTTCCATTAAAAAATTGGGGAGAAAACCTAAACACTCAAACCTACTGACTTTTCAAACTATTAATTCAAAAAATATAAAAACACCCTTTTAACTTAGAAAATTATTATTTTTGATAGTTTGAACTTTGAGGAGATGATTATCAAAATTGATAGTTATTCAATTGAGAGGTAGTTTGAGGGGTATTTAAATATTTTGTCCAAAAAATAAAAATCACTTTATAATGTGGTAGGAAATACCTGGGAAAAACTCACGACTGTTACTCAGTCACAACTGTGGGAAAAACCACCCCACCATCTAGTAAATTAGTAATCGTTTCGTTGATGGAGCACTAAGGCATCTAATCGACACTTATCTCATAAAACAAATTTGAAAATTTTGAGAAAATTGTTTTGAGCTTTGTGTTTAGCTAATGATTAGATAATGATTAAATAAAAAAGTTGATTTAAAATTAAAATATAATTTATGTTTGAGTGATGTTTGGAAATAAAATTATGAAAAGTTTTAGAATATCTGAGAATATCTAACTATCCTGCCCTAAATCTAAAGTTTTATAATATTAAAATTAAATACCTATATTTGACATGGACAATGCTAGCCAGGAGCGGAACTAGAAAATCTAGTTTGGGAGGGCCAAGTTAAGAAAAATAAATTTTGAGGGGACTAAATACTAATTTTTATATAGTCTACTTTATAAAAACACATTCTAAAACTTAATTTTCATCAAATTTTAAAAATTTGGTGGGGGGGGGGGGGGGGGGGGGGAGGGCGCCTTGCCTTAAGGTAGTTCCGTCCTTGATGCTAAGCTACTAGGGGGACCGAGAGTGGTGCTCCCGCATTGTACTAACAGGTGCAATTGCATTTTTTTTTTCAAACATTTTTTAAATATATATATATTTTTTTACAAATTTACTAAAAACCACTTTCTTAACCATTGAGTGAAAGAAAAGTATTGGTCAATTTAAAAGCACCATTATTGGTGCCCTAACATCTTCCATTTGACCTAAATAGTCGCTTGATATGCATTTGCAGTAGGGTTGTAAGACTATCGGTCCAGACCGAAAAACTCAATAGGACCGATAGTCTTATTGGTTAGTCTTAGGGTGTATTTTTTTAGACCGGACCGAGACCGACCTAATGTGTGTGTGTATATATATATATATTTAAATATTATATATAATATTATTTTATATAGTAATTGTATAAGTTAATTATGTAATTTTCATCAAATGGATCACTTTTAACCCTATATATACAATGAAATTATTTAATATTCATTAACCATATATAAAATGTTAAAGAGATCAATTAATTTTAATTTTATTAATTTTTTGCATTAATTTTTCTGTCAAAAAAAGAAAAGGGAGGAAAAAAAATATCTATGGACCAATAGCTAACAGTTTGGCCTGAAAAAATGATGGACCAAAATTTTTAATCCGTAACCCCCTTAACTAGACTGATTATACCCTTAATTTGCATTGGTGGAGGGAGGGAAGGGAGGCTTGGCCATGGCCCTCCCATGCAAAGTTTTGAAACCCCACCTATAAAATTCGTTATAATCCATATTTTATTTTTCCAAAATATAAAACTCAAGATTTAGCCTAAAATAAAAATATATGCATTCATTAAATCTATTCAATATCCCTTAATCTCGTTAGTTATTTTTCTTTAGATTTATGCTAATATATATTTTGTCTTGAACGATATAAATAATTTTTTTTTAAATAATACTACTCATCATTCATTTTATTATTATCTTATCATCATCATCCCATGATACGATATTAAATAATTAGAGATTATTTATTATGTTTCACTTGTGGACCTATCATTTAATGTCACGTCAATGGACATTATTAAGAGGTTAATGATAAAAAGGATGAATAATGGATTTTTCTAATTTTTTATATCTCTCTCTCTCTATATATATATATAATATACGCCGGCCTCCCAAAAAATGAAATCTTGGTCTTGCCACTGATTTCTTGAGATCCAAATACACGTCATCCACACCAGGATGGACATATCAGTTATATTGTATTGACATTAGCGTTATCATATCAATTTAGTATTGATACAAAACTACAAAATACATGTAGCATGACTCAGACCCGTTAATTTGTAAATGGACCTAGTTTTGAGCTACTTTTAGCTTTTTAATTATTTTATTCTAAAACTCGTTTATAGAGTATACACTAACCATAATTTAAATAATAAGATTTGATTTGTAAAATTCAAAATTCAAAATTATATCATATAAGCACATTACTAAGTGTTATCCTTGTCTATTTATAAACAGAAGTTTTCTTGGCATTTATTTCCCATATTTTTAGCTACTCCAGCAATTTTGGCAATTAATCATGACTTCCCTAGATTGGAAACATTACCACGCAATACTAAATAATCAATTTCATTAAAGATTTGATTGAAGAATCTCGATTTATTATGGAGAGAGATTTTGATATCTTGACATGCTTTAATTGAATTAATGCACTTTTTTTGAGTTGGGAGAGGGGAGGTTCGAAGTCCAAACCTCTATTTTAGAGGCTGAGCGTTATGCCAGGCAACATGCCTTTGGCAATTGAATTAATGCACTTACTATATATATATATATATATGTGTATATATGTATATTAATTCATGCATAATCTTCTTTCTCTACACTTTCTCAATGCAGTTAAGGTACGGCCATTAGCTTTTGGTGATCAGTACTCGATCGATCGAAGTCCTGCATCCATGAAGCAACTTCATTCATTTATAGGGTCACGACCTTTGTCCTTTTTCTTTCTTCTGGTAATCCTTCAGCTTTCAATGAATATACTTGTCTTGAGACTGACATGCATGCGTTATTTTCTTATATATTCATGATGTGTTTGGATTTATAAACCCTCATTCCTCAAATATGCAGGTATTTGTAATGATGCTCCTACTTCCCATTCTACTGATCCCATGTTGGTATGCTATGGTCAATCGTGTTGAGCACCAAGTGAGATACTGGAACTCAAAGGAGTTTCATTCCATGCTGATGTCTGAAATTGAGAACAGAGCAAAGTTTCTAAGTCCAATAAATTCATCTGCAACTAATTTAGCAAGAATTTTAGGTTCCTCCCTCAATGGAACTGCACTATCATTCTCTGAGATTGAGACCAAGGTTTGTATCTACACACACACATATATGATTCTCTCGTGAACATTCTGATTAAATTATTGGATTAATCATAGAAAGAAACAGCTAATTAAGGATTTTATGTTTAATTTACATGCAGGTGGCTCCTGTATTGTTTCAAGAGTTGTCTACAATTCCATACTTATCTCAAATTTCTTATTTTGGATTAGACGGACTGTTTTTCTCATACTATACCGACGGCAATCAAACTCTTGCCATGTACACCAACTCCTCATTCTTCTCTGCTCCAAATGGAAGAGAAAACTACATCTGGCTTATGCAAGATGTGGACATTGAGACAGGAAAATTGTATGGAAAAGCCATTGAATACCCTCCCTGGACTATGGCAAATGCAAGTTGGTTTCAAGAAGCCTTGAATAATAAACACGGATCTGCCTCGTTGGAAACTGGATGGAACAATGCTCAAGACCTTCTATTCCTTAAATCAGCTAGACTTAATAGAGGAGTTCTCTCTCTCGGGTTTCCAGTTAAAACATTAACTACCATTTTTACTGGTGTAGATTATCATGGTGGGAGCTTGTATATGGCTACCCAAGATGGGAAAATGCTAGTAGCAGGGCTCCCAAAGACTAATACACTTCTTGCTGCTAACGTTTCCTGCACCATGAAAGATGGTATGTCGAGAGCTTCTACTTTGACTATTCAAGAAACAGAATACACCTTTTATTGTTTGCCACTTGATATAGTGGGAGTGCAATCGGTACGTTTTAAGTTCATCCCACGATCTTGCATATATGAATTATCTTTATTAGTATTTATCTATATTCAAATAATTATTTCATGTGTAGACCATTTATTTTTTGTTGCAATCCTTCTTGTTGCCTTGTACATGGTGTACATGGGATATATCGCATGTTTTCTTTCCAATGGTAGAACATAAACTAATCTAGATTTTGCAACCACCAAATCCATATGCTTCAAGCGTGGAGAACTCATGCTTGCTAAGTTGATGATCATGGACCTCTCTCTCTCTCTCTCTCTCTCTCTGTGGTATGTTTTAGGCTTGAGAAAGCTATGAAACATTTCTGTTTTCGAACAGGTCAAAGATGAATGCAGACTTTCCCCGCTTCCTTGACAGGCCAAGAGAGAAAAGTGTGCTCTTTTGTATTTGCTAGGCAAACAATTAGTGTACATACATGGCGAAATGCTCTGATGATCATATTGCATACCCATATATGCTAGATAGATTTGTGTCCTTTAGTTTGTAGCCAACTGTCCATATTACTGATCCAAACTCCAACCATACAATTACTTCTATGTGCAATCAATACATAGATTAGTTGGGTCAAACAGTTCATACATAGATTTATTTTTCACTTTTATACTTTTTTTCCAGGTATATCTGTTGGCTGTCCCGCAAAATGGATTAGTCAGCCTTGTCCACAAGAACAAGAAAGTGGCATTGTTGCTCCTTATGGTTGTGATCGCTACAATGATTGGTTCCTTCTTAGGTTTTGTGTTTATATTCGTTAGAGCTGCCAGACGAGAGATGCATTTGTGTGCTGCGCTCATTAAACAAATGGAAGCAACTCAGCAAGCAGAGAGGAAAAGTATGAACAAGAGTCTTGCCTTTGCTAGTGCCAGTCACGATGTTCGTGCTTCACTAGCTGGCCTTACTGGTCTGATAGAGATATGCTATGTTGAAGTTATCCCTGGTTCCGAATTGGCTACAAACTTAAGACAAATGGATACCTGTGCAAAGGACCTACTAGGTAAGTTTGATGACTAATCATTTTTTCATCATATCTTACCAGGAAATTGTTAATGCAAGTGTTTAGCATTCTCTTTTACAACTAATATATATGTATGCCTATACCTGTTTAGATCTACTGAATTCTATTCTCGATACAAGCAAAATCGAAGCGGGCAAGATGCTGCTTGAAGAAGAGGAATTTGATTTGGCCCAACTTCTTGAGGATGTAGTTGATTTGTATCATCCTGTTGGTATGAGAAAAGGAGTAGATGTAGTGTTGGATCCTTATGATGGTTCAATCCTCAAATTTTCCCAAGTGAAAGGTGATAGGGGAAAACTCAAGCAGATATTATGTAATCTACTAAGCAATGCAGTTAAATTTACTTCAGAGGGGCATGTAACTGTTCGAGCTTGGGTTAGGAAAACCAGTTTGCAGAATACGTTGATTGCTTCTAAAAGGAACTGCCTGCCGTGCTTGTTTTACAAGAACAGTCAAGCATATAATGATTTTGAAGCTGTGGATGCTGCCCTAAAAGATCCAAATGTTATGGACTTTGTATTTGAGGTGGATGATACAGGTAAAGGTATTCCAAAAGAGCAGCAAAAATCAGTCTTCGAAAACTATGTTCAAGTCAAAGAAACAGCTATTGGACAAGGAGGCACTGGCTTAGGACTCGGCATTGTTCAGTCTCTGGTACGTGAACCAACTCTGGCACAATCTGTCAAAATCCTTTTGTCCTTGCTTAGCTAGAGTTCCAAATAATGAAACTCCAGTGGGTTATGGTATCTAAATTGCCATTTGATAATTTATATATTATACACTGAATTCACTGGCACTAATAGGATGGAACTATCTATATTAAGTACCAAGTGGTTTTTTCCCTTTTAGAGCTATTGTCCTGTGCCTGGATGGTGCATTTGGAGTGTAAGCTTGATTACATTCATATAATTATGAATAAAACCTTAGCTAAAGTGGCTTGATTATCTTAATTTTTAGTGATAGTCTTTCTTCATTCTATCGCTCAAGTGATTCCATTATGGTTTTAAATTGTGTGCTAGGTACGTCTGATGCATGGAGATATAGGAATTGTGGACAAGGAGATCGGAGAGGAGGGAACTTGCTTTAGATTCGATGTTCTACTCAGTATATGTGAAATCGTCTCTTGCAATAATGTAGAAGCAGAACAGCTTGAAATGGGAGTTGGCACACATCTACTGGGGCTTAGCAGTCAGACCCCTAGCCCTGAGATGACTATTAGAACTCCTAGTCCTGGATTGTGTGCTCGGACTGCTAGTCCAAAGTTGACAATTCACTCCCCTAGCCCTAAGCAGAAGGCATCCCATGTTGTTCTCTTGATTGGAGATAATGAGCGTCGGAGGATGTCACACAGATTCATGGAGAACTTAGGCATAAAAGTATCAGTTGTTAAGCAATGGCAACATCTTCCTTCTACTCTCGAGACGATCTCACATAAGCAAAACCATTCGCATAACAACTCTTTGGTAAAATCATATTTTTATTCTCCAAGTGAATACTTAAGCAGGTCTGCTACTAGTAACTCCATCACTGTAGACAAGGATGTGCCTTTGAGTACCATGGATGGATCAGACTACATACTATCAGTCTTCAGAAGAACTACTCCTAGATGTGCATCAAGTTTTATATTAGTTGTGATCGATGCCTGTGCCGGACCATTCCCAGAAATGTGTAGGAGTGTGACCGAGTTCAGAAGAGGGCTAAACAATACTTGTTGCAGGGTGGTTTGGTTGGAGAAACCAATGATGCGGATCATCAATTGCAAAGGTATTGCCGAGACCATGATGGAGCCAAATGATATTATCATATCTAAACCATTTCATGGTTCTCGTTTGTATGAAGTGGTAAGACTTCTACCTGAGTTTGGGGGTACACTGCAAGGGAATATGGGAAAAATGAAGAGGGAAAGTCTGACACAAGTTGGGAAAATGCCTAGAGATCCCAGTTCATCTCAAGGACCAGTAGAGTCACCAGACCATGGTAGCAGCAGTGAGATTCCTAGGAAAAAGATCTTGTCACCCATTGAAAATCTATCTCATTTCAAGCCCAAATCAA
The DNA here is from genome assembly GCA_022457165.1 of Juglans mandshurica. Taxonomy (NCBI): domain Eukaryota; kingdom Viridiplantae; phylum Streptophyta; class Magnoliopsida; order Fagales; family Juglandaceae; genus Juglans; species Juglans mandshurica. The sequence continues at coordinate 26,263,789 of CM039623.1, forward strand.
GAAGTCCTCTGAATCATGGACACCCACCACAAGAGCAAGAAAGTAAGGAGTTGTTCTTGAGTGGGAAGAAAGTCTTAGTCGCAGACGACCAAGCACTGCTACGCAAGGTGACTGTCTCCCATCTTTTACGGCTTGGAGCAACTGTTGAGCTCTCAGAAAATGGACAGGAAGCTTTAGAGCTGGTTTGCAAAGGTCTAAGCGATCAAAGGAAATGTGGTACTTCCAAGATTCTTCCATATGATTATATATTAATGGACTGTGAGGTAAATGAGCTGGTTTTTAAAGATGAGTAATGTTACGTACAGTTATGGAGTGCGTAAGCGTCGTGTCATTATTTTGAAAAAGAAGGGTTCACTATTAAAAAATTAATTTTCTTTTTACGTGAATCCCGTATTTATTCATTTTTTTCAAAATGATTGTGCGAGATACTTGCACACTCATAACTGCAACTATTATTTCTCTTTAAAGATAGATATAGGGCATCTTTTCAACACAAAGAAGGTTCGTCTTCAATTTTTTTTTCATTTAAATCATATACGATTTTTTTTGTTTGACAGATGCCTATCCTGGATGGATATAAAGCAGCAGAGCAAATAAGGAAAATTGAGAAGCATTACGGTGTCCATATTCCAATCATTGCATTAACGGGTCACACAGAAGGTGAGGAAACAAAAAAGATAATCGAGGCTGGAATGGATGTTCATTTAAGTAAACCCCTGGAAAGGGAACATCTGTTGGAAGCCATTCGATACATCGATAATAAATGGAATTGTATTTGAGCATATCTTACTTCGTTTTCTGATCTCTCAAGATAATATATTAATGGTGGCTATTTATGGTAGTTTGGTCATTAAACATACATTTGCAAGGTGAAATCTTGCTTGCTATTACACAAATCTTTCTGCTTTGTGTGTTAGATGCAGATGTTAAAGATATTGCTTGACAATATGCAGTCCTATATAGTTTGATCTGTTCGCCAAGTATTTCAAAGTGGGTCGGCCCTCGTTTGGTTACGCAGTTTAAATGAGATGAGAAGAGATGTTTTATTGAAAGTTAAATAAAATATTGTTATAATATAATTTTTTAATATTTTTTTTGTTTTGAGATTTGAAAAAGTTGAATTGTTTATTAAATTTTATATGAAAGTTTAGAAAAGTTGTAATGATTATACGAGATGAGATAAGATAGTTTGGTTTTACGTAGTCAAATCAGGTGAAAAACAAAAACTTCAGTAATGCTGTTCATGTATAATTCAAAACAGGACCTGCTGATTAATGCTTGTATCTTACTTGGGTACTTCATACTGGGTTTTGCACATAAAGATCCGGGTCACCTCGAAACATGAAAGATAATTAGGAAAGTTAAATGCATTGAAGAATTACCAAAAAATGTGAACAGGATTAGTTGCTGCAGAATTTGCAAGAACTTGGGTTGTAAATCAAAGCCCATCTTAAAACTTAACGTTATGATTATGACTTTTGCTTTTGTACCATAAATCAAGAGAAATTGAAAAGAATTGTAGCTGATAATTAAAAACTATCGGATTACATGGTCTTCTCCATGTATAATTTAGACAAGCTTTTACTTTCACAGCCTGTGGGACAATATTTACAGAGTTTCCAACCTGCTTGGCATTTGGGATGTGATCAAAGTTGCCAAAGAACTTTACTCTTTGGGCCTAGTTTGTACTATTATCAGAATACCTCACTACTAATCATTATTTTTTTTTTCACTATTATTTACAGAATATCTGAGAATACATCACTATCCAAAAAATAAAATTATTTTTTATTTTAAATTAACACATTTTAACTGATTAAATGCATAGTTACTTAAAATATACTATATATGTGATAAAATCAAGAATAAAAACATCATTTCTCAAAAACATTAACAATTTTCTGCTTAAACACACATTTGTTAAACTTCGTTATTTCAATGGAGCTCGCTCACATATTTGATCCAATAGAGCTCCGATTACCAAAAATAAAAGAATGGACCAAAGCACAGCCATCCGATTTAAATACCGGGTGGGATTGCCTACATTTGGTCAACTCATTATAAAATCATCAGGGTTACTAAGTAAATGACAACGTATACAATTGAAATGGGTTTTTCACTTACAAAAACCTAGCACTAGGAAATGACTGTTTCACTCTAAATCCGCTGACTTCCTCAGCTCCGGTCGCACGGTGATACCCGGTGTAAGTCTCCTCTTCTTGACTTGACTTCCGAGAAAATAAGGTCAATTCACGATTCATTTTCTTCCATTACTTTTTTTTCTTTGATTAGTAATAATTTCTTTTAAAATACCTGAGATTTAGGGCTTCTACATGCAAATGTATCAGCTGTCACAGATTCACAAGCACAAAGTTTCTCAGAACTGATGAAGAACTTGTGGTCCCTAATTAATTTGAACTCATCAAGTAAAAGAAGGTCCTTTCAAATATCAAATTGGGGCACACAACTGTTTTGGGTCAATGTGTTAATATAGTTGTTAATTCATCTTTAATTGTTTGTGGATTTAGGCCCCTCTGAAAATGCATGTGCATATATGACCAACTAAAGAGAGAAAAATTTGCCATTGCCTGATTAAAATGCAGTATTTGAAGGTTTTCATGGAGGCTGAATCTCAAGATCCTAGGCCTCGGGTTTGAGCCACAGTTCGCCTTGAATCAGAAACATATTCTGTCAATGCAAACAAGGGTACTCTTTCTGAGCAATTGATTTCAACGAAAGAAGAAAGTATGGGCATATTGAAGGAATTCATCACCAAACATAATGTTCCTAATGATGTCCCCGATGAACTTGTTGAAAGCTCTTCAGAAGACGATACCGAAACCCCTGAGAAGACCCATGTGAAGTCAAAGAAGACGAAATTAACATAATAGTTAGTACATTAGATGTCATGCAAGATGAAGTACTTGTGCCCTTTTCCATCTGAATTATCTCTAGTTCTCAAGACTTTGCTTGTCACGGAATCTCTGTTCAAGTCTTTTGGCCGTGTGAATTCTAACCACAGAGGATCCGGAATATTGCTTTTAAGTGTTTTACCAACTTTGAGGTAGAAGACTCGAGCCAGCAGTTGGGTGTTCACAGCAAGAAGACAATAGAGTTTGTCACTGGAATTAGCAACGGGTCTCATTGCACATCTGAATGCCGGTTGGTGATTCAGTAACTTGAACGTGAGAGGAGAGGGGAGGAGATTTGATACGGAATGCTTGCAACACATATCAATATAGGGGGAGGTCAGTCTTGAGAGCATTTCCTTGTATAACCTGTTGACACCAAACTAACTCCAATTTTCCATATGAACAATATAAATGGGTGTTTGATAAACTAACTTGATTTCTCTACAGATATCACTGGATTAAACATGGAGCTCCGGATGTTGAAATCAGAAAACTAGAGTGACTTCCTAAATAAAAAATGGAGAATGTTATCATAGATTGTATTTAATTTTTGTTACTCATTTCATAAATGAACCACTTTTTTTCTCAAAATCAATTGGTTTAAATCAATTCTTTTTCTAACCCCACACAGGCCACGACACTACAGCCTGAAAAGCTAAAATCAGTGGACTAGAGAATTTAGAGCTCTTCAACCTTGCTCCATTTTCCTCTTCAAAAAGTAATGACATCAATCAAATTGACACATATATGCAAGAAGAATAACCGAGGACAACAAACTCGCTTATTTCACCACCTCAGGCATCTCCTTTCCTAAGTCCCAGATACAATGTTGTAACCCCCATCAATCCAATTTTGGAAACAAAATCCTGCTGTCAGAAATAAGACTTACTACAACCTCGACAATTTCCTTTTAAACCAATCTGACAGGCGCCTCATCTTACCCAGCTCAGGGTGTGAGAAATAAGACTCTGCATTTGACAACATAACCATTATGTCATGCTTCACAGCCTCCAAGCTCCGGTAGTACTCATTCTTTAACCTCGAACAAATCAGTTCCGGGTACAATGGAACTGGAAACCTGAATCCACAAAACCAAGGATCACAAATTGTTTAAATCCCAGCTTTTCTTGGAACAATGAATTATATAAAAGATTACTACCCCTACAACCCCTGCATCCTACACAACCAAGATGGGAAAAAATGATGATATGCTATTCATACAATGCTAATTTGTCCACAGGCTCTATGATACCCTGTAAGTTGTTGAATGATGGATTATGTCAAGTCATTTATATGGGCTTCTAAGTGATATTTAGGTATAAACAGCCATATGGTTTAGTCCATCCTCATGCCTTCAGCAGGCAACACATTAGTTACCAAGGGATTTGCAGGTAAGCACATATTCGATATAAAGAATAACGACAGCCCATGTCCAGCATTTTTCTACCTATTAGAGAAGTCTGACTTCTGGGCAGCATGATTCAATTTTGCAAGTCCAAAATAATCCTGCAGGATGCACAAGCGAGCTCTGAGTAAGTAGTGTTTCTAAGTGTCTCCCATAATCATAATTTAAGCTCCAACATGCCAAATTTCTACCAAATCAAACACAAACAGGAATGAGAAGTTTGTGACAAAATCACCTTGTTTCCATCCACTGGCCGCTCCAATTTAGCAAAAAGAGACAGGAGCTTATCTCTGCTCTCATCATCAATATGGGGGTGCTCCCATAAAATGTCAGGATCATGCAGTTCCCAAGGACAGTGTAGATGGTTATCTCCAGGATCACTTCTGTAACTAACAGTATATCTTTCCCAAGGACTGTCAGGAAACTCTTGAGATTTGGGCTTTGAAGAAAGAATTCGACCTTCCCACCATTTACCACCTTCCCCATTTGGATTTCTCCACCAAACTAGGCATTTATCCCTATGTGTCCAATTTCTCCTAATAGCAGCATCATACCGTGTTTTCTCAACAACAAAATCAGGGAAATCAATCAGTTCAGGCAGAGTCAATTCAAATGCTTTACCAAACCCAACGGAGGGATTTGAAAATTCAAGTTTGATTTTACAGCAGCTATCCCCTGAGCCTGGTAATGTGGCATAATCAAAACCTTTAACTTTGCAAACTTCCACAGCACTTAAGTTTCTATCGATTGATCTCCAAGGACCTATTTCCGACAAGAGACTTGATTCTATAAACTCTTCATGGCCCTGACAATAATAGAAAAGAATATTACTGTGAACAGAATTACAGAAAGCTGAACTCAAAACTGAATTACAAAAGGACCAGGATCCATTGATTTAAAACAATAGGGCAGTACCTGTCTCAAATATATAACTTCATCACCTAGCTGAGGGATGTAACGGTAGCCCTCCTCATGCTCTGACAACATAAGCCACGACAGTTTTCTTCCAAAATGATTTAATTTCCTCCTAGCAGAAGAATTTGGTTCATAATCATTATACCCACCATGCTGATTTCTTGTAGACCTTGATCCTTGAAGAAACTGATCAGACAATTCCATGGAGGGTTTTTCAGCATTTATAGATGTCCCCATCGATGCACGGCCACTTCGCAACTTGAAGCTATGTTTCACAACATTTGGCTCCCATGACGTTGCCTTTATCTTAATGGATCTTGTTCTACGTGTTGCATCATTAGAAGCTTCAGGGACAGCAGCTTCCACATCATGATGGTCATTAAAAGTTGCAGTATTTTCTTCCAAATCATTATCAGAACCTTCTAAATCAGTTTTCGCCTTATAGAATTTCTCACTTCCATAAGTAGCATCAGACATCCTCATGTCTGAATACAAATGCTGTGACCTCAAAGAACTTGATGTGCCAATATTTTCACCTCTAGCACTTGACAGGTCCTCCACAGTTGTAGTGAATTTAAGTTTGGAAGGACTTTTAGGGTCTGTTGCTATCCTTTTCTTTGTCCTAATTATTAACTTTGTTGGCTTAAGTGGAGCGTTCTCTTCTACTCTGTTTGAGTGGTTAGCGTCCACGACTTCATATATTTTTAGTGACTTGTCTCTGCATTGATCAGATCTAGACGAATCTTTGTATCCCATGTCAGAATTTCCATCATATGGGGCTGCAGAAGCATCAGTGCCAAACTGCTCCTCATCCCTGCAAGACAACATAACTCCATGAGAATCGATTAATCAATTAGCATACAACTTTCCATATGTTATCAAATATGTGCTTTTCATATGTTATCAAGTTTCACATACCCATTCATATCATTCTTGTTTTCCTTCTGAACATCAAAACTTGCAACCGATTCACTAAATGCATCTCTCGGCATGAGATCTCCTGATCTTGAACACTTGGATGCGCATCCATTGACCTCTTCCCACCTATGCTTACTCTCCTCATCACCTGCAGGTGCCTCTGAATGCTCCCTGGCCTTTCCACTTTGCGCTTTGTCCATGCAATCACTCCTGATCTGGTTTTGGGAAAGCTCCACATTAATTATATCAGTGAAAGAGGACATTGGATCTATGGAGCCTTTGTTAGTCCTGTCTTCTTGACTGGTTTCATGAGGTCTAGAGGATGGAAAAACTGGAGCAGCCTGATTCTCACATTTGGATCTTGTGTCTTCTGGAGACACATGCTTCTTAGAATCACGAAGTGAAAACTTCAGGAGTAATCTTCGCTTGCTACCAACATTTGGATGAGGTTCAGACAGTTCTGGAGGCTTGGGTACATCTGTAAACTCACCTACATATGAAAGTTCCTCTTTACCACATTGCCACTGCATATTCTGCAAGTTTGCATCAGTCCTGTTGATTTTGAGGTTTGAATCTTGCAGCAGCAACTCACTATCTGAGGAATCATTTTCTGAGTCATTTTCATCTTCTCCATCTGAAGACGTTCCAGTGATTCGAGAAAACATATTTAGCGCATTGAGTGCAGCAACACGCTGGGGTCTCATAGTCTTAGCTTTAGAAGACTTCCTCTTGGAAACTTTCTGACTACTTCTTGATTTCTTCGTTCTGTTACTCCAAGATACAGTGCCATCACACTCATTCAGATTCCTTTTCTTCACTCGCCTCCCTGAAGAAGTTATTGACTCAACCTGAAAAGCAATCAAATCAGTCCACATAGGCAAAAGTAACCCCCCCCAAAAAAAAAAAAAGAGTAAGGGTGAAGGTTTCACTCACTTCAGTTTTGTGTTTTTTCCTTCTTGATCTGCGAAGGCTATCTCTATGGCTGCGTTCAACCTCACTGTCTTCTGCAGTGGACTCTAGATCACTAGAAGAGCTGGCACTTATACTGGCCTGGTCACCTTCACTGAAATTTTCCTCAGCAACATTGTACTCTGAATCATTATCATCACTTATTATGACTTCATTTTCTGGTTCCCAATACATGGCATCTACAAACTCCGGTAGTGGCTCAATCATTCTTTCCAAATCAGCCAAGGGGAGCATCTGATCATCCTGGCCTAGACCAAAATCCAGACCAACAGCATATTTTACGGATGAAGGCTGCCACTCAATGCCCAATGCACCAAGTCTACGTTTCTGATACATACTCTGATAGGGTTCTGGATATGGCATCATACCTGGCATTTCACGTCAATCTTTGATATTAGTAGTGCTTCTCAGAGATATACTATAAGCAAGATATATAAACAGGAGCCATGAACATACTTGAATCACAAAGAGGATCTTGAATGTTCCTGCGATGTGGGGGAAGTTGTGACTCCTGCATTAGATGTAATATATTTCAGAATACCACACACAAATAAGATAGGCACTGAAGATCTTTGACCAATAATAAGCCTAGAGATTCAAATATAATGCTTCTGGAATTTATTTAATGTGTTTTAAATCTGGACAAAAAATGACAAGAATATTAAGAACAAAACTGTTGCCTCAAATCAAATAGGATTTTCCCAACTATCACATAATGACCACTTCTGACCTTGCACATGATGAAGGTAAGGTATGCATGGCATTTGACCAACTGAATTTCTTCTTATGGAAATGAAAATAAATTTACCAAACAAGAATCAAATAGTAAGGGGAAACTATTACCTGATCAAGAACATTTCCCATCGCATCCCGAATGAGGGGACGATAGTCCCCTAGGAAGAACTGTCGTAGAAATTAGACAACATGGTCATAAGACAATTGCATACTACCAACTTAGGTTGCAAATGAGGGAATAATGAGGTTTATTTTGTATGTAAAATTTTGTGGTACCTGATCCATTTTGGCATCTTTTTGGGACTCGCCTTGACCTGTGTTTAGTAAATATATTTGGCCAACATCATCTGAAAGTACTATTGATGTCCCATCCCTTTGTTTAAAAAATGAATCATCACAAAAATCTAGCAAGAATAAGCAATGGGAAAGCAACATAGGATCTAAATAGCAAAGAATTTTAAAATCAAATGCACATAAGAATCTTTGGGTAACTGAACTGAAAATTGAAGAACATAATTACAGCTATGTACTGCTGGAAGGAAATCAAGCTACATAGCAGAAATAGCTTAAAAAGATTATTCAGAAAGAAAACTACAGCCTGGATACATGAAGCAGAAATTCCATCAAGCATTTTTTTGTAAGTGGAAATTCCATCAAGCATATGATTTAGAGTGATGACAAATGGGTTAAATAGTTTAAATAGGCAAAAAATGTCAATCAAACCAAAATAATAAAGCAAAAATTGAATACTAGAATAGTCTAGAGGTTACTTACGGGGAAAACTTTCCATCGACCAACTTAAAACGTCCAATATCATATGTCCATATAGGTGTGCCCTCCCAAATCTGGAAACACGAAGAACCAAAGACCTCAATAAACAAAGCAATTTGAACACAACACATCATCGTAGAAAAATTAAAATCACAAACTTACATCCCAAACTATAGTCCGCCCATCATACCCAGCACTCATAGCTATCCGCGGATTGAAAGGATGAACATCCAAGACATAAGACTAGCAAGCAGCCAACAATTAAACAGTGATCCATGAAAGCCAAGATAAGAATCACAAACTATTGGATGGCAGATAGGACTTAAGATCAAGAAACCTGGACCTCATGCATGCCAATCATCATTAGGGTTTAAAAATTTATAATTTTTTAAAAACTCAGCTTGATCAAGTGAAAATTTAAGAGTCATGTCAGTGTGGAGGACACACCATCTAAACTGTTGATGTGGCAAGACTTGATTTGGAAATTCAAATTTTTAAATTTCTCTCACAAATCAAATCATGTCATGTCAGCAGTATGTAAAGTGTGTCCTTATCTTCTAAAAAAATCAAGGGAAGCCATGCTAGAAGGCACGAACTTTGTGCGTCAAGTTAGATGAGAAAATGTAATAGCAGAATGCACATCAGAAGAGAATGTTGCTTGAAATGTATCATTTTTATTAAGTGTACGTAACAAATTTAGGGAGGGGGGAGCCTTGATAATGATGAGTTTCTACAAGCTTAGAAGGAAAGAATAACTTCCCCTAGATTGGTTTATTTAAGTCAAGCACAAAAGGGTAATGTCTATGCAATTGATACCATGTTTACTAAAATCTACCCATGGTAGGTTCAAACATTAGACAATACTTACAGATTCACTATGACCGGTTAAAGAATGTACTAAGCTACCATCAACAGCATTCCAGACACATATTCTGCAATCTGCACAAGCACAAAAAATTAAATAAAATAAAAAAGGGACGAGTCATAAGCCAAAATATAAATGATAAGATGCAACATCAGATTCTGTAACTTAATTAAAAGCTGTGTAAATCCTTCATAAATATCCATAACAAGTGATTTGGCCCAGGATAAAGCAAAATGACAAATATTGAGCTAAGATGCAGGAAACTAGGAATACTAAAAACAAGAGAATCCTATATTAATGTAACTTTTCTCCCATAACTACATAGTCAACTACTTTAAGTACTTTACCCATGATAGCTGCAAGCACAAACCGATTATCCAGACTCCATACAATCATATTAACACCACGGGGGGTTGGAAGAAATCTATGACGTGGACCTCCTCGGGGAGGCTGAGGAGGCAGTGGAGGAGGTGGAACTTTTAAATGATAGGCCCGTGTCCAACGTCCAACTTTTCCCTAAAAAATGGGAGAAAGAAGAAAACAGGAAATCAAATTGAACAGGTCGATTACATATTAAACTGCATAAAAAAGAAGTGCAAAATAACCCGGGAAGAGGAAGTAGAACATGGTATCCACCAAACTTTGGAATATCTAAAGGAATCTCTTGGGAAAGAGCTCACATGGGATCTACGTGATCTTGGAACCCAAATAATTGCACTGCCGTCACGAGAACAGGTGACGATGTTGTCATGACAAAACCTGAGAATATTACAAGTTGAGGTAGGACATTTAACAACATAGGAATGGTAGGTGTTAAGTACATTTGAGGAGGTGTTAAGCTCATTGCAATGACTATTGTCAAAATATTAATTATATGATTGAATTTTTCCTCTTCTCATCAACATAAATATGTAGAACAATTGGAGATTTAAAAGGGAATAAAGGTCCTAAGTTCCAATCCAACGTCTGAACTCCACTATCTAGCCCCCACTTCGGTTAAACATTTCTCAAATTGCAACCACTTGTTAAGGGAAGTGTTAGAATATTAATTGAAAAAAATCAACTTACCTCTTCCTATAAACTTTAACTTTTAAGACACTCGAAGATTTAACATTCATTAATGGCCGGCATCTGACTTAAACTTTAAATATTTAAAGGAAAATAGATCAAGGGATAATATCATGTTACTTAGTAGCATCTGCTCAAGGTAAAAAGTTAGTCTAGTGTTTTCTCTCCGTACACTTTGCGAAAACTCCTCACGTTGATCTCGACAATGATTCTGCTAAGTTGATGGTGCAGTAGTGTTGCGTTGAGTCTGATGGGCTTCACAAGAGAGTTTGTGATAGATTCGAAATTATTCATACTTGTGAAGGAAGGAGGTCTGCTACGTATTATAGAGAGAGGGTGGAAGAAAGAGCATGAGCTACTGGTGGAATCAAGCACAGTGATGTGGCTTGGGAAAACGCTGGAGGAATGCTTGAGAGGGGAGAAGAGGGAGTTTTATAGCACCACCAGAGAAGGCTATCGTAGCTTTATAGCACAGAGGTGCTCGAATAGCCATGGACGTTACATGGTGGTTGCAGAATATTGTGAGGGAGGAAGAAGAAGCTTTATTTTCATACCAGAAGGGGAGGGGGGGAGGGGATGGAGGAGGCTGAGGGAGGCTTTGTGGGAGTGGATGCAGGTAGGGAGAAATAGGGGAGGCTCTCTCGGAGGAGCCCAGCTGAGGCTGCAGAAGGAGTTGGAGAGGCCATATGTGAGGTCCTATAAGGAGGCCCTCATGCTGGTGATGGACCACCATGATCCGAGTGGGGGTGACGATGGTGACTGGTTCACTGGCAGAAACATGCATCAAGCCCCTCTTGGTGTACGAAAAAAGGGCTCTGGCAGGGAGATTGTCAGGCAGGCTAAGTGGGACGTGTGTAGGGCGTTGGTGGAGATGCAGGGCCAATTAAGGAAATGGCAATTGGAGGTGGTAGAAATCCTCTGTCGTGTTGGGCATAAAAAGAAAGAAGACAAGGTTAAGGGGTTTAAAGGAAAGGGGTCGGGCTTAGAGTGAAGGTCCATTCAGGCCCTTCTTGTGCATTATCGTAAGTCCAGGGTGAGGGATCAAAGGGTGGGCTTAGCAAAAGGAATGGGCTTCAATGGAGGAAGGTAAAAGGAATGAAGGCAGATCACTCGGGCCATTTGGTTGGGCCTCAGCCCACGGGTCAATCGGGAAGGAATGTTGGCAAGCAACCCAAGGACGATGGGCTTCAGCCCAAGGCACAACGAAAGTGGAAAGAATGCCCTTGGGCTTCTTCCAGCGACGGCTCTTGTGCGCATCCACCAAAGACCACGCCGCGACGCTCACCGACGGAGGTGGAACTGTCAGCGGGCACACAGAAAACGCCGACGACGACGGTGGAGCACTCCGATGATGGCTTGCATGTGGTGGGCACGTGGAAATCGATGGTAGAACACGTGAAGGGCTCTCCGACACCTCTGGGTGGGGTTTCTCCGTCGTATGGTGGCCAGACAGTGTTGATCAGGTGCGAGGGTGCAGGTGTGACTCCGGCAAACCTTCCAGTTCAATTCCTTGAGGACTCTGAGTCGGATGAGAAGGATGGGGTGAGTTCAGAGGATCTTTCGCACTCTGATAGTGAGGAGTTGTTGACCTCTGATGAAGACAAATCCTAAAGACTTGTCCAGGCTCCAAGTGAGCATATTGGTTAGGAGGAAATTTCTTTGGTGGAGGAGACACAAGGTTCACCAATGGACTGTAAGGTGGGTGAACCTATCCCCCTGAATTTTATGTTCCCTGTTCATCCTGAGGTTTCAGCACTAGGTTTTTGACAAGGTCAAGGAAATGCAAAATTGTGTGGGGTTGGAGTGTGAAGGCTTCAAGGAACAGTTTATGGCTTTGCTTACAATCATTGAAGTGGGGCACCAACAACAAAGAAAAGCTGGATTAAAAAAAAACAGCGTAAGCTTAAAAGGTTGACATGGTTGATGAATTCTGAGGGCAGTTTCAACAGGGGCAGGTTGAAAGGGAAGGAGCTGGCCATCCCCCAATGAAACCCAAAATAGTGTCGTGGAATGTTCGCGGGCTCAACGAAGCCAATAAACGTCTTCAGATAAGAAACGTGCTTCGTGAATAGAAGGTGGACATTGTTTGTTTACAGGAGACTAAGATGAAACTGATTAATAGGAGAATTGTGCGAAGTTTATGGAGTTGTGTACATGTGGATTGGGTGTATATGGCTTCTAATAGGGCGTCAGGAGGGGTAGTGGTGATGTGGGATAGACGGGTGGCAGAGAAAATGGAGGAATTCTTTGGGATGTACTCAGTTGCATGCTCTTTCAAGAGTGTGTCCGATAACATTTTGTGGGCTTCTGCAGGTGTTTATGGACCAAACTTAGACAACAACAGAGTATTATTGCGAGAAGAATTAGCAGGGGTCCATAGTTGGTAGGACCACCCTTGGTGTATTAGGGGAGACTTTAATGTCATAAGATTTCCAAGTGAGTCTTCCGGAAATAGAAGAGTGCAGCCAGCAATAGTAGAGTTCTCAGAATACATCTTTGATTTGAACTTGGTGGATTTGCCACTAGTTGAGGTTCTGCCACGTGGTCTAACAATCAGACATGGACTCGATTGGACCGATTCTTAATATCTCCAGAATGGGAAAGTCACTTTCCAGATGTTTGGCAAAAGCGAATGTGGTGGTCTCCGAAGAGGTCAACGGTATTTCAAATTTGAAAACATGTGGCTGAAATCTGAAGGTATTGTGGAAAGGGTTAGACAGTGGTGGTCCTCATATCAGATACAGGGTACCCCTAGCTTCATCTTTGTGGGTAAAATGAAAGCTCTAAAAAAAGATTTGAAGCTTTGGAATACGCAATCTTTCGAAGATATAGGGGAGAACAAGAAAAGCAAGATGAGGGAGATCCAAGTGTTAGAGAGGCTCCAAGAGGCTCGGTCTCTTACCCAGGAAGAACTAGCTCCGGAAGACAATGTTGGGTGCGGATCTTGATAGGATTATTTTATTAGAAGAGACGTCTTGGCGGCAAAAATCAAGAACTTTGTGGTTAAGGGAAGGAGATCGAAGTACGAAGTTCTTTCATAGAATTGCAAACTCCCATAGGAGAAACAACAACATAGAGATGCTGAAAATTGACGGTGTCGAAGAAAATTGACGGTGTCGAATGTAGGGAAGAACAGGTAATTCACGACCATGTAGTTGGTTTCTATGAGCAGCGACTAATTGAGCCGTTGGGGTAGCGGCCTTCCCTTGATGGTCTTGTTTTTTATTCCATTGGGCCGAGTGATGTCTCGGATGGAGAGGGCCTTTGAGGAGGTGGAGGTTTTCGAAGTAGTGAGGAAAATGGTCAAGGACAAGGCACCAGGGCCTGCCGGTTTCTCTATGGGCTTCTTTCAAGAATGCTAGGATGTCTTGAAGGAAGATCTTATGAAGGTGTTTTAGGAGCTTTCTTGGCTGGAAAATTTGAGAAAAGCCTTAACACCACTTTTCTTGCATTGATACCAAAGAAGGTGGGGACTATGGAGGTTAAGGAGTTTCGGCCCATTAGCTTAGTTATACGAGATAATATCCAAAGTGCTTGCAAACCGTTTAAGTGAGGTAGTGGGAAAGATCATTAAAAAATCCCAAAATGCAATTGTAAAAGGTAGGCAAATTCTTGATGCGGTTCTTATTGCTAATGAATGTCTTGACAGTAGATTGAAGGCTGGCACAACACAGGGATCATTTGCAAGCTAGACATGGAGAAGGCGTACGATCATATTAACTGGGACTTCCTTCTCTACCTTCTTGGGAGGTGTGGTTTTGAGAGAGGTTGCAATCGTGGATTCATTGGTGCATATCAATGGTGAAATTCTTTGTGTTGATAAATGGTAACCCAACTGGTTTCTTCCATAGCTCACGAGGCCTAACACAAGGAGATCCATTGTCGCCATTGATGTTTGTTATTGTTATGGAGGCGCTAAGCAAGATGACCTCGGCATTGGTTATTAATGGCTTCGTGGATGGATTTTTTATTGGAACCCCGGATAGGGGAATCATTAATATTTCTCATTTGTTGTTTGCAAATGACACACTTATTTTTTGTGAGTCCGACCAAAATCAGGTTCGAGCACTGAAGGCCATGCTTCTTTGTTTTGAAGCAGCATCCGGGTTGAAAGTGAACTTAGACAAATCAGAGATGGTACCAGTTGGAGATGTTCCTAATATACCGACAACTGGCTAGCACGTTGGGGTGTGAGATAGCCTCCCTTCCTTTGACTTACCTGGGACTTCCGTTGGGGGTAGCCTCGAGGACGTCCTCTTTATAGGATACAGTGATTGAGAAAATAGAGCGGAGATTGGCGAGATGAAAGATAATGTACTTGTCGAAAGGTAGTAGGATTACCTTGATTAATTGTACATTATCTAATCTACCAAAATATTTTTTATCCCTTTTCCCTATACCTGCAAGTGTGGCATTTCAAATTGCGAAACTCCAACGTGACTTCTTGTGGGGCGGAGTGGGGGAGTTCAAATTCCATCTAGTCAAGTGGGAGATGGTATGTCGCCCTATCTCTAACGGTGGTTTGGGTATTAGAAATGAGGACTTTTAATCGGGCGTTACTTAGAAAATGGTTGTGGAGATACAATAAGAAACCAGAAGCCCAGTGGAAGTTGGTGATTGAGTGCAAATATGGAGGCTTATAGGGGGGATGGTGTACTAAAGAAGTTAGAAGAGCCCATGGAGTGGGATTGTGGAAACACATAAGAAGAGGATGGGGGATCTTTACTCGACATACTCGACTTCATTTGGGTGAGGGTTCTAGGATTAAATTCTGGAAAGACATTTGGTGTGGTGACAATACTCTACAAGATTTATTTCCTTCACTATTCCAAATTGCAAGTGCCAAAGATGTTTCAGTGGCAGAAGTCATGCGGATTTCGGGTGGGCAAATCCATTGGAATATCGATTTTAGTCGGGCGGCACAAGATTAGGAAATGAGCAGCTTTGCTGATTTTTACAGCCTTTTGTACTCCATAAAACCGAGCAATCAGCAAGAAGATGGGTTGTGATGGATACCCGCAGGGAAAGGCTCTCTCACAAGAGCCCAATAGTCAGTTTCCTTGGAGAAGGCTTTGGAGACTTAAGGCGCCCCCCCAAAGCTGCATTTTTTGTGTGGACAGCATCGTTGGGTAAGATCCTCAACCAACAACTTGAGGAAATGGAGGATAATCATAGCAGATTGGTGTTGCATGTGTAGAGGAGGGGGCGAGTCGGTGGACCATCTCCTACTACATTGCGACAACAAGGGTATTATGGAATGAGGTGTTTAGTAGATTAGAGATGGATTGAGTTATGCCAGAGACGGTGGTGGCAGCACTGGCTAGCTGGACAAATATAAGAGGCATGCAACATATTAAAGCGGTTTGGAAGATGATCCCTATATGTATCATGTGGTGTTTGTGGTAGGAGCGAAATGAGCGGACGTTTGAAGACAATGAGAGATTATTGGAGGAGCTTAAAGCTTTATTTTATGGAACTTTATGTACTTGGGTCATTGTTGTTGACTTCAATGGCATGGACCTACATGATTTTCTTGTCTCTATTGCGCCTTCTTAGTTAGGGCATACAGTTGTTTTCTTCTTGTGTATTGTACTGGGCTATGCCCATTCATTGATCAATAAAATTTGTTTACTTGTCAAAAAAAAAAAATTCGTGTTGCTTAAATTTTGAAACGAAAAGAAAATGAAAAAGAGCATATGGTCAGACCAGGAATTTTTGAACTTCGGAATGTTCTCCTCCTTCAATGAGTCAGACATTGAAGTTTTTGAAGCCACAGCACAGCCACTGCACATGGAAGTAACGCATAAGATATGAAATATCTGAAAGCAAATTACTTCCTTTTCCTATTCAGTCACTAACTGGAGCTGACTAACCTGAATTGCACATAATTGACATCGTTCTCATGGCCAGATAACACATCCATCTCATGCATTGGTTGATCAGAGTCATCTGGGCTAGATTTAAAAGCATTCCAAACCTGCAAAGTAACTGTTTTTGATGAACATATCCAAAAGATCTATAATAATAGCAACCAATACAAGTAAGCTAAATTTAGGTAGATGGACTATAAGAACTTAATTTTAGAGTGTATGTTTGAATATACCCTCGCAAAAGTGTCAGAACTACCAGTAACAAAAACGGTTCCATTGGCATTGTAAGCACAACAAAGTATTTGATGGCTCTGCAGACCATTGCTTGAGGAGGGTCCATTACTCGATGGACCACTGCTCTTCCCTGCAGTAAACTTCAGAGTCCTACTTAAGTTCACATCACCCAGATTCAAACCAACTAGATAACAATGTAGAAGCAATCATCTAACCATTTAAGGCATCTGAAGGCTTTGGTGTGTATATTCGAGGCTTGCACTGGGAATACCTAGCATCCCAGATTCGACAAGTTCCATCATCCGATGATCTACAAATGTTATAACAGCAGATGTAATATAAAAAGAAAAGAACTCCAGCAAACCATTACTAACACCAGAAAGCTCGCTAGGAGTTAAAAGTTCCTAGAATGATTAAACTACTTTACATGAATACATAAAAGTGGTATTAAATCAGGTTTTTCAGATTAAACAATTATCACAGCAGATCAACTGCACAACTAGAAGGAAGCAACCAGGAGTAATGACTCAGAAAATGGGGCTCACGATAAAAGCTGGTAAACAGCACTTGGCCTGGGACTAAATACAATAGCAGTGACAGCGCCAGTATGCCCCCTTAAAACTGAAATCGGCATTCCATCTGGCAAACGCCACTGGGATAGAACAGAAAGAACTAATCATATGTCACAGAATTTGAAAGAATATGAAATGCAGGATAGGGGTATACTTACAACTCGAATGACAAAGTCATTTGAAGCAGATGCCACCAAAGCATTATTTGAACTCACAGCCAAGTCAGTAATGTCACCCTTTAAATTCAAGAGTAGAGAATAATAATAAGATATGAAATACAAAAAGAGCAAGATGCATTATCAAAGTATTACTTTCACTCAAGATATGTACAATCCTAACTCACTTCATGTCCTCGACAACTGGCCAAGGAAAATGCTGTTTCCATTGACCAAATCTTGACAAGTCGATCATCAGAACCCGTGATAACATATCTTCCTAACCTATCAAATATAGCTACAAGAAAGAAGCAAATTTGTTAAAATTGTTTTATCAGCATTAAACTTTGTCTAAATTTGGCACTATGACAGTATGAAACACAGATTCATATAGAAGAAAATGTCATGATGGATGATAGATATGTGGCAATATAATGCGTGTTAAGCAAATCAAGCTCGGCAATATTTTCAAGGAACAATACTAGTTCGAGAAAACACTGTCCATTTCTTTTTTAAATACAGTTATTAATTTATAGAAAAAAAATGCTAAAATCATGAAAATGCTTGGAAATAGTCCACATCAGTGTCCCAGTTACTGTATCCTTTTTCCAGACTATTTACTAAGACATATAACATAACATGATCTCTTAGAATGGGATGAGAAACCTTACCACAATAAACAGCACTACGATGTCCCCTTAGCTTCATCTTATTTTGCATCTTTTGTACCATAGTCAATGGTTTAGCAACTGCATAACATGCAGAGCGAATGGATGGAGCACGATGATGCTTGGTGAACCCTCCTCCAATTTCCCTTAAACTTAGCCCACGAACCTGATCAGCCTGCATGTGAGGCCAACGCAGGTAAGCTTGTAAAGGCTTAACTTGCTTGTTTCCCATATTCCTCTCACCTGAAAAGGACAAGGAAAGTTCAGAAATAAGAAAATCAATAAATAAATATCATTTCACTAGAAATGAATAATAACACTTTTTTAGTCAATAAAATAAAGATTTTACTAATGATGAAAAAGGGTGCTGTTACCCCAATACACAAAAAGTATACAAAAGTTCCACCTAACAGGCAAAAGGAAAAAAGTAGAAATTCTTGAAAAGTGGAAATAGAAAGAGTTACACCATCTTAGGCGATTGGCCAATTATACAGGATGGTAAGGAAGAAAGATTTGAGCTCTGATGCCGATTTTTTGCAATCCTCAAAACCATAAAAAAATGATATCTTCTAGGCACTTTCTATACTATGTAGGTTGGCAGTTAATGGTACTTTCTATACTAAAAAAATACCTCTCCATAATATTCCCACAAACTATGTAGGTGGCAGTTAGGAAAGAAAGAGAAAGACGGCTAGCTATTTGCAACAAAAAGATAGTCTAAAGTTCTCATTCAGGGACAAGGCTGCAGAGATGGAATTTCAATGAGTATTAGATCTCAATAAGGGAATGAAGATATGATTTAAAGCCATAAACACCTTAAATAAACATAACAAAAATAAATAAACGCTAAACTATTTCTTCTCATGCATGTTCTAATAGCGTTGTGTTTAAGTTTATGATACTTGCATTCAACTGGAAAGCATCTTCAAAGAAGTAAAGTGTGAAGATGGCTTTGAAGATGCTATCTAACAAGTTAAAAAACTTGCTGACATTTTGGAATCGTCTTCTGGCTCTCTATTTGAGAACTGCTGACCATATACTAGAAGTGTTTGGACACAAGCTCTAGGAGTAGTTGTGCTTTAATTTAAATCATCTTAGCAGTTTCCTTTGTTTCAGGAAAAATGCTTGAAATTTATAATGATACTATATATTATGAAAACAGTTCACTATGTCAATCTAAAGAGAAAAGTTTGCTGTGCTTAGGATCTGCCAAATAAAGGTGCTAGCCTCCAGATAAGCAACAATGCAAATTCTTTCCTAATTCTAATAGTTCACCATCCACATCAGCATAAAAGAGCCTCCAAGAAACAAAACCATGTACAGAAAAAGAAATTCATTGCTAAAAGCCATTTTCTCCAAGATATAAAAAACTCAGCAGATAAAAAAAACATACAATCGAGAAGCGAAAAGGATCCAGATCCCAGTAGTGTGGGAACATCAGCTGCATTGGGAGTACTTCCTCCAACCTTGAGATGAAAAGGAGGGGCTACACTCGCTATCAGTTGCTTCAGAAGCCTTACCAAGTGATCCTTCTCAATGTGGGGATACCTAGGGGTTATAAAAATGACAAATCAATTCAATCGTATATGGCAGTAACACAAAAAGATGCACCATGTGAAATTCAATAAAAGAACATAAATGAATTGGTGCAATTCAATAAAAACTTTGGTAGAACAGAGCCAGCAAGCCCTGTGATAGTCCAGGGGATTGCATCTGAGCACCAGGATTAAATCCACAGTCCAGAGGTCAAGTAGGTTATGACAACAGAAAAATCTGATCGGAAAAAAAAAAAAAACACCCTGTCAAACTCAAAAAACAAGGACCTCCCTTCAAGTTTCACATTAACTAAATCCACATCCTTGTATTATGGGATACATTCAATTACCCACTCAACACAGTTTGAATATTTAATATCCACTGTCCAGACTTTATTCAGTCAGTGTCAGGAGATGACTTTTAATCACCCAAACTGATGACTCCCAAATCCATGCTAGAGGAAAATATATATTACAAAGCAAGGACGTGTGATATTTCAAAAGCTATACAGGAAGTGATAGCAAATAGGTTACAACAATAACAATTAGGGGAGAAAGTAAGATTTATGGGATAGAGAAATAAGGTAAAGAGGAAAAACAAACCAGTCAGTCAATGTTATCTTCATAACAAACAAAAGAGATTTCCCATCATATGCTCATTATTCAATACGCTTCCATTGAGTAATACTAGTTTCCAGGTGAGGGGTTTTCAAATTAGAATTTTTCAGGCTACTGACAATGCAAATTACGATGACTAGCATCAGAACATGTAGAACTCAATGAAAGAAAGGACACATGATATTATCTTGGAAAAAAACAAAATATAAATTAACAAACATAAGAACAAAGTTTCTCGTTCTTTTTACATACTTTTTACAAGGTAGAATTTAGAATTTGACTAGGTAGAACAATATAACATGTATACCTATCCACCAGATGATTATAGCTCAACGGGAAAGAGATGCCATCATCATCATCGTCATCCCCATTATGTGCACCACTCCTTGAAAACCGAGCATGATATCTTCTAGGCAAAAGCTGATGTTCCAAAAGCTCATTGCAGAATTGCCCAAAAGTCCTTTGGCATGGCCCAGACGACAGGAAATGTAAAATTAAAAAGTAAACTTCTCTAAGGTCTATATCAACCTCAGTCTCAATGTGACCTGTAGCTCCTTTTTTAGATTGATCCTTTCCATGCACCTTATTTGAAAATTTTAAAGGCGCCATAATATGAGAAGGTGCATCAGCAGAGGATATGCACTTCCAACCATCCATATTATGAATCCAACCTGACACAATGCAAAAATGCTGATTCAAAACTATATATCACTTAGATGGATCCAAGGGCATATGCATACATAACAAAGATAATTTAATTCCTTGTATATGCTTTAAAGGAAGGAGCTATGGTCCACGCAATAATGTGTACTTGGGCTTTGCCTACTTCTATGAATAAAAATTCTTTATTACCTATAAAAAAAAATGGTCCACGCAATAATGGCAAGGGAAGATCTGTTGTTAAGAAGGTATGTCAATCCAAAAAGTCAAGGATCCCTATTGGAGCTAAGGTCAAGCATCTTGGCCATTTCTCCTCAAGTTTTTTCCCTTTATCTCATATTATTAATGCCTTGAGTGCATCAATGTCCGTGATATGATGCCTGACTTTTCACTGAGTACGAATGAAATTGAATCCCATCACTTAGTGTAGTTCTAAATCTATACTTTCCAAAAAAAAAAGTTATTAAAAAAATTAGACCTCAAAAGAGATAGAGAGAGAGAGAAAGCACCCCCCCCCCCAATAAAAGATAGTAGATTATTAGATTATATTAGCAAATAGGAGTCAGCAAATGTATAAAGGAAATCATTACCATTAACAAGAAAACTAATCTTTCAAAGATTATGAAGGTAGTTGGATTTCCTGTTTTGTCAACAAACTGAAGCTAGCAAGGAAAACATGAGGTGTTTATGTCCTGTTATTGTATTTCCATATTAAAGAGTATCGTTCCTCTTTATAAACGATGTGGTTATATTGGTACAAATTACTAATCAAGGTAAACAAGACAGTATTCCCACCAGATATATGACAACTACATATAAGCTTTTGGTGCTTTTCCATAATTTCATCATCAAATACATATAATTTGGGTCAAGGATCCTTTAACACAAAACACCAGCCTAGGGGAGGTGTTGATTTGTTAAAGTTCAAACTCCTTAAAAGTTTTCATGATATAAGGTATATTCTAAGTATGAATCATAGCCTTTCGGGATACAAACGGCGAATATAAAGAATATGAGAAAGTTATACAAATATCATATAGCTTTATTATTAAATGCATTTAATGTGCCGAATATCAAATTAGTTCATTTACATGGCCAAAGGTCGTAAAAGCTAGTTGAAATCCGACATGCCATAAAGACAAAGCAGTAAGTGTTTAATAAAGATGAGCAAAGCACTGGGCCGTTCAAAATTGGCTTGTTGGCTGAGATTGAGCATGTTCACAACCCAAAAATTGAGCTTAACCGACCTATATGCAAGCCCGACACAAATAATCATTAAACTAGTCATTTGAAAAAAAATGAATAGAGAAAAACAGATCAATGAAGTATAAAAAGAAAAGATCAAAACACCCATATACATATGAGACACTCATTTCATTGCTTTCCATCAAAACTGGTAATTAGGCATTACCTTTCTGTCGGAATTTGCAGAGTTTAGTAACATTTTATAATGCACAGATAAAAGATTGCAGGATGAACCTCAACCATTAGTAAAAGTAATCCTGCTGAACCCCATTTCTTGTCAAGCTTAAATACATAAACTGGAGAATGGCTCAAACAACAAAGCTACATAGTTATCATGTTTTGGTCTGTATAGTTGGGCTTTAGCTCTAGACTGAGACACATGGCCAAAAGTAACTACATAACCAATTTAGGGTTGTAAGGGTTGCATGGGTTATGCCAAAAAGGATTGTAGATCTCTTTGCAAACTGGAAAGGGTTATATAACATCCTACAAATTGCAGTAGTGTGGAAGATGGTCCATATTTATATCGGGTGGCGTATTTGGCAGGAAAAGAATTAGAGAGATTTTGAGGATCAAGAGCGGACGATGGAGGAGTTTAAAACTTCCTTTTTCAATACTTTGTTCCTTTGGGTAGCTTCTATAAATTTTAATGGGTCGAGCTTGCATGATTTTCTTGTTTCTTTTTTATTTTTATTTTTATCTTTAATTAGGTGTTCCTCTTGTATACTTCCTATGTACCTAGACTATGCCTTTCGCCTTTTTCTAATAAAATCTTTGATTACTTATCAAAGAAATGGGATGTAAGGTGCACATTAGCAGTCAATCAAAAGAATTTTATTAATGAGATTCAGCACTCTACTCAATTGTGCCCCTTGAGTGGGCAATCCATGAGACAACATATGGACCCCCATATATTTTTTTGATAGGTAAACGATAATATTATATTAATAATAAGAGGCTTAGCCCAGGTGCACAGGGGTATACAAGAGATAAACCTATACAAGAGTGCTTCCATAGATGATAAGAAACATGACATCCCATATATAGACAGCGCATACCATGTATGATCAGGGTAGGTATCCGTATTAAATATCTCTGTCCAATTAAATACCCAATTACGCTTAAAGTTTTCGAATTTAGAAATTAGTCTACCAAAGTTTTTCAATTTAAAGCTTTAAAACTTAAAGCAATCTTTTCTCATTTGCTAACAGCCTAAATTCTCATCTACTACCACTTTCAAAGGTAAGGATCACATTACCTTTTTCTTGGAATTTGGCATTTGCAGAGTTTAGTAAAATTTTATAATGCACAGACAAAAGATTGCAGGATGAATCTCAACTATCAGAAAAAGTAATCATACTGAACCCCATTTGTTGTCAAGCTTAAATACATAAACTGGAGAATGGCTCAAACAAGAAAGCTGCATGATTTTCATCTTTGGTCGGTATAGTTGGGTTTCAGCTCTAGACTGAGGCACATGGCCAATTTAGGGATGTAAGGGTTGGCATGGGCTATGCCCAAACAGATTTTAGATCTCTTTGCAAATTGGAGAGGGTTATATGACATCCCACAAATTGCAGTAGTGTGGAAGATGGTCCCTATTTATATAGGGTGGTGTATTTGATGGGAAAAGAATTAGAGAGATTTTGAGGATCGAGAGCGAACGATGGTGGAGTTTAAAACTATCCATTACAATATGCTGTTCCTTTGGGTGGCTTCTGTAGATTTTAATGGGTCGAGCTTGCATGATTTTCTTGTTTCTTTTTTTTAATTAGGTGTTCATCTTGTATACTTCCTATGTACCTGGACTATGCCTTTCGCCTTTTTCTAATAACCTGGACTATGCCTTTCGCCTTTTTCTAATAAAATATTTAATTACTTATCAAAGAAATGGGATGTAAGGTGTCATGTTAGCAGTCAATCAAAGGAATTTTATTAATGAGATTCAGCGCTCTACTCACTCGTGCCCGTTGAATGGGCAATCCATGAGACAACATATGGAACCCCCATATATAGACAACACATACCATGTTTGATCAGGGGAGGCATCCGTAATAAATATCTTTGTTCGATTAAATACCCAAGTATGCTTAAAGTTTTGGCTTTTAGAGATTAGTATACCAAAATTTTTTCAATATAAATATTTTTTTTATCTGTAAAAAGAATTTTATTAAAAAGCGAAGCCAAGTTTTCAATATAAATCTTTTAAAGATTTAAAATATTTATATTGAATTAAAAGATCAAAATAAATCTTTTAAAGTTAAAAGCTATCTTTTCTCATTTGCTAACAGCCAAAGTCTTCATTTACTACCACTTTCAAAGGTAAGGATCATAAGTCCTCTGGCATAACTATATTTCTATAATCTAAGATTCCAAACTTCTAGAATTGCAAAACTATCGATCAATTTACCAAATTTATCATCATATAAACCAGAACTCTATCGCGATTCAGAAAACTATATGGTGTGTTCTTACTTGCAACATTGTCAATCCAAAAACAGTGAAGGAACAGATTTTCCCAGCATCTTTTTCGTTGTTTAAGCAAAGAAAACTATGGTTTTAGCTTAAATTATAAGAAATATCACAAATAGTGCACTCCCTTAGAGAGACAAACATCGAAATGAATCCAAGAAATTGATTTCGTGCTCCCCAAAGTGTTACATGTGCGTATAAATCAAGACACTGGCTGCCATGGCATCAATAATAGAAAATAATAGAAAAAAAAAATCCCGATTTCAACTATAAATACAACTATGGCCAACAGATAACAACAGGGAAAGCCAAAAAAGAAAATTGAAGAACCTGTGGATTGCTTCAACGAAGTGAACGACATGCACAGTTGGATAAAACGGTAAGGTCGGCCGAGTCCATAAATGCAGTTCCTAAGACACAAACATAAAAGCCCAATTAAAATTTTGTTTTGCAATATATTGCACATGCATACATTTGGGAGGGGGGGGGCAAAAGGCATAAGATCTAAATCAAAGGAAGGCATGGAAAACCGCTGAGAAATCAGTCAAGTCGTATGTATCCAAACAAGACCTCGTTACGCTGAGTAGAGTTGGTTGTAGCTGTTGGAGATTGATTGAGGAAGAGGTTGTCTGAAAGAGCTCGTGTTCTGTTCTCTCTTTTTCTCTGTTTTTTGGTTTTGGTTCTTTTTTTTCCGGGATTTTCTTGTAGGGACCAGGGTTAAATGGAAAACGAATTTGGTTAATGAATTTTAATTTTTCTTTTTCTTTTTTTTAAAAGCAACAACGATGGACGCTGGTTTTCCTCAAAAAAGATACACCAAGTAAATAATCATTAATTCGGAACAACGATGAACGATGTAAATTAATTATTAAATATTAATTAAATGGCGTCGTATTTGGTTGGGCTCCTAATGCGAAATGACCAAAGTACACCCGTGTTAAGTTCCCGAGCTGTCGTTTAGGGTCAAATCCACTGTTACGACTAGGAGTGTAAATCGGTCCGGTCCGGTCTGGTCTGGAGTGATTTTCGGTCCAACACCCCCCGGACTGGACCGGTAGCTATCGGTCCATTCAGTCCGGTCTAATTTTTTTTTATTTTTTTCTTCTTTTTTTTCAAATAAATTAATAATAAAAAAATTATTTAAATGACTAAATTAGAATTAAGTAAATTATTCATGTGTATTATGTAACTAACTCATTAAAAAAATATTTTATATGGTTAATGATAATAAATTAGATAAAAATTACATCATTAACTTATATAATTACCATATAAAAATAATATATTAAATTATTTAAAATATATATAGGAGTTCGGTCCAAAATTTATAGATCTCGAGACCAAACCGAATTTTCTCAATCCATAATTTATGTGACCGAAATCGACTAGTCTGAAGTTCGGTTCGGTCCGATCCGATCGATTTTTCCAATCCAGACCAACCAGCTTACAACCCTGGTTATGATAATTTGTTTCCCATATTCTTATTAAATAAAAGACACTCTGAATGTGTCCCACTCACTCTGATGGTGAGATTATTTTTATTTATTTTTTACGAAATTTATATATTTTAAAATTTTAAAAAAATGGTTACTTGCGTATCAAGTGACAATATGAACTGTATGTACTTTTGGAAGATTTTAATCTTTTATTATAGGATTTTTAAAATTATATGATTTTCATCCATGAAAAATGATGGCAAAAAGCACTATTTTCGGATCGTTTCTTAGCAAGGAATGAAAACGATGCGAAATAAATCTATGTAATGGGTGATATAAACAAAAAGAAAATTATTTGACATTAATTTCTGGCATTATATATAAGGGATAAATAGAATTGTGCCAACTTTGATCGTTTTGGAAGTATTTTAATTGTTTTCTTAATTATAGACATAACAGTGAAATGCTCAATTGGCTTTCCAGTTTCCTGTGACGGGACAAAAAAATAATCCCACGTGGCATGTACAACCAAAATATAAGAAGCTTTTTAAGGTAATATTAATGTCAATTAATCTAATTGATACCTGAAACAAGAAACATGGATTTTGCCAACTTGTCTATTTGTTTTTCTCCAAAAAAAGTTAAAAATAAATATACATTCTAGCTACAAATAGATTACACAAAATAATCTCACAAATTGATGTGACTTGATATGATTCGTTAAATTATAAAATAACTTTTATTGTAAAGTAAATCTGACGAATCATATGAAGTCACAACAATTTGTGCCTTGTAAGTTTATTTTTGTATAATAAATTTGTGATTGTAGCACTCTTAAAAATAAAGGCAACAAACAACACTTGGGGTTGTTCAAATGAAAATTCGATTGATTCCTGGTGCCTGGTTTACCTTACCACCAAACAAACTAATGACTACTACATCCATTCTCAAATTTCAAGTCAGGTACTTAAGCAACTTATAACTTAAATAAGCTAACTCTAGCCCGCTCTAACAATCACAAGCACCTCTGAAATTCTAAAAAATCAAATTACAACATAATCCAGACATTAATTTTGAGCTTTCCACCAACTTCACCTCAAGTGCTTGGTTAATCAAAGCCATATTCCTATACAAGCAAGGGGCACACATCAGGCATCGATAAATCGGATGTCAAAGGTGTGGGGATGTATCTGCCACACATTTAAGGCTGCGTATTCCTCCAAACATTCTTTCAGTTGGGCTTCACTGTATCCCTGTTCAGAAGCAAAAACATTTGCACATTCAGAGGCCCTATTGTCTTCCATAGGACAAGCATTACTGTAATCCAAGAAAGCTATAAAGAAATAGAACAATCTCAAGTTTGAATACCCATTATTTCAGATACTGTATCCTCTCGATTGAATCCAAAGCAAGACTATAAATCACACCGTATCTCTTAATTCAGACATATTTAGATTGTCCTTGAAACCTTCCTGAATTTCATAGGAGTCAGATTTAACTCTTTTTATTTATGTTTTATTAATATATATATATATATATATATATATTTACATGATATGGCTGGTTCAGTCTGGTCACTTATTCCTGTAGTTTCACATCCAATTCACTTTCAAAACCAATACCCAATTGCAAACAGAACTTTAAGTTTTTGAAGTCTTTGCAAATAGGACTCAACCCTGGAATTCCGAGAACAAACCTTCCGAGATATCCAGTTGAGTGCATGAGCATAGCTCACATCCATCCTGTTAGTCCTTGCAGCTTCATCTCGCAAGATCGAATAGATATCTGAGATAGCATCCAGTCCAGATTTTTGACGCTCATCTGAGTACAAAGAGAACTTCGACATCTGCATTAACCTAAGTGCTTCATCCACATCACTCTGAGCCACAGTATCAGAAAAACGGAGTCTTGCTAGTGCCTGTAAACAAATGAAATCAATTCCAAGTGATGAACTAAATACAGATGAGCCCTTCTATCCAGCTGCCTACACCGCACACCAAAGTTGATTTTTTATTTTTATTTTTAATTCCTGCTAAATTAAAGGAATTATTCTACTCATCATCCCTACACCACATACTTGCCAAAGGAAAAAAATAAAAGTAGGTGCGTAGTGTAAGAATGGCCAATCTTGCCCCCCCAGCGGGGGCGGGATGAGGGTGGCCCCCACCCGGGATTACCCCGCCCCTGCATATATAAGGGGAAACCCCCCCCCCCCTTTCACTTTTCAGTAGTTACTAGTTTTCTCATTTCTGATCTCGAATCTTCGAGGCTTCACCTCTTCTCTGTCGATCTCTCTCCCAGACTAAGTTTGCGCCTACTCCAAGACATCGTAGCCTTCGTCCCTCTTCTCTCTCAATCTCTCTCCCACAGTTTTATGATATCCTTATGATTTGTTAGGGTTCCGACAGAAGGGATGAAGAAGAAAGACAAGGACTTGGGAACTGAGAAGAGGCTTTTGGACTCTGGAGGATCTGTTGAAGTGTGTGTCTGTTGCAAAGTGATGAAGTTTGAAGAAGAAGAGGTCCAGAGGATACGACGTCGTGGAGCAATCTGTACCTGGGTAAAAGTTGTCGTTTAAGTCAGGGTGTTGTGCACCATTTCAACACTTTCAATCACTTTCCCTTGATACAAACAGCAACCAACAACCAGGTTCGTTTGCAGTCTCTCTTTCAATTGGAAAGGCTAGCCTTTTACTATGATCAGCTTCATATTCTTGAAGCTTTTGTTTTGCTTGTGGAGTTGTTTCTTCCATACGACACCAACACGTCCGCGAGCTCCACAGAGGGCAGAGTAGTTGGGGGCGGGGGGGCAGACGGATGGAGGTCCACCCCCGCACCACGTGCAGCGGACGGGGTACTCCATCCCCACATGAACGAAGGTGGATTGTGGGGAAAAATTCACTACCCCCGCCCAGGCTGGGGCGGGGGACGGGGAAGGGGTGGCCCCGCCACGTAGGGGCCGGGTAGCACCCTATGATATATGTATAAAATGGATGTACTTCGCAGATATGTATCGCTCCATTATGGGGATGAAACTTTAAGACAAGTTATCCAACTAACCAGGTAAAGCTTTGAACAAAGTATGCAAATTTCTACCCTACATTTTCAAATTGAGGATTTGGCCCTAGTCCATATCTAGAAAAATGCAAGTTGAAAGCATAAAATGCTGAGATCCAGATGTAATGAGGCTGTTTGCTTCCGCCTGGACCTAATATCCTGTCAATCTAATTCTATTTTGATAGTAGTTGATATAAAGTGAATGAAGCCGGTACTCACAGCTGATATCCGGAGAATGCTGAGCAGAGTTCTGACAGTTGTATAGGAATGTGGAGTATTAGATTTGGCTTCTTCTTGCCGAATGCTGGAATAAGCACTAGCAACATACTCCTCCAGTTCCCTTGGGACACAAGGAGACACTCTTCTGGCTGCTGAAATATAAGCACTAGGGAAAAACACATATTAAGTAGTGCAATTATGTTGCTTGTAAAATATAAATAGTGTAGATATTTGCAAAAGAACCAACCACGGGCAGAAACTTGTACTCTGAATTAAACACATGAAATTAGCTGACAAAGCTAAAAGAATTGTAAGAAAGAAATATGACAAGTCACAGTCTCTCTCAATGGAGAACCTGAAGAACGTGGTAGCAGGCATTGTAGCAACAAAACTTGGAAATACAAATATGTAGAATTATTGTCAACCATGAGTCACTAAACTTTGCTACGATCTAAAAAGAAAGCAGCCTAACAAAAAATAAAATACGTACAGCTTTATAAGAATCGCATCCACACAATTGATAATGAGGGTGATGTGAAAACCAAAAGCATGGATATATCCCAAAACTTTCTGACAGCATAATTCCATAAGCAATAGAACTTTATAGGAGAAAACTCTCAATTTGGCAATCACTCTACTAAACTACCAAAAACTTGCAATGTAACCCCTCCATAAAAATTTTAGCATCAACCTTGAAAAGAAAATTCAAAATATTAAAAAAAATATAAAAAAAGTATAAAAACGCTGAAAATTTAAAAAATTAGAAACATAAATTAAATAGTTTTTTTTTAAATAAAAGAAACATGAGTTTTTTAAAATTAATCTAAAAGTTTGAAAAAAAAATCTAAAGTGAGTTTTTAAAAATTAAAAAAAAATCTTACAAATACTTTTATTTTTAAGAATACTTTTCTAAAAAAATTATGTTTAAAAAAATAATGTTTTTGAATTTAATAAGGGTATTTTGTCATTGTTTGAGAACTTCTAGTGGTGTCTTAGAGGTAATATATTGAAATCTTTTTGGTAGATTCAGGGGTTATTGTAAATTGAGTGGTGGTTTTGAGGGGGGTTTGTGTATTTCCACAACTTTACATAAGGCAAAAGTTACTTGATCAGGTAGATATATCCGAAACAAATCATTCCTAAAATTGTCAGTAATAAATTTATTTTAATTATTAAAAGAAGTAGTGATATATACCGAAGAACAGATGGATCGAGGGGAGTGAAACCAAGAGCAGGAGATTCTCTATTCTGGTGCACATAGACCACATGCCTAGCCAATTCAAGATCACTATCAAGATCTGCTCGATCAAGGATTAGCCATAGAAGGTCAAATCTTGATAGAAGGGCTGGAGGAAGATTAATGTTTTCAGCTGGAGTTCTTCGTAGGTCATATCTTCCCCTACACAAAATTATGACCTTACTGTAAGTGTTTGCATTGAGGACCATTTGAATAAAGAGACGTGGATAATTTTGTCTGCACTGGAAAATTCACTCATGCAAGCAGGATGTGGTAAAAGACCAGAAAGAGTACAAATTGACTACGAAAATAGAAAATTTGTACCAAGCTGGATTGGCTGCAGCCAGAACAGCAGTTCTTGCATTCAGGGACGTAGTGATTCCAGCCTTGGCAATGCTGACAGTTTGCTGCTCCATAACTTCGTGTATTGCGGTTCGATCTGATTCATCCATCTTGTCAAACTCATCAATGGCACATATACCCATGTCCGCTAGCACCTGAATATAGTCAATGCTTCTGTATTGAATCCAAGAAATCCTTGAAAAAAAACTAGATAGAAGAATTTTTATTGTAATGATGACTTAAAGCTTCAGTTGTTTTAATGAAGTGTCAACAGCAAAGGCAGCATGTTTGGATACAATAAGTATCTTAGATGCACACATACAACACAAGTATTCAGAGATTGTCATGCTATCTAATGCTAGAATAAGCATCCAATGAGTGTCAACTGGCATGGAAGAAAAAATGTAGTGTCTCACCAAAGCTCCTCCTTCCAGGACCATCTCATTTGTCACTGGATCTTTCTGAACGGCAGCAGTTAGACCAACTCCACTGCTTCCTTTGCCAGTGGTGTACACGCCCCTGGGTGCTACATTAATTATGTGCTTAAGAAGTTGACTCTTTGCAACCCCAGGATCACCCATCAAACATATATGTAAATCTCCTCTAATCTGCAGTGAAGGGAAAAATATCACAACTTTTGGTTGTACCAGCTTGTCATATCTGCATAGCAGTTAGCATACTTAATTTGAATAACTAGTGTGGGAGCAGAATAGCCAGGACACAGGACTGTGGTGGGAGTGTGGGTGGGGACATGAGGGAACTAAGATAGTTTCAATCTTATCAGTTGATGCAGTACTTCTGAAATGACAAGGAGAATATAGCCTGCCAAACTTGGCTATTTTAATCAGCTTGCAACATGATTCGTTTACCTTCATTCCATCTTTCAACTTTCGGTGAGAAGCACCCACAAGGAGAAGAAGTAGAGCTTTTTTTATATCTTCATGTCCAAAAATTTCAGGTGCCAATGATCGGGACAGCTTATTATAAATATCACCATCCTCAGCTAAACGTGCAATTTGTTCTTCCTCATCTCCTCTAAGTTCATACCTGCAGTACAATAAAACTGAGACACAGGAGTCCTTGATCCCCTAACTATTGACAACCTCATCTTATCAGGTAAAAAACAGCTTAAAGTTAGGCAAGAACTGCCATGAAAAATATATCTATAATCAAAGATAGAAAACAGAGAGAAATGAATAAATTAATATAAAAATACTCAGACACATACTTTTCGATGAAGACAGGAAAAAAAGGGTGAGCAAAGGGTATTTGAAAGGATGATTAAAAATTTTATCAAACCATTGATTTTTTAGGGCTTTTTGGTAATTAAGAACTGAAAAGGAATAAAGAAAAAAACTGAGAACTACTAATGGCTTACTCTTCATATTTTTTCTTGAAATGTGTGACAGACATGGCCTCTAAGTATGTATCTGCAACTAAGCCAGCACGCATTGCTCTAAACCCAGTGTATGGAATGGGGAGAAAAATCCCAGACAATTCAATAACATCACCCGGGGCTACCTGATTATGTTCAACAAGACAAAAATAAGGATCTAAAAAATTAGTAGCAGACAACACGAAAACTTAAAGGAATCATGATATCAAGATCTGCAACAGTGCATTTTCTAAAAGGAAAAAGAGAATACTCTAATCAGAGGACGCAAACTTGAAAACTGAAATTTGTCACCACTTTACGAGTCACTTATTTCCATGTCAGTTTACATTTCTATGTATGCTTATAACTTATACAGGTAGTCAATTCAAATTTCCTCTGGCGCATTTTCACCCATACTGAACTTATGGTTTTAATTAAAACTTGTTTCACCATACATGCCACTACTAAAAACATAAATTAAAGATTATCCCACATGAATATCAGCTGCGGAGGTGAATGTCATTTTATTAATTCAAGAAAAAAATTAATGTTCACCCGCTAAAGAGAGTACATGAAAATTGACCCAAGGACAACCAACCTTTCTTGTGAGTTCTCCCCTCAAATGGACAGTCATTGTTCGTGGAATATGACCTTTTGGAACATGTTCAGCCAACTCTTGAATTTTGGCCTGCAATTGGACCATGTCACAAAGGAATTACCCAGAAGGGAAAATAAACATTATTGAATGAGAATACCAAAAAAAAAATGAGCAACCATGTTAGAATAAAAATATGAATATAGAATGGCTATTTGCTATGAACATGATAATCTCCTTTTAGCAAATGATTCAGTGTATAGTAAAAACCTCTTGAAACTTCAAAAACTTTGATGCCCTGAGCTGCAGAATAAGGTTCCCCTTTGTTTTGTTTGTTACACATCGCTTGGATGGACACTCAAACAGGGGCATGAAAACTCGAGCAGTCACTTCCTGTAAGGCACAAAAAAGAATAAATAAATCAACTAAAGCACTGTACAAAAAAGACCCAAGTGGATTTCCAAAACACTCTGTAACATTGGAAAGGAATGAAAAAGAAAGAACAACTTGGAAACGTTTGGGTTTGATCTTGCTGATTAAAAATTTCAAATTGAACAATATAATATTGATAGAAGGGGAACACATAGACTTGAGAGACCCTCAGTATGGCAGTGAATAAATGTCATGTAAGATAGCTGAACAATGTAGCAAAAGAGACAATTACCTGGTAAATTTCAAAACCGCAGTCTTCACATGTATACACGGCTACCTGCATTAATGGTTTCACATCTGAGCAACGCGTGACAATACCAGATATCCTCACAAGTTGGCCAATGTATGAAGCCTTGACCTCCCTGATAGTATATGGCCGTCCCTTTGATGAAGCTCTTATATAAACTTCACTGGAACACAAACAAAAAGTAATTAACAATATCCGCGGTATCTCACAGTAGAATAGTAGATACAGAAATGAACATTATAGTACAAATATTTACTAAATCAATGTGATTGGTACTGAAATAACAACCGTATAAAAATTAGAAAATATGTCACGAATCATATCAGAATTAGAATTTAGCCTCATATATGGACCTAACGAGACTTTAATATACTCCAACCATGAAAATTTTTTCTTCAAGAAATGTGTTGTAGTCATGTAATCCAAACAAAAATAGCTGAGAATTTTTTAAAATTGGTATAGCTTTAGTATTATAGTCCGGAAACTGCATCCTTACAGAAGATTCATTGTCCGTATATTAGTCAAACTATAACAATTTCTCCATTGCGTACGACAGCCAAGGATTATCCATTTGTAATAAAAAAAAAAAAAAAAAATTGGACAATCGCCTTGAACTTACAAGTAGCGTTTGATTTCTGGAGGCATTTTCTGAAGTGGATCAGAACCGTCCATATTCTCCGGCCCTTCATCAGACCTTTGTGTCATCAATATGTCATGATCATCATCCGTAAAGGCCTCCGTGGGTTCTGGCATGAGCTCATCAATTGCCTCAGCAAAAATCCCAATATACCTTCGGGTATTCTCGGTAATGCGTCTGAGAAATTCTTCATCCAAGTCCTTGTACTGATAATAAAAATGAATCAAGGTTTCAAATATAAACGTATAAAATTCAACTATTTCACAAATAAAACAAAAGGGAGAGAATTTTACATTAAACAAGTCCTCGAGATCAATCTGAATTGCTCGGATTTTACGGTTCGCAACTTCTTGCTGAAATTGGGTAAAAATTAGGAATAATCTTCGTGCAAAACAAACTACTTATCACTCTTCGGTGAAACTCCTGAGTTCTTTTAGTTGCAAGCTCTATATGGTTGCTGAGGCAGCTCAGTAACAAAATAGTCGTAATTTATAATATACAATTCAATATGGCAATAATGCTTGAAGATGTTGTACTCCATGTTCGAGATAAAGACAAAATGCGAGACTAGATTTCAGCTTCGTTGTTCTGCTTCAATTTACCAGCAGCCAAACGAAGATCTAGGGTTTTATAATCGTGTTTTCCTGTAAACGAGGAGAGAGAGAGAGAGAGAGATCTTACAAGGATGTTCATGTACTTTGCTTCGCCAATTGCATCAGCAAAGTTAGAAAGGAACTCTTTCGCCAGAACTGTGAAATAAATTTAAATAATTAAGAAAAAAAAAACAATCTGAGAAAAAGGGAGAGAATAATGAGAGGCGTTACCTTTGTCTGTGCTGAAATCGAGGCCCTTCGCCATGTTCATGGTTTACCTGGTGCGAGAGAGAGAGAGAGAGAGAAATGGGGGGTTTGCCGTTTGGCGGTAAAAATGAAGAGGAATGCCTGGGCTAGAGAAGAATTTAGGCGGGAAAATGAGCCAGGTAAGATGCTCTATAGGATGGCATTTTTTTTTTCCATTTTAATGTGGGCGCTGTAAGTTGTAACATGGCGGGACAGAGATCGGGTCTTGATTGAATCTTAGGGTATGGGACCCAAAAATACCAACAAAAATGTGGCTGCTGGGATTCGAGCCCAGGTCTCCACGGCCACAACGTGGAATTCTTACCACTAAACTACAGCCACCGTGTTATGCTAACTTGAACTCTTTTTAAATAGAGTACATATATTTGCAACTGTGAATTATGCAACCACCACATAATCGCTTTGAAAAAAATAAATAAAACATGATACCCACATGAAAAAAAATAATTTTTTAATAGTGAACTCCACTATTTTTCAAAACGATTACACGGCGTTTACGCACTTCATGGTTGTATGTAGAATTACTCTTTTAAATATAGCTCTTCATTATCTGGATGATATTCACCACGTCAGTTATGTCACTAAGCCTTCAACAAACCCAGTTCTTCATTGATATTAACAAGTTTATTTGTACAACCATTGACGCATGAGAACACCCGAAGTTAAAAGTTTTCGATACTCTCTTCCTAAAGTTCCAGCTGTTTCAGCAAGTTTCTATTTATCTTGACACAGTTCGAACCATTCTATTCTTTGTACCCGGAGTCAGTTATTCATTTCTTGTTTTGATCATGATTGCTGAATTTGTACCCAGTGAATAAAGGCAAGAGACTGATAAAACTCAATTTCAAACAAACCAATGCAAATCTCAATTGATTCGACAACCAAACCAAATCATACGTTATAGCCTGATTCAGTGGTATTAATCTGCAAATACAGAATGATAGGAGGAGGAAGAAGAGAAAATAAAGCTGCCATATCCCGAATATATAGCGATTGCTTTCAACTATACAAAAGTCAAGAGCAAGAGGGCTATCAAGTTATCGAAGGTTGAAAGATTCCCCCCGTTCTCTTCACATAGTGAATTACAGCAAAAGGTACAAGCGAAGCTTACAATGTGCTTCTCACGTCACATACTAGGAGAGACTACTCATTATTATTTTTTTGCTGTAAAGGGTGCATGTCCTCCCTCTGACTGAAGAATACTTGCACTAAATTGCAGACTCAAACCACTCTTCTCGAAGACATTCCATATCAACACGATTGGAGAGCAACAATAGGCCTTGAAAATGAACTCAACTGACCCCAGTCAAAGAAAGATGTCAGTAACAACTATGTAGAATCATTCTTTTGTTTTTCAGACGTATGGTTGAGACATCAATGAAGCAGAATACGAGGAAGGAACGCAGTCCAAGAAATGGAGAATTAAAGGTCATTACAATCATCGGTCTTGCCCCCATCAGATGTTTATGGAGTGACTGGATTCTGATGCCTTGTTTTGGCTAACTTTGCCTGTATGAGTCTGTCCAAAATGGGGGGCTCCAAAGGAATTGGGTCAAGACAACGCTCTGAAGCATTAACAATCACCTGCCAGACAGAGCAACCCCAAGACTATGATTTATAGTCTTCATAAATTATCTTACATTAAGTTCTGAACTAACAAGTCAACATACAAAGATGGTTTACTTCATTTCTCTTGAAATTTATCACGCGAATGAATCTTATACTCCAATAGAGAGTAATGGGAGGTCAAATATTCAGAAGCTAGAGTCAGATTCTTTTTTCTTTTACCTCGTCGAGAAGAAAGTCAATCACAGCTTGATCTTCAACAATTTCCTTCACAGGAGTCCGTAGGAACTGAATATCTAACTGAATCTGTTGGAATCCACTCCGATTGAAAGTCTGGAGTCGGACAAATTCTTGCAAACTTTTAAGACAAAGTTTTACTATTGTTGTCACCACTGACTCCTGCAGTTTACAAGCAGCTCAGTTCATGTTGTTTATATGCCACCATAATTATTTTCTTAACCAGTCTGCGAGGATTCAATACCTGTGTATATTCCACTTTTGTGAAAATTTCGATTTTTTGCTTAAACAATTTTGCTAAATGGGTTTCCAAAAGCTGGCTCCTGGCCCTCTGGGTACTGGACCGACTCAACTTTTCCTCTCGTAATGGATTGCTCCTTGATGAGTTAGTGCTTCCATTGCTGTCATTGCGACGATGCCTTCGCAGCCCTTCAGGCAAAATCTGCTTTACTTCACATCCTGTCGCTTCAAGCTAGTAAAGGAGTCAAAGTCAAAAGGTGTGGTTAATTCTACTCTCAATTAATTTGTATGCATAGATTCATGCAATGCATACTCGAATGGAATAATTTAACAAAAACAGGCGGCCATACATAGCTTCTCCAATCTTAACATTTAACCGGAAAATAATTAACCACAGATACATTAAAAAAGAAAAGCTAAGATATGCTGACCTCTTGGAGAAATAAATCAACAAACATATGAACTTCTCTGGGCTCCTTATGCTGTGCAAATTGTAAAAATATCAGTGAAGACAAAGAACCAAACCATTCCAATGCTGGCCAATTTCTATCAAATAAACAGAACATAGTCATAAAGCACACCCACCTTGACCCAATTCGGTGTCGTAAACCTCTTCTTCAGGAGAAGGGATATCCTCTGAGTTCTCATATTAATATACTGAAAAGAAGAAAAAAAATTGATATGTCTCTTGTCAGATTTTTTAACTATATATAACATATTCAAAACAGACCAAAGACCAAGG
The DNA here is from genome assembly GCA_022457165.1 of Juglans mandshurica. Taxonomy (NCBI): domain Eukaryota; kingdom Viridiplantae; phylum Streptophyta; class Magnoliopsida; order Fagales; family Juglandaceae; genus Juglans; species Juglans mandshurica. The sequence goes on from CM039623.1 coordinate 26,301,597, forward strand.
CACACATGGAAAAGATAAACAAGACTGGGAATGGGAAGTGACAACAAGGGTAACATTCATGTCGAACTCTCAATTAACCCAAATGGCAGAAACACATTTCCAATTTCAAAGTGGATTTTGCATTCTATAAAGACGCAGATGGACATAAAGCCAATTTGCCATATGCTATCTGGGAACCATTATTGGTTTCAAAAGAGAGACAGCAATGAGATTATGAAGATATGATGTCATCTACTAATCCAAAACCTACCTTTTTTGTTCCCTTATCTAATATCATAAATGAAACAACAAACCAAACTACAGAAGTTTTAAATCATACAAGGTGCAGAAACTTCTCTCCAGCTGAACGAAATATTCGACAAATTTCTCCAGGAACAAATGCAGGCCCGTGCTCATAGCCTCTAGCACCACCACCAGAAAAGGAAGCCGCAATTTCCTGACAAGTAGAACATGAAACTTCAACACAAGCCCCTGGGGCCTAAGACAAATATAATTGCAGAAATCAGTGCTTCAAAAGCAAATGTTATAAAACAATCAAGCAGCTCCTTGCCTCAGTGATTTTTGGGATTGCAGTTTGTTCAATGAAAACAGAAACTTGAGCCAGAACCAGGACAAGGCCAGCAAATGCTTTGTCAATTTGTGTCCCCTCCACAAAACCTTGATCTTGACTGACTGCATTATTTCCTCCTGAGAGCAAAAGGAAGTGATCATCAAGAGCCCCGAAGAAATCTTGAAATCCTTCTTGAACCAAATCAATAATCAAGGGTCTCAGCTGAACTAGTAGCTCCAAGTTGTCTTCTATAATTTGGCGGAAGTCCTGGGGGAAAAACAGAAGAGGAGAACTCAAAACCCAAATGACTAAGTATGCAAACATATAACAAGGAGGTTTCACAGCAATGATGTATAAAAGGTGAAAGTACTCAAAAACAAACCTAATGAAAACTAGGGATTTTTTCTCACCACTCACCAAACAGTAAAATCATTGTCCCAAAAACATTGGATACAGTTGCCAAAGTTTTTTTTTTTTTTTAAAGAGAGGGTGGAGGGGGAAACGGGGGAAGAGAGAGACCACAGCATGCATGTTGAAATATTGGATGCTCGTTTATAATAATATCATTCACCAGCAGAATAGAACTACCTATGAGACCTGCATGTACATGCGAGTGCATTTCTTCATTTAAAAAATATGCAAGTACATTTTTTAAAAGCATCTATATTACCAATAAAACATCCATACTGCCTTGAAGCACTGCTTTTTTGCTGGCCTCCAGGGCAGTCTGCAATGAATACTCCCCCACCCCCTCCTTTTGTTTAACATGAACTTCTGTAAGGGAATCTGCCATCTCAAACAGAAATTAACTCAGAACTTTGAGCCTCTTGGAGTAGAAGATTGAAACAACATGAATCAATCTATGATCTTCAAGTTCTTTTCTGTTTGGGTCAAGTTGAAACTATAAAAAAGCATCAGAAATAACCTGAGATATCATGCAGAAGATGAGAAAATGTGCTGGCAACATACTGTTTGACAGCAACCTTTGCAGCCTGAAACCATATAGGGACAATCAGTGTACTAAATACACCCATCAACATGAAACTGTTGATAATATTCAAAATCAGGGAGCATGGAAGAAATGCACGTAAAATTAGCATCAGTAAATAGGCCACATGATTTTAAAAGAAAACCTCCAATGAATAGTTAGGGAGAGCAGCCTCATGTAACACTTCATCCATCAGGAGCACATCTGTCCAAATAATTCCTGCATGCAAATTGGCAAGCATCAAAACAAATCAAACTCGGTTTGCATGATGAGTGTAAACTTAAACCTAATATTGAATTATTTTCATCCAACCCACAATAAGATAAGAAAGCTAGAGTCAGCTTTATTCCATAATTAGATAATATTAATGTTTTGATGCATCATCCAACTTTCATAGACCATGAAATGGAAGAAGGTAAAGAAACCCTCGTTCCTTTCTTTAGTTTGCAGGGATTTCCATGGACATGACGGTTCATTAGAAACAACATTTACTATGGCCAACTAACACCAGATACCTTAACCTATATCACCCAGGTTAAACATATCCATAGGTAACACTGAAAAGCTTGGAGCTCCATTACACCCTATGAACATGAAAGCTAGCATCACCACCACCCAACTCCACAAACATCAACTTCGACGTAGCAGTCCAAGAAAGTTCCAAATGCTTGTTGTGGTCTGTCACAATTCAGTATGTCTTCCCTAATCCCTATGTCAGGACTCTGGACCTCAAGTTCCCACCAAATGAAACTAGTGTTGGAGAAGCCAAAGCACACTCCTCATGCTAAACAAGGTTGTCACCCTCGATATGGCAAACTTATCAATGAAGATGACTCCCTCCATGTCATCAAATCCATTCAGCATCCCTCCCTTATCTCAAATTAAATAATCGCCTTATACATCAAAGACATTGTCACCAAGCTAGCTGAAGTAAAAAATTAGTCAGCTCACTAAATTCATCACATTGGCCCGATGGCATAACTGGATGCATTCCCATCATGCAAATTCCACCCCATCTCTTTTGCAATGATCATACTTTTGATCCCCCTTGAAACCCCCCGCCCCTCCACCACTTCTCTTGTATTGCTAAAAGAAAACACTACACCAAGCATCCAAAAAGGAATGCGTCGCGCATAATCCGAGTCGGTAGGCCTTGCAAATTAGCCCAAGCAGATAATAACGCTAGCATGAATAGAATTGAAGCTGTGGATATTGCCACAAGGCCCTTCTATAGAGCTCTGTTGGTATGTTTTGATGCATTTTTACACAATGAGAGATTGACCATTGGATGAAAGCATTTGTGCAACCAGTTTGTTAAGAGGGATTACATGTACTGGTTCAAATAACTATTAAAATATATAATGGTGTAGAAGTCGGCGCAACAAAGTTATGTAGGGTTAAAGATAAAGCAAAAGCATAATTGTTTGTTCCACTTACGAAGAACATGCAGCAGCTCTGTGGAACAAATACGTTTCTTTACATATTCCTCAATTGCTTCAAAATGCCTAAAGAAACAAGACCCTGTCACATTCCTTGAGAAAAATTTTGCATGCTTCTATGCAGTTCAATCAGTCCAAAGAAACAATGAGCAGAGACCATAAACAGTTTGGAAATTAAGAAAAGATACTCCCTTACTTGGTAACCACGCCTTGTGAAAGTTTAATTAGTTGGCTTTCTGAATCGGGAAATATTATCCGATAAGCACGGATAGCCTCTGCAAACTCGCGAACAGAGGCCTATATTTAGAAAATCATAGAAATATTATTTCATTAGTGCAATAATTGTTTACAGGCAGCTAAGAAAGTGAGACTCACCCTAACTACAAGTAGAGAGTCATCATGGAGCACATAAAACAAAGAAAAAATGTTCTCTAGAAGGGCTTCGATCTTTATTTTTCCGTACTTTATTTCTATGGGCCATAGCTATAGATTTTAATGGCCTTAATTTACATGATTTTCAATGAATATATTGCACTCCACCCTAAATATTTTCTCTCCGTACAAGTCTTCTTTTTTCCTACTTTCTGTTTTCTCTTTCGGTTTTATCCTGATGTTTGGTGGTGATTGGTCAATGGTTTTTGCTCCTTTCTGAAGATTAACGTATCATTGTAGCATTGGGTTATTGATGGGGCGATACAATGAGTTATGTATTGACCAGAAGTTGTTTGAGTTCAGGAAGGAGAATGATAGGTGGTGGAAAATCATAGAAAGTAGTCACCGTTTTGTGAAATACATAGCTTTAGATAATGAAGCTATGGGGTGGCTGGGTTCTATGGTGAGGGAATGTGCAGTGTCTAGGGGTGTTCATGAGCTCGTGAGAACTAGTAGAAAAGGAGACTCGGTGCTGATGGTGAGAAAGGGACATAATTACAATGGAAACTTCATTTCTCTTTCAGAGTTTGGTCGTGATAAGAGGAGAGGGTTGATTGTTGTGCCGGAAGGGAGGAAGGGGGAGGGATGGAAAAATTTTGGTGATACTTTAATGGAACTCCATGCATCCTCTATTTCGGGTAAAAGAACCAGAGTATTTTCTGTTGCTCAAGCAGGTAATGGTGGTGTTGTCCCATCGTTGAAGGCAGGAGGTGAAAGAACGTACAGTGAGGTGCTGAAGGCAGTGCCTCGTGCCGTTAGTGCTGGGGTGTCAGACGTGTCTATCGCAGAGGTTATACAGAGATATGAGGAAGATGGCAGTGGGCTGGTGGGGTTGAATGAGGAAACCTTTCTGAGGATGCTGGTTGGTCTAGAGGAAAAAGTGGGTGCAGTGTTAGAAGAAATCGGTCATTTGAAACGCTGCGTCAAAGGAAAGGGAGAGATGAAGTCTGACTTGGGTCGGGTAACGGGTCACAAGCATGGGCCGAATATCTCTGGTTCAGGGGGCCCAAGTTTGGGCAGGGCCGATGGTCAAACCAAGGCCTGGAGGAAGTTATCTCGGGTCACCGAGATATCGGACCAGGACCCGAAACAGGCTCCGTGGGAGCCGATACACTGTGCGTCTGCACCACCACTGGCACAGAAAAGTTCGCCGGCCACCATCGACCACCTTGGTGTGCCGGTTGAGATTTTTCAAGGGGTGGGTTTGGAGGAAGGAGAGATCGCGGTGGAGATTGACGCGATTCCTCATCCGTGTGAGGTCGATTCCTCGCTGGCTGTTGAAGTGGGGTGGGGGAGTGAACAGATGGTGCCGTGTGTGGAGGTAGTAGCTCCAGATACTGTGCCGATGCAGGTTATCTCGTCTGTCGTTGGTTGTGCGAGTATGGAGGATCCGGTAGTGGTGGGGAGCTCGGAACACTCATTGTCTCTTGAAGTGGGGCTAGGGAGTGTACAGATTGAGCCTTGTGTTGAGGTAGTAGATCAAGATGATGTGCCGGTGCAGGTTGTCTCGCAAGGTTTTGGGTCTTCGAGTATGGAGGATCCGGTAGTGGCAGGGGAAGTTTTTTTCCCTGGAAATGAGGGGGGTTTGGAACTGTCTTTGCTTCCCAAGGACAATGTAGGTGAGGAGGGGGCAGCTACTCCCCTTTGTACACTTCCTCCTAGTAATCATGGGAGTTGCTCGTCTAATTGGATTTTTAAGAAGGTAGAGGAGCTTCAAGATATTTTTGGGATTTCTGTTGGAGGCTTTGAAGAGCAATTTATGGCGCTGGTTGTGGCTATTGAAGCTAGTCGATCGAAATCCGCCACAAAACAGAATAGGGAACTCAAACGTTTAACGTGTTCCATCAATTATGACGTGAAGGAAGGAAGTAGTGGAAGGGATAAAGCGAAGGGGAGGGGCAAGTTAAGTTTTTTATGAAGCCCAAGATTTTATCTTGGAACATACGGGGACTTAATGATAGTAATAAACGTCTTTGTATCAAAACTTTGTTGAGAATGTGGAAGGGTGATGTGGTATGTCTACAAGAAACAAAGCTGAGTTTAATAGATAGAAATATTGTGCGTAGTTTATGGGGATGTTCGCACGTGGGTTGGTCTTATTTGGCATCACTGGGAGCTTCAGGTGGTGTTTTATTAATGTGGGATAAAAGAGTGGTTGAGGCGATTGAGGAGTATGTTGGCGAGTTCTCTGTTTCGACTTTATTCAAAAATGTGTGCGATGGATGGGAATGGGCTTTTGTAGGGTGTTATGGTCCAAACAGGGACTGTGATAGGCGAAGATTGTGGGAGGAATTAGCAGGTATATATTCATTATGGGATGTGCCGTGGTGTATGGGAGGCGATTTTAACATTACCCGTTTTCCTAGTGAACGTTCAGGGCATCGTCGGCATTCCAGGGCCATGGAGGAATTTTCTGAGTTCATTTTTTATTTGGATCTTATGGACCTGCCCTTGGTGGGGGGGGGGGGGGGGGGGGGGAATACACATGGTCTAACGGCTGGGCTTGGTCAAAGTTGGATAGATTCCTTGTCTCTCCGTCATGGGAAGCTCACTATCTAGAAGTAAGTCAAAAAAGATTAGCCCGAGTTAGTTCAGACCATTTTCCCATTATTCTTGATTGTGGGGGCATACATAGGGGTCGACGGTACTTCAAGTTTGAGAACATGTGGCTAACATCGAATGGGTTTGTAGACACAGTGCGTGCTTGGTGGATATCGTATCAATTTAGTGGCACGCCAAGTTTCATTTTAGCAGCCAAGCTTAAGGCTCTAAAACAAGATCTGAAAAAATGGAATTTGGAAGTTTTTGGACACACAGACAATCAAAAGTCCTCTTTGTTGGAGGAATTGCAGGAGTTAGAGGGTAGATAATTATTGGGAGATGCATCGGAAGAGGTATTAGTGAGGAAGGACATGGTGGTGGCAGAGTTGGAGAGGGTTTTATTGTCAGAAAAGATATCATGGCGTCAAAAATCTAGGGCTCTTTGGTTGAAAGAAGGTGATAGGTGTACAAAGTTCTTTCACAAAGTGGCTAATTCACATCGCCGAAACAATAACATTGAGGCGCTTACTTCTGGTACTCAAGTGTTATCCTCTCCCCCAGAATTAGAAAATCATATTATACAGTATTATGAGAATTTACTTACCGAATCGGCAAATTGGAGGCCGAAGCTCGATGCTTTGCATTTTGAGACTTTTGATCCGCAATATGTGAGTGTTATGGAGAGACCGTTTGATGATGAAGAGATCTTCAAAGTCATCACTGGTATGGCTAAGGATAAAGTTCCAGGACCGGATGGTTTCTCAATGGGTTTCTTCCAAACTTGTTGGGATGTTGTGAAAGGGGATGTTATGCAGGTATTCAGTGAATTCCATACTTATCAGAAGTTTGAAAAATCTCTTAATGCGACCTTTCTTGCCCTCATTCCTAAGAAACACGGGGCTTCTCTCATTGAGGACTTTCGTCCAATAAGTTTGGTTAGCAGTGTGTACAAGATTATTTCAAAGGTGCTTGCTAACCGGCTTAGTCCAGTGCTGGAAAATATTATATCCAAGCCACAGAATGCTTTTATTCGTGGTAGACATATTCTTGCTTCGGTGCTCATAGCAAATGAGAGCCTAGATGCTAGATTGCAAGAGGGAAGTCCCGGTATTCTATGCAAGCTAGATATGGAGAAGGCTTATGATCATGTAAATTGGGATTTTCTCTTATACCTGCTTGAGAGGTGTGGATTTGGAAATAGGTGGATTTCATGGATGAGGTACTGTATTTCAACTGCCCGTTTCTCAGTTTTAGTTAATGGCTCCCCTGCTGGTTTTTTTGTTAGCTCGAGGGGTTTGAGACAGGGAGATCCGTTATCCCCTCTATTATTTGTCATCGTTATGGAGGCGTTGAGTAGGATGGTACAGGCGACTGTGGACGGGGGTTTTTTATCTGGTTTTAAGGTGGGAAATGGCTTGGGTGGCCCTCTTATTATCTCACATCTTCTTTTCGCAGATGACACTCTAGTATTTTGTGAAGCGGAGAGTAGTCAGGTTCAAACTCTAAGAGCATTGCTACTTTGCTTCGAAGCAGTGTCAGGGCTTAAGGTGAACCTTAGCAAATCTGAGATGGTACCGGTGGGGGAGGTTCATAATATAAGCAGTCTTGCCAGTCTTTTGGATTGCAAGGTGTCCTCTTTTCCTATGAAATATTTGGGCCTTCCGCTAGGAGCATCGTTCAAGAATAGAGCTATTTGGGATGGGGTGGTGGAGAAGATAGAAAAAAGGCTGGCGGGTTGGAAAAGGATGTATTTATCAAAAGGGGGGTGTCTTACTCTTATTAAGAGCACACTTTCTAACATACCCACTTATTTTTTATCTCTTTTTCCTATGCCTGCAGGGGTGGCAAATAAGATTGAGAAAATCTTTAGGGCTTTCTTATGGGGAGGATTAGGGGAGGAAAAGAAATTCCACCTAGTTAGTTGGAAGACGGTTTGTGCCCCAATTATACATGGTGGTTTGGGTGTTTGCAACTTGCGAACCTTTAATAAAGCACTATTGGGGAAATGGCTTTGGAGATATCATAGGGAGGGGGGAGCATTGTGGAAGGAAACTGTAGACGCAAGATATGGTGTTGCATGGGGCGGGTGGATTTCAAACGAAGTGAGGGGGGGGTATGGAGTGGGTTTATGGAAGTATATAAGGAAGGGGTGGAAATGTTTTAAACAACATATTCGCTTTGAAGTCGGTGAGGGTAACCGAATCCGTTTCTGGCAGGATGTGTGGTGTGGAGATCAGACTTTGGAAAGGGTTTTTCCGGCTTTATATCGTATTGCAGCTAATAGGGAGGTTGCAGTGGCTGATGTGCAGTTATTTTCTCATGGTTCGTATCAGTGGAACATTATATTTTATAGGGATTTTCATGATTGGGAGCTAGACATGGTTACTGAATTTTTCAGCTTATTACATTCCTCGGGAACTTCTAGGGTTCAACAAGATAGTTTGAAGTGGAGGTCTAAGAATCATAAGTTATGAAGGCGTATTACAACCTATTGATCACATATGACCTTACTCCATTCCCTTGGAAGAACATCTGGAGATCTCGGGTGCCTTCCAAAGTTGCTTTCTTTGTTTGGAACGCCGCACTAGGGAAGATCTTGACTATCGACAACTTGAGGAAAAGAGGATGTGTGGTGATGGATTGGTGTTACATGTGCAAAAAGAATGAAGAATCGGTTGATCATCTATTATTACATTGTGAGGTAACAAGGGTGTTGTAGGATGAGATCTTTCGGAGGGTTGATGTCGCTTGGGTAATGCCTTCGAGGGTGGTGGAATTGATGGGCTGTTGGAGGAATTTGCAGGGCTGTCGTCAAGTGGCAGCAGTATGGAAGATAATTCCGCTGTGTATCATGTGGTGTATTTGGATGGAAAGGAATGCGCGATGTTTTGAAGATAAGGAACGTACAGTGGTGGAGCTGAAGAATTTCTTTTTTAATACTTTATTGCTTTGGTTTTCTGCTATTGTTTTAGTTGGGGACAATATTCATGACTTCTTGTCTTTAGTTCAGCGCTCTTAGAATGTATTTTTTAGGAGTTCTGTGGTATACTACTTGTGTACATGGCTTTGGCCTTTTTTATTAATAAAATTTCTCTTACATATCAAAAAAAAAAAATTTACATGATTTTCTTGTTCTCACTTATGTGACCTAGATAGGTCTTTGTCTTATGTATAACATCTTGTGTACTTGGGCTTTGCCTATTCTATCAATAATATCGTTTACTTATAAAAAAAAAAATGATTTTAAAAAAATCCCAAGATGCTTCAAAAGAACAAAGAATAAGGAATTTCTATTCAATGCCACAAAATTGACTACTTCATTAGAGAAAAACTGTCACAAATTACCTCATGAGTAGCAGCAGGAGCTGATCCAGGATTGCTTTCTTGTTGAGAAAGATCCTTAGGATCTACTGAAGCATTACTTATTTCTTCAGTCTTAAGCTGAAGGTCCGCAAGAGATCGTGCCAACTTGTCCAGTAGTCTAGCCTTTAAGCTTTCCACCTGCCAGGATATGAGAAGTATGTTATCCTATGCACACTGATATATCAGAAGATTTTCATAATATTCGCTTTTTCACTTGAACAGGTAAAGCTCCACATTTATACTGCAAAAAACTACAAAATAAAGGCAATATAGGGTTTTTACAACAATAACAACATGTGAACAGTCCTCATCAGTTCACCATATAAGTCTCAGTAAAATATCCAGAAATAGAACTATTCCATTATATATTCAACACTTCTCTTTTATTCAAAAGACAGGAGCAGCTTGTAATCAGTGGTCAGTACAAACCGGAAAATCTAACTTTTTAAGAAGCACTGCAGCCTCTGCTCTTGCTTGTATAGATTCAGAATCCGAGAATAGCTTTCCCTGAGAAAAGCAAAACATAAAATGTCAACTTAGGAGACATGTTTCCACATATAGTGATGACTATCAGGAACCTATGCAGCATGAAACTGTACTTTTCTTTACCCATCAGTGCCATCACCTTTTTATGTACTACCTATGGCTGCTAACAGGATAAATGGTTATGTTAAATATCCTCGGGCATACAAGTATATCCATAAATGTAAGTCCTAATTTCACTCTTTTTTTCTTCTCTGTCTTGGGTAAGTGGAGAACTTGGGAGTCAAGAATTCTACAAAAATTTTGTCCAATGAACCCAAAAATACAAGTCATGCGGATTAACCACGACGTGAGAATTTGGCCTATTCAGATATAAACGCCCAAAAAGTATTGGATTCTCTTTCAGATGGGCCATGAAAAGGGATAGAAGTCAGAAATGCCAAAAAATTTATGAATGGCTTTTTTGAATGATGTGAACAAATGTGTCTGTCTTCACTTATACAAAATTAAAGCAACTTGTAGGCTCCCTTTCAACAGATTTTCAATCTTCTTTTCTTCATTTGTGAGCGTGTATGAGTGAGTATGGGAAGGGGAATGAGTCTGTTATAGGCTTGCCCATGGACAGCACCTCAAAACTCCCCAATCTCATGTGATTTGATTCAAGAAGCTCTACACTAGTGTAATGCTACTTCCAGCCAGTTCACTTGAAGAAATTCTCCACCTTCAGAATCACATACGATTTTAAAACAACCATATAAAATAAATACTCATCCCGCATTCTAGAATGTCGGTACTTCAAATGTCAGATACTAATATTGGACAGGACAAATTAAGACTTCCTTCAATTATTCTAAGGCATTGTTTACACACTTACCATTGTTTATCATCCTACGGATTAACATATGGATATCTTATTCAAATGCACATAAATACAGAAAGATCACTCGTAATTACATGATATCATCCAAATGCAGAGAGCATAAGCACAATAGGAAATACCTTTAACAACAATCCACTACCAAAAATAGGACAACAGACAATCATATGAAAACTTTTAAATTCAGTAGAAGCTGAATGGTAACTTATCCAATTACCAATAAGATAGTTCTTTTTTATTGATAAGTTGCACATGCTGAGCGGGTAGTGAACTGATGATGAGAAGAACATTAATCAATTCAGGTATTAACTATAAATCATCTATTTCTTGATAGGAAGTGAGTGTAAAGTTTATATATATTTATCTTTGATATTGAAACTCAAATCCAAGGGAATGTTTCAATGACACGTGAAATAATGTCCCACTAGTCTCCTTTTATGGGTTTATTTTGACTTGGGGCTTCACCCATGACAACCTGACCGGCATAAAATGAAAGGACAATATACCTCCAAGTTCTTTATAATTATTGCCATGGCTTCTTCAGATGCTCGTTTACAATCCTGGAATGATGAATCTCCATATGCCTAGTGGAGAGAAAAAAGAGAAGAAAAAGGAACATTTCACCAATGGTGTAGATATTTCAATTGAATAGAAAGTAAAGGAATTGGTAGAAAGATTGGTCCAAAAATCAAAACACCCTGGTGAAGAAAATATAACCTTAAAAATTGGCATAGCTCCAGTGTAGAACCTGACTGCATCAGCATAGGCCTCTGATTTGATGCACTTTCCAAGCCTAGCAGGTAGATCATAAATGAACTGCCCTTCATCACAATTTACAAAGATGAAATCTGAGTAACTCATATGCGGAGAACTCCAAAACTTACATACAAGTATCTAAATGAATCACATAAACATGCTGTGAGCATGGAGGAGACAATTACCATTTATTACCACTTACCACAACAAATTTCAATACAAGGCCCCAACAAATGATTTTTTTTTTTTTTTTTTTATAAGTAAACAAATTTTATTGATCAAAGAATAGGCAAAGGCATGCCCTAAGCTAAGTAGGCGCATTAGAGACAAGAAAATGATTAATGAGCTGCAACTTGCATTGCTGGGAAGTAAAATAGTAAATATTTAAATCCATCACCCCCGCCCCCCGGTTCTTCCAAAACAGCATCAATGCATGATATCCAACTATTATTATCAACTAGTATGGCTTACTACACGTCATCACTGGAGAGCCTGTAAGTTCACCTATCAATTAGCTTGTATCAATGCTGGTACAAGGAATCTGTCAACTTTGTTATATATTATATGCATCCTTCTCATTGGCAAATACTTAATAAGCTTGGCAATGGATATTCTAGGAGCTTAAGTTCACCTCTAGTGATGGAAGAAATTTTAATCAATCAAAGAAAATATATATATATAAAACCGCGCCGATCCCGCCATAAAAGATTTAATTATCACTGCTGCTATAATACCTGAACTTTACGAAGAAGGTTACGAGTGCGATGCAATTTCTCTACGTGTTCTCTCTTTTCGAAGAGCGAAGTGTTCACCCCATCACTTCTCGATTGCACAGACATGATCTGAATCCACAAGAAAAGTAAATTTGATTCCAAATCCATGCTTCTGTTCCAACTTTAGCATAAAAGAAAAATGTCATTCAACAAAAATGCAAATACAGAAAACTTCTACATACCTTCTCAAGAAGCTGTTCCATATTTGACTCCATGCCTACGATATTACTATTCATCCTGTACAAGATACGAAGTTACGCTAGAGATTTCATATCAAGGGCAGTCGGGACCCAAAAGAAATAGAACACGAGAAATCAGAGATCCACACCACCAAATTTGGCATCAAAATCTCGGAAACATTTTCCACAAACTGGATAGCAGGGGTTGTAGCCACAATTCCTCAATCATGTAGAATTGGAAAGAATTACCTCTTAATCGTATCGGTAGCACTGATGAACTTGTTATAATTCTCATACACTAACATTTGTAGGTCAGTGTCAAGATTCTTTATCTCGGCCGCCATTTCTACATGCCTCTGCAGAAGCCTTTCTAAATTCGACTTGTGCACCTGCGAATTCGAGAGAAAGCATATCAAGGAATCAAGACTTCCCATTATCAACTCAACTAAATCTTCAATAACATCACAAAATGCATCGCAATCAGACAGATTAACCTCCCTAATTCAACCGAATACCCATGATGTGAGACTACCAAAAAGTGGTAGAATAACAAAACAACTCTTATCTCATTACACTCAACAGATGGCACTTTTTAGCATCCATTCCTATGAGAACGGCGCACTCTAGCTTCTGAACAAAAGCAGTAAATCACAACGGCGACGTTCAGATATACAACAGATCAGAGAAGGATAGGGCGTACCAGGAGATTCATGTACTGGTCGGGATCGAAGGAGGAGGAATTTATGTCGTCCAGAGTGGTTCGTTTGGACGACGAGGACGTCGTATCGGGGGAGGAGGACATTGAAGGATCGGGGGAGTAGAAGCTCGAGAGCAGATCTCTCATCCGCTTGGCCTTGTCGTCCAGGGGAACATCGTCGACCCCCATTTCCGCTTCGGATTTTCGGTTGCTCAGACTTGGTTCTGCGAGACCCCCTATCGGAGATTTGGTTTGGGCGGACTGGAGACGATGTCGTTTGGCTACAATCGAGTCCGGACTCCAGGGACGGGTTAGATTCGGCGAAGTTACATGGAAGAGTTGGGAAATAGAGTTAATACAGAGAGTAATGAAGCGACTATAACAGTGCATACTTTGTGACTACTTTTAGTTGATTGTTTCTAATACTCACTTGGAAAGATGTGTGGTCTAGATGATACCATATCATGTGTACAAAATGAATGCTTTCAATAGTAATTTCTATTTATATTTATTCTAATACAAAATGCTGAGTGCGTTTGGATGGACCCAACTTCGTCCCATCTTACCCGAATCTTTTTTTTTTAAATGCTACTGTGTCTATTTTATTTTTCTCTCGTTTTGATATTTTATATATTTTATTTTATTTTTAATTTTTTTTTACTTAATAGTTAAGATAATTATTATTAATATTTGATTTTTTTATTTTTTAAAAATATTTTAAAATATAAAAAATATGAATAAAAAATTAAAAGAAAATTTTGAACTAGTAATAAGATGGAGCAATGCACTCAGAACGGCAAAGTAGTACCCTTTTTTTTTTTTAACTTGTTGTTATACTTAACTTGCGTTAGGTAGTAAGATATTTTGAAATATCTTTTGAATAGTAGTAAAAAAATAATAATAAAATATTAAATAATAATAATAAAATATGTAAAAAATAATAATAAAATAATAAATAGTAATGAATTATTTTCAAAATACTTGAAAATACTTGGACACCTAAATTAAGTAGGCCTATTTGGTTTTCAAGATTCTCTTATTATTATTATTATTATTATGAATTTTTCAAATTTTTATATAAAATATAATTTTAAAATAAAAATTATACAAAAATATATATTTTTTAATAATATTTTATCGAACTTTATCGTCTCTTTATTTTCTTTTTCGGTACGTACTACGTAGTAAGTTCTCTTATTAACTTTGACTATATCATTCAAAAAAAAAAAAAAAAAACAATAACCGTCCATCCGACCCAAGTCAAATTTCCGAAATAGTTCCGGAAAAGTTACTGCCAAATTTTTTGACCGGAATAATTTTTCAAAACATTGGGACTTTCAATTATATTTTTATTGGGTGGTGCTCTCCAACCGCTCCTGACTCCTGAGCTAGAGCTCCCGTTAGTTGTTTCTGATTATTTTTTTATATATATATTTTAATATTTTTAAATATTTTTTAAAAAATAAAAAAATCATAAGTAAAAAAAATAAAAAAATTTCAACGATAACTTCTAACGAGAAGAGCCAACTGAAAGACTAGCATTTTTCATTTTTATTTTAATCAAAGTTTAATGATGTTGTTTAACACATTTTATGAGTAATTATTTATAAAAATTAAGAAAAATGTTAGTTGAACCGATAAAACAGACAAATTGAATTTTTAATTTTTAAATATTTTTTACTTAATAATTAAGGAAGAATATTAATGAATTGATTTTTTTATTTTTTAAAAATATTTAAAATTGTGTAAAAACTGATTAAAAAAAGAAAAAAAATAAAAAAGTATATTTGCCCTCATCAGTATACTGCCTTCAGTTAAATATCGGTCTTAGTAACAATGTCCAAAAATAAAACACAATAGACTTTCAATCTCGAGTAATAATTGGGTATCAGAATCTTAACAGACCAAAACCAACTACTTTTTAAATATGAGAAAATATATTTAAAATCATGAATTGTGTAACCGCCGCATAATCGTTTTGAAAAAAGTGAATAAAATATGGGACCCACATGAAAAAATTAATTAATCTTTTAATAGTGGACTCCACTCATTTTCAAAGCGATTACGTGGCGGTTGCACAACTCACAGTTGTATATAGAATTACTCTTTAAATATTATCAAAACTTTTCAATTTTCAACCCGTTTCTCATTCACAACAATATATAAACTTATTATATACTCCTAAACTTATCTATTACTCCTATATAACTTAAATTGGATGTTATCAAAGCTTATATGCATCAACAATCATAGCAGGTTGGGAATGATTCTTTTTCTTCTTTCGGTTTGTTGTACGATTTTTTATACATCAATAGTTAACGTCGTCTGTGGAATCTGATTAATTTTCTACACCGAAGGTAAGAGAGAATGATTTTTCAGCGCGCTAAATCGTCTCAAACTAAGCAGATAAACTTTTCTCCAAATAAGTGTTTTCAGCTCCTCCATTCTTATTTTTATTAATGAAGTCATCGCAAAAATTGGACAAATAAACTCTTTATCGCCCATGTAATTACTGATATTGTGCACTTAAGTGCCTGAACATGGCATCGCGGCTCAAGTGACGGGGTAACTCATATTCCCGACCAGTGGGGTGTGTATTTTATGCATGGGACACATGTATTGGCGGGCAAATACTATGCACTTAATTGCACAGTACCACCCACAACAATGTGCACCTACATGCACAGTGCCCGCTGCCCATGCACGTCCCGACTGTGCATGGCATGCACAGTGCTAGTGTTCGCCACAATCAGGGGTAAAAAAAAAAAATAGATAAACCAGATCGGATCGAACCGAACTGGTGAGTTTGGTCCGGTACCGAGTTTGGTTGGATCTAGTACCTTAAAATGGGTATGGTTCTGGTTTTCCTTTTTCTAGCATCGGACCGAATCGGTTCATATATATATATATATTTTTTTTTATATTGTATAAAATATTTTTTATATGATTTTTTATATTATATATAATTATATATAAAATAATTTTGTATTATATGATAAATTACTAATTAATATAATATTAAATTTTAAAATCATATATCACTATAGTCTATTGTATTAATAGTTATATTAATACTATATCAATATATATTATAATATACTATAATATATCACTATAATACATATTATAATATATCATTGTAGTTTATAATACAATTATAATATATATTCTGATATACTGAAAAAATCAAAAAAATCGAATTGAACCGGACCGGAACCGATAAAATCAAAAGTATCGGTTTAGGGTATAACTAGTGCGGTATCGGTTTTTCAAATCTCAAAATCGGTATATAGCGGTTTGGTTCTAAAATATGTCCAAAATCGGACCGAATCGGAACGGTTACACCCCTAGCCACAGTACTAACGGGAGGCTCGACGCGGGCCCGAAGTCCTTGCTAGCGGCCACCACTTGGGCCACCTGAGGGTTATGTATCCAACCAATTCATCCCCGCCGTCAGGACCGAGCACGATGCGCCTCACGAGCGCACGACAACGCGCACCCGAGAGGCTCACAGCCCAATTGTGAGCCCACTGAATTGAACCTACCGACAGCCACCACGTGGCCCGCCGGCAGTTTTTGTTCCCGTCCGATTCATTCCCATCGTTGGGAACCGAGCACGGCACGCCTGATGGGTGCACGACAACGTGCACCCGAGAGGCTCACGACCCAGCCGTGAGCCCGATGAACTGAACCTGCCAGCGACCACTAAGTGGCTCGCCGGCAGTTTTTGTCCCCGTCGATGGCGGACGAGCACGCCGTGTGCCGCATGAGACATCGTGCAATCGTAAGCTGGCGGGATCACCCTTGGAACTGCCAAGCCCGTCGGCGATTTCTGTCATCGACAAGACGTTCCACAAATCAAGTTCCTCGCCCTTCTAATGGCGAGCACCCCAGCTCAATCCGAGATATTGTTCAGCCACCCAGTAGTGAGCAACCAGTCCCTCAACCAGAGATCGTGCCCGGCCACATAATGGTGGGCAACCATTCTCCTCGGCCATCACATGCACGGTCACGTGAGGTCACGATCACATGCACCTTGCTTGACCACACAGTGCATGGCAGGCGCCCATTTTTCTCGACCATCACATGCACGACCACGTAATCCTCGGCCATGCACGAATACGTGCACCTTGCTCGGCCTCACAGTGGCAAGCACCCACTCTACTCAGCCACCCCACAGGTTGCCCGACCACAGACAGGAACGTCCCGACCAACCCAAAGTCTGCTTGACCAACATACTCGCCCAACAAGCTCGCCCAACATACTTTCCCAACAATAGACCACAAGCTACAAAGCCTCCTCCCGGAAAATGAAGCTAGTCACTCGCATTCAACATAGCGAAATTCACTCAGCGGTCAGAATTTGTGTGAATTTATTTCTACGGACAAAACTATTATCTGTGGTGCGGAACATCGGCCACGTACCCCGGCTCGGGCACCGCCCAAACATCTCAATATAACTCTGCTGGGACAAATTATTTGTCACTAACGCGCATGCGGGCACATCAAACCTCGGTCATTGCCGAAACATGAAAACCTACAGGCCTCACCAGCACATCTCCAACCTTTACAGTGCTAGGTAGAGCAATTCAGGTTTGCCACCTCACTATGTGATTGGGGTCATTTATGCTGACCGAGTTGACCTTTTCTGGCAATGACAAGCGTCTCCTTCAGTAAAGTCGAGCCCCTTGACTCTCCGTGACACAATGGTCGAACACAAGTCTCTTGACTTGCCAACCCTCGACCCAGCTAAGCCACAATGCATTGGTCGGGCTAGAGCCCTAGGGCTCGCCCACACAATCAATTGGACACAAGTCCATCGACTTGCCGACTTTCATACCACCAAGTCGAGTCCCTTGATTCGCCACGATGCATTGGTCAGGTTAGAGCCCTAGGATTCGCCCATACGACCAGTCAGACACAGGTCTCTTAACTTGTCAACTTTCGTGCTACAAGCCGAGTCCCTTGATTCACTACAAAGTTTAGGCCGGACACTAGTCCCAGAACTTGCCCAGACGGCCCGTCGGACACAAGTCACTTGACTTGCCAATCTTCATACTACAAGCCGAGTCCCTTGATTCGCCATGAAGTCAGGCCGGACACCAGTCCCAGGACTTGCCCAGACGACTAGTTAAACACAATTCCCTTGACTTGCCGACCTTATTGCCACCAAACCGGGCCCTTGAGTCGCCCCTGGAAAGCAACACCAGCACGACATCTTCCCCAGCAAACGCCGAGTGTTACACTCATGCCAAAACAACAGCCTCAGACTTTCAAGACACACCAATAAGACAATTCAAGTCTGGAAATTTTACACTTGTGATAGGAGATTATTTACACTAACCAGTTTGACTTTTGTAGCACTGTCAAACATCTCCTACTTACCTTCCAGTCGAGGGTCAACATGTGGGTCTAACTTTATGGCGGCCCAGTCTGCCTCACGGCGAAGTATAGAGCTAGTATTTCGGCTGCCCAACATTACTCCTAAAATGGCATCTCCTCCAGTAAATGTCGCTTGTTTACACTTATGCCACAACCGCATCTCCCAAGTTATCTTCGGCAACGAGTCAACAAACGAGAAAAATTCAAGGATTGCCCGACCTCCCAGGCGACCTACGGTCGGTCAAGTCACTTGGCTGCTCAACCCTCGCACTTTACGCAGTCGAGCCAGCCTCCCTCTTATCTCGCCCAGACGAGCTATTCACTCCCATCTTTTGCGGTTGAGTACACTTCCCACCATATTGGAGCTCGCGCTCACATCATATGCGATCGAATACACATCCCACCACATATGAGCTTCGCATCTTATGCGGTCAAGTACACCTCTTGCCACATTGGAGCTCCGCGCTTGCATCTTATGTTGTCGAGCACATCTCCCGCTACATCCGAGCTTCACGCTCCCACATTACACCGTTGAGCATGTCTCCCGCCACATCTGAGCTCTTCGCTCACATATTAAGCAGTTGAGCACATCTCCCGCCGCATCCGAGCTTCACATTCACACCTGATGCGATCAAATGCATATCCCGCCGCATTCGAGCTTCGCACTCACACCTGATGCGGTCGAGCGCACCTCCCACCTAATTTCACCCTCGGAGGTATTTACCCCTCAACGCAAGCGAAACGAAGAATCGGGTACCCACTCCCTAAACTTATTTTGTCACATATCACTACGTGTTGTCTCTGTAATATATTTTATCTTGAAAATTCTCAAGACCTTCTTTCAGAATGAATCAACCTTAAGAATCGCGGGCAACTGTAAGTGACAAAATATCCAGGCCCGAGACCAACTTCAGGCCTAAAGGCCACCACTAGGAAACAAAAGAAGAAAGAGAAAGAGGGGACAAGGGAGTGGAGGTTTCAAGAGGAAAAGACGGCAAGGGAAGGGAAAAAAAAGGAAAAGGAAGGAAGATGTCAGACACACAAAGCGGACGTTTCTCACTACTACCGAGACGCATGCTAAAAGGGGGATAGCTAAAAAGCAAGCGGTCAAATGACTTGGGGACTTCGACTTCCTCTTCAACCTCTTGAAGGGGTGCTCCAACGAATGGGTCTTTTCCAGCAAATATATTCAAGATCTTCATTGTACAATAAGAAATGAAAGGTTATGAGAGACTGTAGACAATCATATTATAGTGGATTTCTTCTCCCTAAACGCCATTGGATGTAAGCATTATGCCGAATCATGTAAATTTTCTTGTCTCGATCTCTTACCTTCCCTGCATTTATTTTCTATACACTATCATGGATATACGCACCAGCACCGTACAACTGTACTAGACTATTGCCGAGCGCACCAGACCACACCGATCGAAGCCCGAATCATCATAGTGGGCCGAGAATGACGTTTTCTCTCATTCCGACCTATTGTAAGATTTTTTATACATCAAGACATTAGGCTTTCAATCTCGAGTAACAATTGGGTACCAAAGTCTTAACTAACCAAGCTCAACAATGTTTTAAATATTATCGAAACTTTTCGATTTTCAACCCGTAAATATTTTATACGAACTTCTAATATACTCCTGAACTTGTCTATTACTCCTATATAACTTATATTTGATGCTATCAAAGCTTATATCCATTAACAATCATAGCGGGTTAGGAATGATTCTTTCTCTTATTTTGACCTGTTGTGTATTTTTTATGCATCAACACATTGAACTTTCGACCTCGAGTAATAATTGGATACCAGAGTCTAAACTAACCAAATCTAATAACTTTTTAAATATTGTCGAAACTTTTCGATTTTTGACCTGTTTCTCATTGTAAATTTTTTATATAAACTTGGTACTCCTTTATAACTTATATTCGATGCTATCAAAGCTTATATTTGTTACGAGATTACGATATCTCCATATGAAACTAATTTCAGGTTTAGTAACAGTCTAGTTCTCAATTAATCAAAATAATGCTATATAAACTTGACGCCTAAGGAAGTTAAGTATAAAGTGATACATGGGTATTTAATTATGGACCATCCCTAATAAGAAAAAATAGGGTAAATACCATCATATTGCAAATATATTGGCATTTTATTGGCAATTGCAAGTTAAATTACAAGACATAAAATAATGCAAACCATAGGATTAAAACATTATTCTATCATAAATTCAAGAAAACAAGTGGCCGATAGGTCTTTTTTTTTTTTTTTTTTGAAAAACCTCATTTCATTGATTAAACTGGATCATAACAAGTGTTGAATACAGTAAGGAGTTTCCTCCATATCCACTATACATTGAGATTCCATCAGAGTTGACAAAACATCTTTACCTAGTGTATGTGCTATTACATTGTCTTCTCTATGGATATGTTTAACAGTACAAACATCAAAACATAAGATACTAGATCTGATTTCTAATATGATCATACCAAAATAACTCTCATTTGCTAGTTGTTTCTGTATATCCATTACCACTTTTTTAGAATCACATTCTAAAATTATCTTCCTCATTCCCAAATGAGCTCCAAAGTTTATTGCTGTGACAACTCCTATTGCTTCTACTAACAGTGGATCATGAAGTAGAGTCTGTTTCTTTCTCATGGTGGCCAAAATGTTGCCTTCCTCATCCCTATGCCAACTCCAATCATACGCTGATTTTTATTGGCTGCCACGTCCCAATTGATCTTGCTAAAACCTGTTGGTGGGTTCTGCCAAGTACCAGTTATTGATGTGTTGATATTTTCTCTGTGGGATGCCCTTGTTTCCATTGTTTCAATGTCTTGTAACATTTGATGCATCCTGTTCTGTATTGATTTAGGACCAATAAAAATGTTTTTAAAAATAAATTCATTCCTCTTCCACCATAGATTCCAAAAGGTTAGGGACAGTTCTTCCATTTCTTTCTTTTGTAGGTTATTGAACATATCTTCAATTCGTACCTTTAAACTCTTGCATGATGCCTTGCTTTTTTGGATCTTCATTGAACATTGTCCCAGGATATCATTTGCAGAGATACATTCCCAAGTAATATGTTCTGTGGTTTCTGGTTCTTTTAAACAAAGAGGACAAATCTAATCTTCCAAAATCTTTTTCTTGCACAAGTTGACCTTGGTAGGTAGAATGTTGAGGCAGGCTCTCCACAAGAAATTCTTTGCAGCACCTTGGTAGGTAGAATGTTGAGGCAGGCTCTCCACAAGAAATTCTTTGCAGCAAGAGGGATATCAAGTTTCCATATTCTGGTCCAGCCTTCTGCATTGCAGGAATTTTGTGAGCTTTGGCCTTTTTTTCTTTCTTGAAGCTCTCATTGTAGATAATAAGCACTTCTAACAGTAAATATGTCATTTTTTGTACTTTTCCACATCAATTTATCTGTCTTGTTGTAAAAGCTAATTGGAATCTGGCAAATTGTTTTAGCATCTTCAATTGAGAAAACTTCTTTTATCAGATCATGGTTCCATTCCCTTGTTTCCTCATTGATTAATGCCTCTACCCTTGCATCTGTTCCCAATATATTCAAGTCACTTTGACGTATGAAAGTATCAGGTTTTAGCAACCATTTATCTAACCATATTCTTACTGACTCACCATTCCCAATCCCCCATAAAGTTCCTTCTTGAATCAAGGATCTAGCATATAAGATGCTCCTCCAAATATAGGATGGAGAGCTACCTAACTTAGCATGAAAAAAAAATCAGAATTGGGAAAGTATTTATGATGTAACACTTGTGATGCTAGAGAGTTAGGGAATTGAGTCAATCTCCATCCTTGTTTAGCCAACAAAGCAACGTTGAAGTTTTCAAAATCTCTAAAACCCAACCTCCTTCATCTTTAGATTTCTCCATTTGTTTCCAATTTATCCAACTAAGCTTTCTTTCTTGATTTATTTGACCCCACCAATAACCTTTCATCAACCTGTTAAGGTCTTCCAACAATTCTTTAGGTAGTTTGAAGTAAGTAGTTTGAAGAGCCCCATAGAGTAGGTAGGTAAAGCTTGGATAACTGATTGGAGCAATATCTCTTTACCTGCCTTTGATAGAAATTTCAGTTTCCAGTTGTTAATCCTTCCTCTGACTTTGTCAATAATGCTGTTAAAAGCCATTTTTCTGGATCTTCCAATCAAATTTGGTAGTCCCAAATATTTCTCATAAGAATTTGTAGCCCATATCCCTGCAATACTGAGAATATTATCTCTTGTGTGTTCTCTTGTGTTTTTTTTTTAAAATAAGGAGGATTTTTCTTTGTTTACCCTTTGACCCGATGCTATTTCATATTGACCTATCAAATCAAGCATCCTACTCCATTCTAAAGATGTAGCTTGACAAAATAACAAGCTATCATCTACAAAAAACAGATGATTTATTGTTAGATGTCCTCTTGCCAATGGAAATCCTGAAATCACTTTCATTCTTTCTGCCTTGTTAAGTAACTGACTAAAAACCTTTGAACACAATATGAAAAGATAGGGTGACAAATGATTACCTTGTCTTATACCTCTCGTGGGTATGAATGATGGTTGTGGGTTCCCATTTAACAAGATGGAATATGAGACTGTTTTAACACAGTTAAGAATAAGATCTGTCCATCAGTTTTCAAAACCCATTATTTGCATTACAGCTTCTATAAAACTCCATTTCAATCTGTCATAAGCCTTGCTCATGTCTAATTTTAATGTCATATACCCATCTGATCCTCTCAATTTGCTTTGCATAGAATGTAAAACCTCAAAAGCAACTATAACAATATCAGCAATTAATCTCCCAGGCACAAAAGCACTTTGAGTTTCAGCTATGATTTCTAGCAAAATAATTTTTAATCTGTTGGCTAAGACCTTGGCAATAATCTTGTAGATGACATTACACAAACTGATTGATCGAAATTCAGTAACCTTTTTGGGATTATTGCATTTAGGAATGAGGACAATGAATGTTTCATTAATAGAACTATCCCATTTGTTTGTGTTTAAAACCAAGATTATTGCCTTACAAAGGTCATTACCTACTGTTTGCCAGTTCTGTTGAAAAAACCCAGCTGAAAATCCATCTGGTCCTGGAGAGCTCATAGGGTTCATGCTGAAAACTGCCTCTTCCACCTTTGTAATTGTAAATTCTGTTAGAAGTTTCCTGTTCATTCCTCATAAACTAGAGGTTGCATAGATTCCAGGCATTCTAATTTACCAGTAGGATTAAAAGTTGTAAACAAATTGGTGAAGAAATTCTAAAAGATTTGGTTTATCCCTTGTGGTGAATTGTATAAGAGCCCATTTTCATCACTAATACTGCTGATATGATTTGATTTTTTCCTCTGAGAAGCACAAGAGTGAAAATATTTGGTATTTCTATCCCCCTTTTGAAGCCAACTTTGTTTTGCTCTTTGTCTCCACTTCAGGTCCTCTTCCTCTAATCTCATTGACACTTCTTTCTTTATCTGTTTTATTTCTTTTGTATTTCTTCATGTATTCCTCTCTTGAAGTTGGATCAGTTTTGTCTTTCTATCCTCAATAATTCCTTTTGTCTCCCTTTTCTGAAACATGCACCATTTCAATAACTTATCCTTGCATCTATTGAGTTTGTTTGAAACTTCTGTGATAGTACTTTCAATATTTGAATTACCCTGCCATGTTGTTGAGATTATTCCTTTGCATTCACTTTTCTGACCCCAGCTATATTCATATCTAAAAATTATTTCCTTCCTTCTTTCATATAGAAATTGAGTGTTCAGTTCTAAAAGGATAGAATTATGGTCTGAGGTGCAAGCTGGTAATATGATGACATTGATTTCCTGATATAGATTGATGTATTGAGAATTAGCTAGAACTCGATCCAACCTTTCTTTTGTGAACTCATCTCTTTCTTTATTGTTGGTCCAAGTATATTTTGGTCTTCTATATCCCATATCATTCAGATCAGTAACTTGCAAAGTTTGAATAAAGGACTCCATCTGTGCTCGAGACCTTAAAGCTCCCCCAACTTTCTCATCTTGTTGTACTATTTCATTAAAATCCCCTATGCAAATCTAGGGTCAGTTATCAACTGGTTTTAACCTTCTTAATAATTGCCAACTCCCCTCTCTGAGTGTTGTACAAGGATTACCATAGAAGCCTGTGAGTAACCATGTCTTCCCATTTTCTGGATTAGTTACATTTACAGATATATGATAATTAGTATAGGACTCCAGATCTATTTGAACCATTGATTTCCACATTATTGCTAATCCTCCACTGTATCTTTTGCTGTCTATTATAAAACTTCTATCAAAACCAAGTTTATTTCTGATTCTTTCCATCTTCTCCCTCTTACTTTTTGTTTCAATGAGGAAGATTACATGTGGGCTCTTTTGCTTCACCATAAAGTGAAGCTCTCTAACTGTTCAAGGGTTCCTAAACCCTCAACAGTTCCAACTTAGACATCTCATTTCTGTTGGTGGAGCTGCTGAGCAGCATCCACCATTGATACCTGAGTTATGCTCCTTTCAGGACTGAGCTTATATTTTTGTTTCTTGAAAAATCCTTGGTTGTTCATTGCTATCAACACCTGAGTTCTGTCTTTTCCCGCTACTGGTTTCATCTGAACATGTTCCCACATATATCATATCAACATCCTTGCCAAAGGTACTGCTCTTGCTCTTTTATTCAAACTTTTTTTCTTATTTACAATTTCCTTAATCTCTGATGAGCTGGAAGCCCCATTCCTCAAAAGTATGCTAGATTCCTCATGCAGACCACCCTTGATATTTTTCTCAGATTCCATCTGGTTTGCTGATATTGACTTATCTTCTTCAATGTTTCCAATATTCTTCTATGTATTATCCTCCCATGGTTTCTCAACCAGATTAACTATGCCTCCCCTTATTTCATTTCCTTCAGCAAATAAAGGATAGTGATTAGACTGAGTTTTGCTTCTTGCCCCAAATCTTTTATCTCCGGTTCCAATAGAAATTGCAGGAAAAGCCCTCAACCATTGACCATATTGTGCCTTACCTATTCCTATTGTGTTCCTTCTAGCTTTTTCCATGGCACAGATCCTATCTATATGCTTGATATTGCCACACTGAAAACAAAATAGAGGTAACCTTTCATATTTAAAATCAATTCATCTTTGTTTTCCTTCAATTTTGATCATCCGTCCTCTAGCTAGGGGTTTAGTAATATCCATTTTAACTCTAATTCTGAGATATTTGCCCCATCCAACTCCTTCCTCATCTACATCAACTATCATAACTTCCCTCACTGTAACCCCCCAATCCTTTCCCCTCCTTCAAAAGTCATGGCAACCAAAGGCATACCGTGTAATTGGAGCCAAAAAAGTTGAACGAGTAAAATTCATTTCACTAGAAGGAGTTTACTGTCAAATTTTTGTACGCCGATAGGTCATGTTGTTCTCCTTACCTAACCCATTGACAAAAACATGCAAAATACAAACATAAATTATTCAACTCTTGACCAAGTAAACGAATATTCCCACGATAAATTCGAATTTAAATAATAAAAAAGGAATAAAATGAGCTGTCGAATTGCCTTAAACGTGTCCCAGCTGGCGTCACCCCTGACGCCAACCTTGTCACCACCACCCAAAAAACCATACAATATTGCCTTACCCACTCACACCTGCACACGTTTTCCCCTATAAAACTGACCATCCTCTTACCTTGTTAATCTTCTTTCGCCTCACGTCTCGCCCATTCGCTTGGTTTCTGCCTCACCTACCCCGTTCTTCCCCAAATACCTTTTAAGCTTTAGGAGATCTGTTTTCCCAGCCCCCTGATTATTCGATTCATCTTGCCATAGCTATTCGTGTTTTCCGATTGGGGTTCTGATCTGAGCCTAATCTCTGGGATTTGATACAAACCATTCGGGTTTAGGTTTAGGTTTCGATTACGTCGATGAAGTTAGATTTTATATGACATTTAACGTCCTCATGCGTCGCGTTCGTTTGCTACACTCGTTCTCGGTTGTGTTTCTCTACTGGTTCTACGTTTTCTCATGAATTAATTCCCGATCTGAAGAAGCATTTCTATCAGATTGACTGTCATTGATTTATAGGTAGCCTAACTCTTAGAACCCTAATTTCTGTTTGTTTCACAAATTTCTGATCCAAATTCGTTCAATCAATAAGAAAGGGCGCCGTTTTGGTAATTTCCTTTTGAGGGGAAATATATTGATGGCTTCCGTTCAACGATCTGCGAGTTCCGGATCCGATGGTGGTGACCCGCGTTTTGCGGTCGACGAGAGGAAGAGGAAGAGGATGCTGTCGAACCGCGAATCGGCTAGGCGGTCACGGATGAAGAAGCAGAAGCAGATGGAGGATCTGACGAACGAGACCAGCCGGTTGCAGATGGCGAACAGCCAGCTGGTGCAGAGCATCAACGTTAAGGAGCAAGCCTACGTGGCGATCGAGTCCGCGAACAATATCCTCCGGGCTCAAGTCATGGAGCTTACCGACCGCTTGCGGTCTTTGAACTCAGTGCTTCAGATTATAGAGGAAGTGAGCGGGTTCTCAGTGGATATTCCGGAGATACCAGATCCGCTGATGAACCCGTGGCAGCTCCACCATCAGATGCAGCCGATCGTGGCGTCCGCCGACGTGTTTCTGAGTTGATAGAGAATGATCCACAGGCTCGGCCCTTTGGTGTGGGTCATTTTGTATTCTAGCTTGATGTGTGTCGTTTGGACTGAAATAATGGAGTGCACCGTGTAGCACAAAGCACATGTTTGTGGGTGTTGTTTAATTTGGTCTCTTGTTTGGTATGTAAAAAGAGTTGTTATCGTTGTGTTCAGGAAAATGTGATGTTTCTTTTTCAATGATATGTCGTTGTGTACTTTGAACTTTCAATTCTTGTCTAATCTGGCATTACAATTGGTATCATATTCAGACGACTCGAGCTTATTGCACTAAAATTATTTCCTTGAAGTTCAACTCAAGCTCAAAATTTGGTCCTATTAACTGATCCTGAAATTCCAGAATGAGAGTTGGTTTATTGTCATAATTTTAGAAGAGGGTTTTAACTTTGAACCCAGATGACAAAAGGATAGACCCAGTTTCCACTTTCCACCATGTTTTCCCTCGTCGATTGGGTCATCCGATAGAATGTAACGTTATAAGAGCACTCACAATAGCTTCTTCATTCTATTCTTTAAAATACATCACCAAAATTCACTTTTTCTATTTTACATACTGATTTTTACAATATATCATACTGATGCTTATCTATTTTTACAATATCTTTTGATATTTACAATATCTTCTCATATACAATGCAATATAATTATGTACTATTTTAGATTAATCTAAATTTATAAGCTAAATTAAAATATAAATTAATTCAAAAAATAAAAAGAATAGATTATTTTTTCTGATTATTTCAAATCTTGATGAGCAACATACAGAACATGGTTGCATAATTGATTGCAGTTATTTCCATATAAGTCTTAAAAATGATGTTCTACACACTTGTATCGTTGATTTACATTGATGAAGAAATCAGTTGAAGAAATGAGAAACTCATGAGGAGGAGTGAGAAATTAATTAAAAAATTTTACATTGATGAATAGAATCCTCTACATCTAGCAATTTCCTGTAGCTCAATGTAAAACTTTCTTTAAAATACAAGATCTGATGGAGGGTGTTTTGAGAGCATTTCTTTATAATTTTAAAGAAAATTGTATTATACATCATCTGTTGGGAGTGCTCTAATGATGCCAAATAGTAACCATGAGCCTAACCTAGCCACTTTTGGATTCAACTGTTCTACTATGTGTGAAAGGACAATTGGAAGGACAACTACAAAACCTTATCTGCATTTTTGACTTGTGGGTAAGCACAACCTAAAAAATTGCGTAAGCGACTTCTTCAATCGTAGCTGTGACGCATTCAGTCAATATACAACATCCCGATCTCCATGTAAGCCAATTTGAAATTGTGGAAAAAATGTCCCATCATCTCATTACTTTATCTCTTTTCCAGAATCTACAGAAGAAATCCCACAGGCCGCCCGCCAAATGCGGGAGATGGGATTTGGGTAAGGATAATGATAGGCTATCATTCATTTAATTATTTGAAATTTTTATTTTTTTAATTATTTTTTAATATCTTTAATTATTAAAAATATAGATATATATACAATTTTATTGATAGTCACTTTCTTAAAACTCATTTGGATAGAATAAAATAAGATTGTTTTAGATGAGTCAAAAAAAAAATTATTAAAATATTATTATTTTGAGATTTAAAAAAATTGAAATGTTTATTATATTTTGTGTGAAAATTTAAAAAAATTATAATAATAAAATGAAGTGAGGTGAAATGAGATGATTTCTGTATCTAAATGAGTTTTTATTTATTAAGTACAAAATTTAAATTTTTTAAAAAATAATAAATGAATGATAAGAGATAAGAGCCTATTATTATGCTTAAACACACCCCGCGTAAGAAAGGAAAACAGGGGTGGGGATTGGTGGGGTCGTAAATTGTCATGACATCTAAAACACCGTATCGTTGACATACTCACCAGGTGGGGATTGGTGGGGTCGTAAATTGTCATGACATCTAGAACACCGTATCGTTGACATACTCACCAAGTGATGTGATTCAGTGGGTCGAGATTATATGAGTTAACATGAAAATTAAAAATTAAATTAAATATTATTAAAATATTATTATTTAATATTAATATTATTTTAAATTTTAAATTTTGAATTATTTATTATATTTTATGTAAAAAATTTAAAAAATTATAATGATAATATAAGATGAGATGAAACATTTTAACTATCCAAACCGACCTAGTTCTTCACCGACAGGTAAAAAGAAACGAAAATTGAAATACCATATCCCTTCGAGAAGGATATCTCAACAAGGGAAATAACACATCTGCAGCAATTCAAATTTGATTGAAGAAACTGAAAAGGATTTTTTTTATTATTAATCCGTAAATAGGTACTTTATTGATGAATTGGAACTATCTTCTATATTGCTGCAAGTTGTGAATTCAACCACATTTCTCGGAATCGCATAAACCAACCCCATTCTAACAAAGAAATCACAACATAGGATCTTGGAGACTTCACAATTAAGTAATAAATGGTCAATATACTCTTTACTCTTTCTTCACATGCAAGACGATCCATAACAATGGTAATGTTTCGTTATATTGTCTGAAGAATCTTTCATAACGAGGCCGACCATACAAAAAAAAAAAAAACTTTTTAGGAACTTTATAGCTCTTTTGTACATTTATAATCTCATAATTCTGTAAATAGTAATAAAATAATTTGTTAATAAAAATGAATTATTTTAAGTTAATAAATTTTATTAAGATTTGAAAAATGAGAGACAAAATTTGAATAAAAATATTATAAAGTTAAAAAGTTTTTGAATATAATTTTTATTTTAAAATCTAAAAAAAATGTGTATATTTTTTGTATTTTATTTGGAAGTTTGAGAAATTATATTGAGTTTTGTGTTTGGATAATAATTAGATGAAAAAGTTAAATATTTGAAATTGAAAATTGTTTTGTGTTTGAGCTAGGGGTGGGTAAAAACTCCGACCACTTTGACTTCGGCCGACATCTGCTGGCCTCGAAAAACTCAGAGTTCGGAATCGAAGTTAGAGTTGGACAAGACTCCGTCACTTCGTGGTATCAATTCCGACTTTGATTAATATAGTTCATATATTTTATTTTGTATTGCATTTAATGGATTGCTGAATAGCCTGATGGTCCCCCCCAAAACACATGAGTTCGAGCCCCCACACCCACCACAACGATTTATCTCCTCCCTTTTTTTTTCTTTTTTTTTTTATTAAATGATTTTGTTTTTCTCTTAATATATATTCATCATTTTCTTTTCAGTAACCCTAACTTCCATTTTGTTCTACTTAGTCTCTTTCTCAGCTAAGTCTCATTTCTTTCTCTTCTTTCTTCTACAAATCGTTTGACCTCAAGAAAAAATAAGAGAAATGAAGACACGAGATTAAGGAAAAGCCTTGATCAAGAGAAATGATTTTTTTATTTATTTTGACAACAGCTTCGTAACGATGCCTTCGTTTTCTTTCTTTTACAAGCTTCCTTTTGGATCTCATCTCCACCTACTCTGGATCTCATCTATGCCGTGAAGCTTCCTTTAGATTCGTCCCTTGATGTCGTTTGGATGCTGGGAAAGCCTTTTCATTGTTTTCAATCCAACCCTTGAATCTTGATCTAGTCTTTGATGTTGTTTTTTTATTTGTTTATTTTTTTCGTATACCATGTGTTGTTTGGAATCTTTGGGTATTTTTTGGATGCCACAAAAGTGGGAAAAAAAAAAACTTATCTTCGAGTTGGGCTCTGACTCTGACTTCGGCAACTCCGATCGGAGTCGGAGTCAAAGCTCAACTTTATCTCCGACTTTGGTCGGAGTTGGGTGGAGTCAAAGCCCACCCCTAATTCGAATGATATTTGAGAAGGAAATTATGATAAGTTTTGAAAATATCTAAAAAAATCCTGTTACTCAAAAAAACCCTTTGGGGATGCTTTGTAAATGATATGATATAATAATTTTGTGAATAGTAGTGAAATGGTTTGTGAATAGTAGTAAAATTATTTGAGTCAATATGTTTTATTAAATTTTGGGAAATGAGAGGGGAAAAAATTGAATAAAAATATTATAAAGTTAAAATATTGTTAAAATATTTTTTTAATATTATTTTTATTTAAAATTTTGAAAAATTAGTATTATTTTTTGTGTTTTGCTTGTGAAAATTGTAATGATTAGGTAATCCTTAGATAAAAAAGTTGAATATTTGAAATTAAAAAGTGTTTATGTTTAAGTGATGTTTTGAAAGAAAATTATGAGACATTTTAAGACGAGATGAAATAAAATTCGATTCTTTTCCAAATAACTGCTTGTTTATTTTCGGAGATGAGATGAGATGAGTTGAGATTAAAGTTATAAAGTTGAATAAAATATTGTTAGAATATATTTTTTAATATTATTTTTGTTTTGAGATTTAAAAAAATTGAATTGTTTATTTTATTTTATATTGGAAGTTGGGAAAGTTGTAATGATGAGATGAGATGAGATGAGATGTTTTCTGAAAATAAACGAAGAAAGAAACATAATCATTCTCATATATTCTTAAACTACTTTATTACTAGTTACTATCATTTACAAAATATTCACTATTATTTTATTATTATTCACAAGTATTTTTAGTATCCAAATGAGTTCTTAGGCCCTATTTGGATGTTGATATAGTGATCTTAACCCATCTCGTCTCATCTCAATATCTAAATATCACTCAAATATAAATACTTTTAAATTTTTAATTTTTAAATTTTTAATTTTTAAATTTTTTATCTAATCATTACTTAATCATTATAAATTTTCCAAAGTTACAAATAAAAACACAAAAAATAATTTAGCTTTTTCAATTTAGAAAAAGACTAAGAGATGTTTGGATTCAGAGATGAGTTGAGATGGTTTGTGAATAGTAGAATAAAAATTGAATTATTTATTATATTTTGTGTGGAAATTTGGAAAAGTTATTTTTGGATTTGAAACAGTTGAATTGTTTATTATATTTTGTGTAGAAATTTGAAAAAGTTGTAATGATGAGATGAGATGAGTTGAGATGGGTTTTGAATACAAACCTCCCCTAAACTCGGTTGTCTAACTATGAAGCTGGCCTTTTGAACAACCGGCCGAAAATGGGTGAATATGGCCGATGTTAGACCTCAGAAAAGAATTGGCCGAATGAGCCACAATGGGCTTGTGGATGAATTTGAAAATGAAGTATATGTTGGGAACATGTTGAATAATAAATGATCTGTGTGCAAATGTTTTGTAAATTAAATAATATGTAAAATAACAATAACAAATTAGAAAGAGAAAATTCAGTGTTGAGGCATATTGTGATAGATACTTTCTTTAGAGTAGATTATGCTGCCTCCAAATTTAAACATGCACTAAACTTTTTGACAATTTATTCCCAAGATACAACAATATTGATTCTCGTTAATCTCCTCACACAAAAGGAGATTATTGAACCCAATATAAAATAACCAAAGCCCAAATAAAAAAAGACAAAAAGAGAAAGTGTTTCTCTACTTTTTGTAGAGAATTTAGAGTGAATAAATTTGTAGGTGAGGTTCCCTATTTATAGAGAATGAAATGACACTTGTGAAAAGTCACAACTGGAATGAAATAACATTTGTGAAAAACCACAACTTATTTAAATGAAATGGTACTTGTGAAAAATTACAACATATAAATAAAATGGTATTTGTAAAAAATCACAACTAAAATGAATGAACGTTTTTGAGAAGTCACAACTTCTTAAATATTAGAGAATACATTGAAAATGTTTATAATTCACTAAATGACACAACCCTTTGTTTGGTTGGCAAGCAATTAAGGCTCATATTCTCAATACGCATACATTGGTTCAGGTCACTATAACATATTTTCATTTAAATCTAGACAACTAAACCGATACATTGAATAATAGTAATAATTTACATTATTTTTTACTTAACATTAAATATTTTAATCATTTTTAAGCTTCAAAACCAACAATATATTAATCAATCTTAATCTGACATATTATGTTTTAATTTGGACCATCTTTTTCTTCTAAATGAAACTCTTATTTCTATATATATTTACCAAGGAAAGTTGATAAATTGAGTCTATTTATTGAAATACGTATGATTTGTTCTTAATTATATATAAAAGAGTTCTTCTACGCTTAAGCCTATACAATAACCAACACCACACACCGCTTATGTGGATTTTATTTTATTTTATTTTTTTGCTACAACTCACAGAGAAAGTTCTCGATTTTTTCTCCAAATTAGTTCGAATTTTCTCCCTCCAACTTCAGCGTCGCCTCTCTCGCTCGTTCCCGCCGCTCGTCTGCCCACGGTAGCATTTGTCTATCCAGTGAAGTGTTGCGATGCCTTTCTCCCTCCCCATTTTTTTTGGTTACCCATTATTCGGGGCTGATTGATAAAGACAAAGGAAAAGATTATGAAATTTGCAGATGGAGGGGGCAGATTTTAGGGATTTTATCCGGTAAAGTGTTCACGTCGCCTCTTTCGTGGGGGATTCGGTGTCACATAGGGGAGCTGCGTGCCATCTGAGATGATT
This sequence comes from Juglans mandshurica, assembly GCA_022457165.1. Taxonomy (NCBI): domain Eukaryota; kingdom Viridiplantae; phylum Streptophyta; class Magnoliopsida; order Fagales; family Juglandaceae; genus Juglans; species Juglans mandshurica. The sequence goes on from CM039623.1 coordinate 26,335,239, forward strand.
TGGAAGGGAGACGAAATCGCTCGATCGCGTCGTGCGTCATTGTTCGTGGGGGATTCGTCTCTTTCATGGAGGATTCGGCAGGGGGTAACTCGAAGCAAATGGACCGTTTACACTAAACCCGGTCAACCACATCAGCTGGTGTTTGGTGTTAGAGCCTAGACCGGCTTTAGAGTAGATTTTCTCTATATAAAATTATAAGAACAAATTGTGTTAAAAGTTGAAAAGATAGATCGTGTGTAATTATAGTTCACGGTTGCCTCGTTTGTTTTCACAGATGAAATGAGATGAGCTAAAATAAAAGTTAAAAGTTGAATAAAATATTTTTAGAATATTTTTTTTTAATATTATTTTTATTTTGAGATTTAAAAAAGTAGAATTTTTTAGTTTATTTTATATAAAAATTTAGAAAAATTGTAATGATTAAATTAGATAAAATGAGATGAGTTGAGAAGTTTTCTAAAAACAAACGAGACAAGATGCCATTGAAAATCAAATTAAGGTTTCATGAATGAATGAGTAATGATTTATATAAGTTATAATTATGTAAGCATGCACAAATCTGATGTAAAAAATAGATCCTATAATTTTTGTTTTGCTATTTTATAACTTATAATTAATAATTTAATAGTTAATATTACTCTGCATAATGTATGATTGTATCCCCCTGCATGGCATTGTCTGGGAGCTATAAAATATCTTCAAGGCATGTTGACAAGATTGTGCTACGTGTCGCTTCTTCTAAAGAAAGAAAAGAATGGCACCTTTCTTTTACTCAACATTTTGGGTGGCTTGCACGCACCACTTGTGTCACCTGACTTTTAAGCCAATTGGCGCATTTGTTTTTTTTTTTTGTTTTTGTTTTTCTTCAAAGAAAAATTATCATAATTAGAAACTTACATCCAGATACGTGTAGGAAAATTCCAATATATTTTTTTAAAGAAAAATTATCATAATTAAAAACTTACATCCATAACTGATACGTGCAGGAATATTCTAATATCAACCATTACCTCATAAATCAATTAATACATTTAGAGCTCTACTAGTATTTTTTTTTTTTACTGGTCTGATCTTCACTACTGTTGATACTCTCTATAGACAAAAGTCTAAGAGACAACACTCTACCTAAATAGAGACTCGACTTCATCATTCATAGAAAGAGATGACTCGACCTCAGATAAACATATAAGAGACGAACTCTCTCTTTTTTTTTACTAAATAATAAGAAAAACAGTAAGATAGATGTGAAAAATGATGGATTACAATTTGAACCAATTACGTTAGATTTCAAAATCTGTGATGGCGCATGAAAGCAACACGCTTGTCTTCATCCACAAAAGTCAAATCTGAAAAATCTGATTGTGGTGATTTCGATGATTCGACGCGTGTGACGAGAAGAGCTGACAGAAGGGATGACACGTGAAGACCATGCGCAATTGTGAGTGGCATGTGAGGATCACGCACGGTAAATTTCACAAAACTGCTATTATCTTCCGAACGATTTGCTGCCTGAGAGTTTTATTGTACTGCGTGTGTCTCTTGAGAGTTGCTAAAAAACTATAGATCTATCCTTTTCAATATTGAAAGAAACAAAATAAATTAAAAAAAAAAGAATTATCTTGATAAACAAAATGTGTAAATGAAAAAAAAAAAAAGAGAGAATGAAAGGGAGGAAAAGCCTCCAATCAAAATCAGATTTGAAGGCTTTTTAAAGAGAGATGCCTTGAGGGAGAGATTCCATGGAAAAGGTAATTGGCGCACTTGTTTAAAGGGTTATTTTGGAATTGACATTTCAATAGGAAAAGAAGTTGTTAACTTATTCATATTTTTAATTATTATTTTCACATAAAATTAACCAGTTAAAAAGCAAATAATATTAAATTACATAACTAAATTCTATAAAAAATAAAATTACAAAACGTTACTTTTTTTAAATATTCCATCAATTATCGTTGACACATTAAACTGTCCATCAACCTGAACCCCTTTTTTTTTTTTATTTAAATTTTGTTTCCAAACAGTCCGATTGGATATACTTAGGGGTGTAAGTTGAAACCGGTAAACCGGAAAACCGGTCCGAACCGGACCGGACCGGTTTTACCGGTCCGGTCCGGGACCGGTTCTTAGAATGTGAAAACCGGCCGGTTCCGGTCCGGTTCCGGTTTTAAGATTTTTCGGACCGGACCGAATCGGACCGGACCCGTTGATAAAAAAAAAAAAATTATATTATTGTATATATAAGTTTTATATAAATTATTATATATATATTAATATATATAAGTTTTTTATATTATGTATAATTATAATTTTTTATGTGAAAGTTTTATATATAATTATATATATTTATATATGAAATAATTTCTTATTATAATTTATAAATTATTACATAAAATGTTAATACTAAATCACTAAAAGTTTATAACTAGTACTAATATTAAATATATAGTTTATAACTAATACTAATATATGACTTATAATAAAAGTATAAAACAATATTTTTTAAATTAGTTTTTTTTTTTTTTTTATAAACAAATTTATGATGACAAATTGTGAAACTTACATTTTAAAAAAACCAAAAAACCGGACCGGACCGGACCGGAAACCGGTAAAACCGGAAGTACTGGTTTAGGAGGGTAACCGGTGCGTAATCGGTTTTGAAAAATACAAAACCGGTACATACCGGTTCGGTCCTAGATTTTGTCCAAAACCGGACCGGACCGGACCGGTTACACCCCTAGATATACTGAACAAGTGCAACTGTGCAAGTAGGGATAGTACGACACCGCACCAAAAGTAAAGAAGAATAAAGTTTAGTACAAAGTTACAAACTGTACCGCTCAGTACTCTAAAAACCGATGATGCACCTTCACAAAGTCTATCATCGTAGCCTCTCCCTCCTTGCTCTCTCCGTCTCCGCTCGCTCCCCTCCCTTTTCCCCTTCCTCTCTCTCCATCTCTCCTCCCGCATTCCTCGCTCTCCGTCCCTACAGAAACGCCTTTTCTTCCCTCAAAACCGCCTCCACCATGACCGCCTCTCGATTCACCAATCTCGTCCCCATCTACGCTTTGGCCGGTGAAGACAACGGCGGAGGAGCCTCCAACGGCGCCGTATCTTCTTCTTCTTCTTCTTCTTCCAATACTGCTCCCAATGGAAATGAAGGTAATTTGAAATAGAACTTAGAAAATGGGCTTTTGGTTACTTGCTTTCGTTTCATCTTTCTAAGCAGTGGAATTGTTTCCGGGATGATGATTATTTGTTTAGTCAATTAAAGAATCTCGTTTTTGGTAAACACAAGAGCTTTTGAACTTGAGAATCTTTCTTGCTATACGGGTCTGATTGTGGAAGCGATAATTTTTTTTTTTTTTTTTGAGTTTCTAATTCCTTGAGTTTGATGATTTAATTTGGAACTTTCTTCAGCTCGCAGTCCCTTTGAACTTTTATTTCTTGCATTCTCGAACTAGTCTTGTTACTGTATTCCAATGGAATCCAATTGATCAACTATCAAGTTTGACTTTAAATGATTATTGCAAGGAATGCTTCTTGCTATATGTGTAGCCGATGATTGTATCTAAAGTGGCTGACTTGTATTTTGGATTCAACTTATGCAGACGAGTCGACACTGGGAGTTGGATATTGTCTTCCTCCACCGGAGATCAAGGACATCGTGGATGCTCCTCCGCTTCCTGCATTGGCATTCTCGCCACACAGGGATAAGATACTGTTTCTTAAGCGGAGAGCTTTGCCTCCGTTGGCAGAACTAGCAAGACAGGAGGAAAAGTTGGCTGGTATTCGTATTGATGGAAGATATAATACTAGGAGTCGGATGTCATTCTATACGGGTATTGGAATTCATCAGTTAATGCCTGATGGTACCCTAGGGCCAGAGAAAGAGGTACATGGTTACCCCGATGGTGCGAAGATCAATTTTGTTACGTGGTCACTTGATGGTCAGCATTTGGCATTCAGCATCCGAGTTGATGAGGAAGAAAACACTAGTAGTAAGCTTAGAGTATGGGTTGCGGATGTGGAGACTGGGAATGCTAGACCTTTGTTTCAGTCGCCCAATATCTATCTAAATGCGGTTTTTGACAATTTTGTTTGGGTAAACAATTCTACTCTGTTAGTTTCCACCATCCCCTTATCCCGTGGAGCCCCCCCAAGTAAACCTTTGGTTCCCACTGGCCCAAAGATACAATCCAATGAGCAGAAAAACATTATTCAAGTTAGGACTTTCCAGGATTTGCTTAAAGATGAATATGACGAAGATTTGTTCGACTACTATACAACTACACAACTTGTATTGGCTTCTGTGGATGGGACAGTGAAGGAAATCGGCCCACCAGCTGTGTATACATCAATGGACCCCTCCCCAGATGGGAAGTACCTTTTGATTAGTTCAATTCACAGACCATACTCTTTCATTGTACCGTGTGGAAGATTTCCTAAGAAGGTTGATTTGTGGACAACTGATGGGAAGTTTGTTAGGGAACTCTGTGATTTGCCACTTGCTGAGGACATTCCCATTGTATCCAATAGTGTGCGAAAAGGGATGCGCTCTATCAATTGGAGAGCAGATAAGCCATCAACACTCTACTGGTACATATCTGAGATTCTATTAGTGTGTCTGGGAAAAAATAGCTGTACTATTTTGTGTTCCCACTCTATTTGGTAATTACAGATTATAAATTAAAATCAGTAGGATTTCGTTTAGTGTTGTATAAAATAATGCAGAACAAGTTACAGGGATTTTTTCCACATCACTGTAAACATCCAGCTACTTGTTTCACTTTAAAATGCTTGGGTTTTTATATTACTTTTAAAAAAATGTTTGGATTCCTCCTGACTGTTTTGAGTTTTTTTAGGGTAGAGACGCAAGATGGAGGTGATGCGAAAGTGGAAGTTTCTCCACGTGATATAGTTTATACACAGCCTGCTGAGCCACTAGAAGGTGAACAGCCAGCGATCTTACACCAACTTGATCTTCGTTATGGGTATGAATATGAGCTACATGATTGATGTTTTATCCACCGTTATCTTCTCACAAACGTCTGAAGCTGAAGTTGCTGGAATAATTCTGACATTATTTGACCTCTGTTTTATTTATATGGCTATGATGTTTATCAAGAACTTGTTTTAGAAGACTTGCCAACCTCAAGAAGGTACTAATGTAGCATGGATACGTGGTGATAGGTTTAATACTTGTTGGAGATGTGTTTTGGTCCACATCAGTGAACTAAACTATTCCATAGTTATGTGTATGTTTGCATGTGTTTATAATCATGCCTTAACCTGTCATATAGAAAAAAGTTCGATAACCATACATCGGCCGCACATTCATGTTAAATTCTGGACCTTTACACTTTCTGCCCAGGATAGTTGCTTGATGGTGTTTGTATGTACCTATACTATTGATGCGATGCCTTAGGCACTTATTTTATTCCTAGAGTTCTGGATCTTATAATACCCACCAAATCCAAGGTATGGTCAGATGCTAGGGATAGTTGCCTTTCATGTCCATAGTCAAAGTTTCTGTAGTTCATGATAAACACAAAATATGCAATCTTAAAGCTATCTGTGCCCTTTTTTTAATGTATGTTACCTTTTCTATTATTACAGAGGCATTTCTTGGTGTGATGATTCGCTGGCTCTAGTTTATGAATCTTGGTACAAAACACGGCGAGTGAGAACCTGGGTGGTTTCTCCTGGATCTGAGGATTCTAGTCCACGTATTCTATTTGATAGATCATCAGAAGATGTGTACTCGGATCCTGGCTCTCCAATGCTACGGAGAACTCCCACTGGAACTTATGTGATTGCAAAGGTAAGTAAGGAAAATGATGAAAGCAAATATATTTTACTGAACGGAAGTGGTGCTACACCTGAAGGGAACATTCCATTCCTTGATCTGTTTGACATGTAAGTTTCTTAGTAGTTCTTGTTTCTGGCGTGTTCCTTTCCAAATGTTCACTGTTGCTGCCATAGGGTTCTAAACCAAATACTAACAGAAATACAGGCAACAAAGAACGAATATGGCAGAGTGACAAAGAAAAGTATTTTGAGACTGTTGTTGCTTTAATGTCTGATCAGAAAGAAGGGGATTTGCGTCTTGATCAGTTGAAAATACTGACTTCCAAAGAGTCAAAAACTGAAAACACCCAGTACTACATCCTGATCTGGCCAGATAAACAAGCATGTCAAATCACTAATTTCCCTCATCCCTATCCACAACTCACATCATTGCAGAAAGAGATGATCAGGTATCAGAGAAAGGATGGGGTTCAACTTACTGCAACGTTATATCTGCCACCAGGCTATGATCCATCAAAGGATGGCCCTCTTCCATGTCTGATTTGGTCTTACCCTGGAGAATTTAAAAGCAAAGATGCTGCTGGACAAGTTCGTGGTTCTCCTAATGAATTTGCTGGCATAGGTCCCACATCACCCCTCCTTTGGCTGGCTAGAAGGCATGATTTATCCCCATTGTTTGCTTATACTCTCTTTGGGTGTCTTTGGCGTGTCGTCGTTATTCTCTTTCCCATTGCTTCCATCGAGTTTCTGGTTTGTTGAGAACATGATATACCAATTTCTGATTGCTCAGATATGTACAGGTTTGCAATTCTATCAGGACCAACAATTCCTATTATTGGCGAGGGCAATGAGGAGGCAAATGACAGGTAACTTGATTGAATGTTTTCAAGAATATACAAACCATACATGCTGATGTGTCAGCTACTGAAAATGATAAAAATTTAAAATTTGAAATTTGAAATTTGAAATTTGAAATTCAAATTAAAATAGAAAATACTGATAAAATGGGATTGTCACTCAATATGATAAGACAATGGCAAAGCTCTAATTATTTGAAAGTTATATGGGTATTTTCACCCATTGATTTTTTTTTTATACGTTCCGAAAAATGCGAAAAAGTATGTTTGAGGAAAAGTATCAATTCTGAAATGCACTTTTTAGCTTTTCCTTAGACGTATATTTTTTTTAAATGTTAAAAAGTACTTTAATATGAATCAATCAAACAACATAATTTTATCATTAAAGTACTTAAATCTACTTAAGCACTTTTTAAGACTCGTCGCTTTTAAGTCTATTTAAGCACTTTTTAAGACTCCTAACACAACCCGAAACAAACCCTAAGGCCTCGTTTGGTTACACAGATGAAATGAGATGAGATAAAAGTTGAAAGTTGAAGAAAATATTGTTAGAATATAATTTTTTAATATTATTTTTGTTTTGGGATTTGAAAAAGTTGACTTGTTTATTATATTTTGTGTGTGAGTTTGGGAAAGTTGTAATGATTATATGAGATGAGATGATATCGATCATCTACCAAACCAAACCAGGCAAGTGAGTGTGAAGAAACTTTTGCTGCAGTGGGAAATAAGTGAAAACTGAAATTTATTTCTCACCGTTCTGACAAAAAATAAAAAATTATGACCATTTAAGGCTTGATCTTTCCCACCAAGAGGCTCACTCTAAACTTAGTATGAGAAAGCCTTTGTAGAGAGTGATTTGGAATGAGGTGAGAAGTTAGATTTTCTGGTTTCTAGCATCCACCTCACTACATGCACACCACCACTATCTCCCTCATCCTCTTTTTGCCCAGTCCCACCATCATCTGTCCATTTCCGTTGACGCTTGAACCTCATGTGCTGCGTATGCTGCTGTCGGGATTATTTTTTTCGTTTGTTCTTTAAGGAATGACTCTTGCATCTATCCTCTTTAAACATGGGATCCTTTGCCCTTTTTGTCGGGAGTTGCCATTTGTTCATGCTCCCCAACTTGAGGGAGTGGAGATATTTAGCGTGGTCCTTTTCATGGTGTTTTAAGCTATTGGACATGACCAATTTGTTAACTCTAATTCCCAGTTTGTCTTTTGTTGGAACAAATGTTATTGGCATTTATTGGGCCCCACCCCCGTTTTGCACCTTTATTATACTATGATAGTATGATGTTATCTTGCCTGGGGAAAAAAAACTGACAACCTTTATTTATATCCCGAGTCTCATGAGCTTTCATAGAAGCTTGGTTGTGCATGATTTTCTTTTCCAGCTATTTGAAGTTTCGATAAAAAAAAACAACACTATTAACTTCTAGTTTCATGATCTCTATTTGAAATACCTTGAGTAGGTATGTAGAGCAGTTGGTTGCGAGTGCGGAGGCTGCAGTCCAGGAAGTTATCCAACGTGGAGTAAGCTGATTCATTTTTTATAAGAATTTTGTTTTTGTAATTCGAGGGTGAACTTTTGATCCAAAGCATTCAAATGCTTCCCTTGTTAAGGTGGCTCATCCAAACAAAATCTCTGTTGGGGGACATTCCTATGGTGCATTCATGACTGCAAATCTCTTAGCACATGCCCCCCATCTTTTCTGTTGTGGAATTGCTCGCTCTGGTGCTTACAACAGAACACTTACTCCTTTTGGTTTTCAGGTAGGACACTGATGCCATATATTTTTAACTCAACTGACTAGGTGCTTTTAGTTGAACCGTTTCTTTGCCCCTAGTGTCATATTTAAATTCTTGATGGTCTAGTGACTTCTTAGCTCTATTTGTGTAGAATGAAGACAGAACTCTTTGGGAGGCCACGACCACTTATGTGGAGATGAGTCCTTTCATGTCAGCTAATAGAATTAAGAAGCCAATATTGCTCATCCATGGAGAAGAAGACAATAATCCTGGAACTTTAACGATGCAGGTAAAACAGGAAAAGAGAAACCTTTCTTTTCCTCTTTAGTTTGTTGTCATTCATGTTTGGTTCAACATTTTTCTTGCAATTCTGTTAAGAATTGAATTATCCAAATGTCCTTAATGGATTTTAACTGATTAGTTTCACTTTTTAAAATTAGTTTTTCGTAGTGCTGAGATTGAACCTATTCTCTGTGGCTACTAGCTCTTTTCTTGTTTACCTACACTTCTTTACTTGCCACATCTTTTTTGTTCACATTTTACTTGCACTCTTAATTTTGTATTTGGTATTCCCTGCAGTCTGATCGTTTCTTCAACGCTCTGAAAGGTCACGGTGCCCTTTGTCGCCTAGTGATTCTTCCATTTGAGAGCCATGGCTATGCCTCACGGGAGAGTATCATGCATGTCCTCTGGGAAACTGATAGATGGCTACAGAAATATTGTGTGTCAAATAATTCTGATGTAAATGCAGATGTTGATCCCACATCTAAAGATGATTCAAGCAAAGGGGCTACTGATTCCAAAAGTGAAGCAGCTGCTGCTAGTGGAGGTGGCGGTCCAGAGGCATCACATTTTGAATGTGAAGAACTTCATCCAAGGTCATCATTATGGTAATTTCTTGAAATATATATGGAGTAAGAAGAAAATATTTGGACAACAAAAGTAAGATAACAAAACTTGATAACCTTCCAAGTTGTCAAGTTATTCATCTGTAAAAAGATCCCACCAAATATTATTTGCCAATTTATTCGATCTTGGCTACCCTTATCTGTCAAATATGTTGCGAGTTTTGTTTTCAAGTCGTGTAAAATATAGAGGAAGGCTTCCACTTGTTTAACTCTGGATATCAATAATTTGTAGCCAATTGCATGATAATAATTTGCCATGAATACTTGTCTGATCATACCTGGTTTGTGCAAACATAAGCCTCAAATACATTAGGATTGCATATAATTTATCCTAGTCCAATTTCGTTTAACCATTGTTCCTTACGTAGTTCTTTGAACTATGAGGTGTAGATTACATTGCCAATCATTGGCCACTGGGTGGTAAAGCTGGAGCTGAATATGGTGTACAATTCGAAGTCGGACGGCTTGGAACAGTGCAGACGGACATAAACTTCATGTTTTTGAACTCTGCTTCCGAAGTATAATTGAAACACAAAATGTCATTTGATCCAAGCTTTACGGCATCGAGAAATAGTGAGTTGCTGGCAATAAGTAAGTTGTGGATTATGGGATGTATTTTCTGTATTAGTTGCTCGTGCCCATAAAAAGCTTTTTGCACTAAATTATTTGTTGTCCAAGTGCATAAGAGCTCATTATTTCGCTCGAAGGTGTAATTTGAAGGATTTTCTATCGGTTGTAGCATTCATCTGTGAATTTATTGTACTAGATATGGCAGAATGAGCAATAATTTCAGTGTGTGTGTGTTCATATAAGTTTGGACATATTACACGCTGGGTTGGGCATAGCAGTTGGGGTATACCACCCAGCCAGCCAACTCCCAAGATAACGGGCGGATTTTGCACCCCTTTTACTTTGGCAGTGAATTTCTAACTAAATTTACAAAAGATGGGCGGGTACCGAGTGGGAATATGTCCATCCGTTAAACACTTAATCCATCCTTTTTTAACATGGAAAATGAAACTTTTTAACGCTTAAACTATGAAACCAACCCTTTTATTCTTCTCCTCTCTAAGAAACATGGTCTGCTTGAACTCCGTTTGGCCGCTCCTCTGCCCGGCATTGTGAGTGACTATCGAAGTTCTTATGGTTGTTTGGAAGAGGTTCGGCTCATCTCATTCTCAAACATCACAAACACTTTTCAATTTTAATTTTTTAACTTTTTCTTCTAATTATTTACTAATCATGACAACTTTCTTAAACTTCCAAACAAGATATAAAAAATAATTTAACTTTTTTAAATCTCAAAATAAATATAATATTAAAAAATTATATTATAATAATATTTTAATTTTATAATATTTTTATTCAACTTTTTTTTCTCTATTTTCCAAAACTCAATAAAGCATTATAACTCAAACTATTTCCTTACTATTCATTTCTCGTCTCGTCTCGTCTCATCTCATTCACCAAACATCCCTTTATTCCTTTTGACTGATTTTGGTATTTTTTGATCGAATGTTTTTGTTATACTGTAAATTTAACGTATCACATAATAATGCTAGTTTGTAAAGAGGGTGGGAGCAAGGCTGGAAAACCATCCCACCCTGCCCGGGGCAAGGGCAGGGATAGAGAAGCATATCTCTGGTTGTACAACTTCCAGTAAAATTGGGAACACATTGCTCCAGCAGTCAATAAGTTAACCTAGAACATAAGATAATACAAAGAACCGTGCATCCAAGTCTCAAAAAATATCAACCTTGTCTATCTCCACAGGTCTGTCTAATTCAAGTTGTGGAAGTGAGTTGTACACATGCAGCATAACTTTAAACAATTTGATTTTCCCCTTGAACAATCATAAGAGAAACCACAAGCAAATACCATGAAATTTCACGTGTTTACTTAAAGCAAACACTGCAGTCTGCAAATGAGTACAGCATATTATTCGCTTAAAATCCGAAATAAGCTCATCTTAGAGTCGGGAGCCAGATGGAAGGGAACACAAAATTAGAAACAAACAACTGGATGTACCCATATAATCATGACAGAAACTAGGAAGATTTATTCTTCCTGTGCGATAACACTAATCTCACCCTTCTCCAACAAGTCATAAAATTGCCTCACTTTCCTCTGCTCATTCCAGTGATGCATTTTCCAGAGGCCACCAGCAGCCAAACCAAGTACAATCCCAATGCATATCTCCTTGACGACACTTGGTCCCTTCAAGGTGGCATGGGCAACCCTAGAACCAGCCATTGCTTCTTTAATAGGAAGCTTGTAAAATCTGCAGGTAGAAAATGGCATTTTAATCTTTTCCCCCCTTCTTAAGAGGCCCGAAAGCACTAGTAACAAATCAATAAATTAAAACAAAAACAACTAAACTATATCTCAGATTGACAATGGAATATTACAGAACGTAATGGTTTCAATGCAGTCCATTAAAGAATATGGGGAATCTTGTTATTACAAACTTCCAAAAGGTGTTAATCTTCATGCCCCATGTGCTGATAGAATCAATCTTATTTGCAACCAGAAGCGAAGTTTCTGCATTTCACGACATCTGGGAAAACTTCTTTTTTTGATAAGTGATATCTGGGCAAACTTCTCAACTCCAGTCAACTACTTTGGCACACTAACCTTTACATCCATCATCATAGGTCTGTGAGATTATGTTCACAATACAGTTAAATCCTTTGTGATCCTCTCAGCCCCAAGAAAATATATAGTTTCCTTTACATTTGGAATTCAAGTCAACGCAAAGAACCAGCAAACAAAACAAGTGTAAAAAACCAGAAAATCACATTGTTATCTAAATACACCATTCAGTTTGAGTACAAAAGGACCTGGTAAAACTAGTTTTTGAAATTATCTAAATATAACTTGAGCAACATCGTGCCTAGGAAAAATGAACAAAATTACACATGATCTTTGTATATAGAAAAAAAACTCAACTTTTCACGAGAAAATATAAGTAAAAAATAATGAAATCTAAGGCAGCTCCTGATAAAAAAAGTTCCGAGATTTTAACTCTTAAGAAATAAAAAACCAACCTGTTCATTGTCCTTACTATTCGCAAAAATAATGACCGATTCCAGATCCAAATATAAAAGCACGCGTGTTAGAGGCTCAGTTAGATGGGTTTTCTATAGAGCCATCAATGACTTATATCTGATTCCTACCACTTAAGGTTTCAGTTATTTCTAACGCTTTCTCACCAACCAAACAGACGATGAAAAAAAAAAGAAAGAATCATTAACAAAATGAACCAAGCAGACTGTACGAGCAAACAGATACTTACAATAACAAAAAAATCATAAAACAAAATTAATATCGTTAACAAAAACTTCACCAGAGGTGTAGACAAAGGAATCTTTTGGCTGAATAATCGATCAGATTTCTGATCTGCGGCGAAAACCATAGAAATTGGGGAACCCAGTGATGGCTGTGACTTTTTGGTGGTATTGGGTTAAATCTCTGTTTTGCCCTACTCTTGTTGAGAAATGGACGAGTAGCGTGGCGTCCTAAAGCCCCATGTTTGTTTGTTGGAGTTATCGTATTCAGCACTCGGATTCGGGATTTCTGTTTTTCATATTTTTTTCTTCTTCATTTGTAGGGCTTGAGCTTCAAGGTTTTTGGCCCAAAATGGATCATGATAATTAGTAGGGGTGCAACCGGTCCGGTCCAGTTCTAGACAAAATTTAGGACCGAACCGGTATGTACCGGTTTTGCATTTTCAAAAACAGATTACGCACCGGTTACCTCCCTAAATTGGTACTTCCGGTTTTACCGGTTCCGGTCCGGTTCGGTCCAGTTTTAATCATCTACCATAAAAAAATTCTGCCATAAAAAAACTGCTCCCATGTAAAAACTGTGCTATAACAAAATCTGCTATAACAAAAAAACTGCTATAGAAAAATCTGCTATAAAAATATAAAATCTGATATATATATTATTAAAAAAAAAAAAAAAAAACCCTAAATCAGAAGCTCGTTTAAGTTTTTACAATATGCAGTTATGCACATATTGATACCAGTTCACAAAAAAAAAAGAAGGATCAACCAAAACTGACTTTTTTTATAAGTGTTCAATGGACACCAAATAAATTGATATAAAGGAATCTCAAGTACATGAATTGCAACGACAAGCCAAAAGGGCAAAGTACCCTGCCTCTCGTTACATAGCACAAGAGAAAAAGCTTCTGGGTTCCTTATATCAATACACAGAATAAAGATTAATAGAGAAAGAAAAATCATCAATGCAATAACAGAAAATTCAAATAGAGAATACACACAATGCAATAAAGATCATAAAGAATACACACAAAAAGAATACACTCAGAATACACACATAAAGAAATTCAAATAGAGAATACACACAATGCAAGAAAACATTGTAATGATTCAAGAAAACACAGAACACACAAGAAACCAAACCAGTAGAATAACTGATTGACATCCATGCAACCCAAAAAACTTTATCAGGTTCAAATCTACTAACAGATATATATGAACAAACAAACAAAATTACCCACAAAAACAAAAGGGAAAAAAATCAAGCTATTTTCAGCTGGATGGGGGAACTATACATGTTCATCCTCGATGGGGAGCTATACAACATATATAAACCCTAAATCCTAAAATATAAAATTATACCTTCCACAATTATAAAATACAGATTCAGCTTGATGGGGATCTATACAAAAAAAACTATAAAATATAAACCCTAATCAGATTTCGAAATTTGTTAAAAACCCTAAATCTCAAATCTGTAAATTCGATAAAAACCCTAAATGAAATGAATCAGTTAGCAATGAATTGAAACATTGTAATGATTCATGAAGTACATGTAAGATTTTGAAAATTAAAAAGCATATATATGTTCACATACCGATTAGCTCTCCGAGAGAGGGGAAAACAATATCTGTGATTCTGTAGCCTCGGGAACAATTGGAAGTAGAGGAGAACAGAACGGACCAACAGTGTCGAAGGCGAGGGGCTGTTGACGGCGTGAGAGACTGAGCGTGAGAGACGGCTGCGGGGACTCGAGAGGCAGAGCAGAAATGGTCGAGCGAGGAAGCTGAGGGGGAAAGTATGTAACCGTAATATATATAGCCCCATTAAACGACGCCGTTTGGCCTTTGGGACTAAAATTTAGTCGATATGCATAATATATAATATATAGTATAGTATATATTTTATATATATATTAATTATATATAATATATATAGTGATATTAATATATGGTATATATAGTATACTATAGTATATATATATTATAATACTAACTATATATTATACTATTATAGTGACACTATCATAATAATACTATATACCATACTAATACTAATACTAATACTAATACTATAAATAGTTATATATATATATATATTTTGTTATAGTGATTTAACCTATTAAAAGAAAATTATAGTGATTTATATCTAATACTATAGTATAATATTAGTTATAGTGATTTAGTATAACTATATTAGTATAACTATAACTATAGTCTATATTAGACTATTAGTATTAGTATATATATCAGTATTAGTTATAGTTATATAATATATTAGATTATATAATAATATTAATATTAGACTATTACTATCGCTATATATTAGTATTAGTTATATATTAGTATTATTTATAGTGATTTAGTATAACTATATTAGCATAAATATAACTATAGTCTATATTAGATTGTTAGTATTAGTTAGACTATATAATCATATTAATATCATACTATTAGTATAGTTATATAATATAAGTATAACTATAGTCTATATTAGACTATAAGTATAACTATAGCTATAGTGAGTTTGTTAATTGTTATAGTGAGTTTAATTTATTATAACTAAATTATTGATAGTATTATATTGATGATATTAATATAGTAATTTATTATAGTGACAGTATTAGTATTATATATACTTATATACTACAATATATTATAGTTATAGATACAACTATATAATTACATGCTACTATAATATATAGTTATACTTACATATATAGTTATAATTATATATATATATATATCTGTTCACTTATATTATAGTTAGATATACACTATAATATATAATATACTTATATATTTATAACATCAATACATATAATTAAAAAAATAAGATATACCATATAAGAAGATATATCATATAATATACTTATATATAGTTATACTTACATATACTATATCATTATTTTATATGTGATTATTTAGTATAGTGATTATTTAACTATATATAATATATCAGTATTAGTTATATATTAGTATAGCTATAAATAAAATATTATTAATAATTTAAATATATATTTTATGTTTAAAGCACATGATAAATTAAATTTTCATCTTTAAGATTAAACTTTTATTTTATAAATTATAATGACATTATTTTATATATAATTATATTAATAACATATGATTAAACAAATTACAAATGTTCATATTTAAGATTAACATTTTACGTTATAATTTATAAATTATAATATGAAATTATTTCATATATAATTATATATTATATATAAAACTTATATATAAAAAATATTTTGTATAATATTAATTTTGTATAAAACTTATATATATATATATAAAATTTTAATTTTTTTTCCCAACCGGGCCAGTCCGGTCTGGTCTTGGAAACCATGGAACCGAGACCGGACCGGGTCCGGCCGATTTTACGGTTACAAGAACCGGTCCCAGACTTAGGGGTGATAATATGTGACACAACCCGTTAATCAAACATGAACACAACACGATAAAAGCGGTTTAGGGTTTAGCCTTAACGGGTTCGAGTTAAAACGGATTGACCCGTTAAGATACGATTGCTTAACGGGTTGATAACGGGTCAACTTGTTTTGACCTATTATAACCCATAAAGAAAGTTAAAATTACAATTATACCCTTATATCTAAAAATAAAATTGTTGAGATTTTAACTTTGATATTTTTATTGTTTGGATTGTAATTTTAGACTTGTAATTAGTTATATATTTTTTTATAGATATTGTGATTTTAACATTTATATAAAATTATGCTAAACTGAACTAGGTCATACAAGTTAATTTCGGGTATGTTCAACCCATTTATATAAATTGGTCAAAATCGACTGACATGACATGTCCCGTTATGTTAATGGGTCGTGGTAGGGTTTGAGATTTTGACATGATAAGTTTAAATTTTAATGGATCGGGTTATGGTTGATCCATAAAGTATAATATACATATTTTGACACGATACGAATATGATCCGTTAATACGATTTGATACCCTTATACGGACTGGTTCAAAACTGGTCCAACGGATCCGGTTTTCTAGTTCAAATTTACACCCCATTAATTAGAGACCAATTTCGTGCGTGAGGTATATCAACACCTGAGAACACTTTGGGTCTTGGGAACACAGGTGGATCACACTATAAAGAGAACACTTGATTCTTGGGCTTAATAAAACTCTGATTTTTTAAAAGCCCACTAGATGGATAAAAGGGATAATTATTTTGTTAAGGGTGAAATGACCTTTAAATAGTGAGATGAGATGATTTATAAATAATAATTAAATTGTTAGTCAAGATGAGACGATATGAGATGAGATTACTCTGTATCCAAATGGGCCCTAGCTCTTATTAGAGAGGATGACTTTCTTAAAAAAGATATAATGTTTAGTTTCTTGCAATTGCATATAGGAATAAATAATTTTACTCTATTTCGCTTTTAAACTATCTTTAGAGTAAAATATGGGATATTTTGATCATTTTATATCATATTAATAAGTGAAATAATTTTTTTTGTTTTATATAAAATGAATACTATCCTTTTTATTTGAAATAATAAAAAAATCTTTATCTCTTTAGCATAATTACACGTGCTTCTGTCTAATATTTTTAGCCTTATCCCGCTTAATTATTTTAAGAACAGTTACATGCACTTGATCTCTCTAACACTTTATGTAAGTCGAGGATTATTGTCATGCATTTCATGAGGATGGAGGTAGTTTCTTCGACCCACTTGGTTAGATGAATCTCTACAATAAAGAAAGAAGACAAATTATACTTATCATCCCATAGCACACAACATACATAATTTTTTATTTTATTTTATTTTTTTACTAAATATGTGGTGGTACGGATGATAAGTATAAAAATTTAATTAATTTAAAAAAAATTAAAAAAAAAAGTATGATGTGTGGTGCGTAGAATAAGGAGTAACAAAATTAAAAAAAGAATGATATAAAAGCTTTTTCAGATATAAATTTTAAAACACAAGTTAAATAAATTAGGAGGGGGAGAATCTCAACCAGTCCTCCTAAGGACCACATAGTTTGAACCAACCAACCAACGCCACTTGTAAAAGAATGGGTCCTTTTTTTTTTTTTTCACATATTAGGAGTATTTTTGAGATGTTTTTCAACAAAATCAAGCCAAAGAATGAAGACGGAAAGACAAAACCAATGTTTCCAATTCATAGTAAACGGGTTCCCTTTCCAGCATTCAAAGTCAATCACTGGTTGGTGCAGTTGCCACTCATTCACATCTATTTCTGCCATTTCATTACCATTTTTCATTTTCATTTTTATTTTTATTTTTAAAGGTTATCAAAGATTCCTAACTGCATTCAACAGTCCACGATAGACCCAAGTCTTCCAAATACTTTCCGAATTAAAAAAGAAAAATTAAAAAGGGACCCAATTATATAATATATAATAATATATATATATATATATATATTTGAGTAATGATGCATAACTTACTTCCGTATATCATATTTTTATAAATTTTTAAGAATTTAATATTATTTTTGAATTTATTTTTTTTCAATTGATTCAATTAATTCAATTAATTATTTATATATTAAATATTTGATAAAAAAAATTAAAAAAATATAATATGCAAAGTTTTGTGAATAGTAACAGGTCGAGTAGAATCTTAGATTTTTTTTATATATTTTGGATACATTAATTGCATTTATTTTTCCGTCGTCTACAAATAAATTAAGCGCCTGAAAAAGTCCATGAAAGAAACTCCTGCAAACAGTCCTGCCGACTCCTGCTAGCTGCTGCTACACCTCACCCTCCCTCATTCGCTCACAGACTCGCAGTCAAAACCATACGTCTCTCTCTCTCTCTCTCTCTCTCTCTCTCTGTATCTGTGATGGCGTGTTGTTCCGCCAAGTCCCTGCTCTTTCTCTTCCTCATCTCAGCCATACCCATCGCCTACCTCATCTCCCTCGAGATAGCCAGGCCCTCCACCCACGTCTACCACTACCACAGCTCCGGCTGGTTCCGCGAGTGCGCCAAGTGGGACGATCTCAACCGTCGATTCCTCGTGTCTTTCCTTGAAGGTGGTGTGGGCCAGCTTTCAGTTCCCGAGGAGCTCGACGAGAAGTCACCCGAGACCGTGATCTTACAGGAGGTCCCGGTGGTCAAGGACGTTGACTTGGCCGGAAATGGGTCCTTCGGCCTCGTCGTTGACCGGCCGAGGAACCGGCTTTTAGTGGCGATCGCAGATGCCATCGGAAACCGGTACGGTGCGGTGGCGGCTTATGATTTGTCAACTTGGAACCGGTTGTTTCTGACGCACCTCAGTGGCCCGAGTAAGTTGAGAACTCAGTAAAGAAGAAGAATCTTTTTACTCTCTACTATTTATCAGACACTTAACACACATAGTGTAATGAGTTAAAAAAAAAAAAAAATCTTTTTCACATTCTACTATTTATCACACATTTCACACATGAATAAATATAGATAGAAGCCACTATTAGGAGCATCCATTTTGCACACATGATGTGGCATCATCTAGACCATACATCTCTCAAAGTGAGTGTTGGGAACAATCAATTAGAAGCAGCCACGCAGTGAGTACAAAATGTGTACTGCTATAATGGCTTCTCTCTAGCATTGCCCTTCACACATTTAGTGTATTTGAGTTTAAAAAAAAAAAATGAAGTGCATGATGTGTAGAGAGTGTAGGTAGATATGTAGAATTGCTCTAAAAAAAAAATTGACTACATGATGTGTGAAGAGTGTGGACATATGTGTAGAAGTGCTCAAGTAAAGAATATCATTTACTTGGGAGGATGCATCGTACACGTCAAACACTTTATATATTTTAAAATTATTTTTTATTTATTTTATTTTATTTTTATTAATATAATTGAGTCCACTTATCATCAATACATTATATATTTGTTATAAGAAAAATAAAAAATAAAAAAAATATGATATGTGGTGTAAGAGGATGAAAAACTAATAAAATTATTCTTTATTTGGTGCATTCGAGGTTTGCTGTTACCGTAAGGCTCGTTTGTTTTTAGAGATGAGATGAGATGAGTTGAGATTAAAGTTAAAAAGTTGAATAAAATATTGTTAGAATATATTTTTTAATATTATTTTTGTTTTGAGATTTAAAAAGTTGAATTGTTTATTTTATTTTGTGTGAGGATTTGAAAAAGTTGTAATGATAAAGTGAGATGAGATGAGATGATATGTTTCTTGAAAACGAGGCTTTAGTTGTCTCACCGACTATTTTCTTTCTTTTGCTAATCAAACAAAAAATCAAATATGGTCATGTTCTCTTAAAAAGGATGCAACTGTTAAAAAGATGCAAGTTGCTCAATACTGTAACCAGAAATGAATTTTAGGAGTAAAAAATAGGAACATGCCCGCCAAGAATATAATATTCAGAACGCTTATTTCAAAAGTTAAGATGAGGAGAAAATAATTGGATTTAATTATTTATATTATATTTTTAACAATCTCTTTTAAGTGTGAGTTAGACTCATTCTGAGTGAATGAATAAATATGTAGAATATATAATTAAATAGAGTAGAGTGTAGAGTCAAAACTTCTGTTCTAATATTGTTAACAATGCCATTTGCGTGACATGATAAAATAAGGTATAATATATGCTCAATGGAACTGATAAACCCAAGAATCTTGTGGCAGCTATATATTATTGTATTTCTTGAGGTCAAACCAAATGGATATCCATCCACTTGATAATTAGTTCATCTCACGATTTTCCAATCTTTTGAATGGAGTAGGCGATGGGAAATCTTTCGCGGAGGATGTAGCAGTGGATGCAGAAGGAAATGCATACGTTGCTGATGCAAAAGGTAACAAAATCTGGAAAGTTGGGGTTGATGGAAAGCTCCTATCCATCATAACAAGCCCACTCTTCTCTCCCAAAGAGTGGCACAGAAACTTGGTTGGACTCAATGGAATTGTATACCATCCGGACGGTTTCTTGATTGTGGTTCATACATTTAGTGGGAATCTGTATAAGGTTGATATAGCAAAGGGATTAGAGGAAGTGAAGTTGATAAAGGTAGTTGGAGGGTCTCTGATCTTTGGAGATGGTTTGGAGTTACTCTCTCCAACAAAGCTTGTGGTTGCAAAGAACCCTTCTGGGAGATTGGTGGAGAGTTCTGATGGGTGGGAGACGGCTTCTGTGGTTGCGACATTGTCGGGGCCGACGCATCGTGTGGCAACAGCAGCAACTGTGAAGGATGGGAAGGTGTATCTCAGTTACCTGCTTGGCATGGGATATCCTAAGAAGAAGCATGTCATTACCGAGGCTGTTTTTTCTGCTTGAAATTAAGGGGGTGATCATTGTAACAGTGTTTTGCGTGAATTTCTTTTCCACTCTAATAAATAGTCTCTTTGAATTTTAGAGTTCGTATATCGATAAATACACACTTTTTACTACTTTTACAATCTTGTGTAATATGGATGACTGGTTGTATGAAATTTGAAATTCAAATTAGATGAAATGAGTTATAAAATAGTTGTGTGCTCGTGAACTTATAATTTGATATTTTCAACGTAATTTACATAGTTTTTTACTACAATAAGCGTAAATTCAAGCGATTTAGGAGAGTTGGGTTGGGTTGTATTTTGCCCATTTCATTACATACATTCCAAGACACGCAAAAAGACATAATATAAGCCCCCATTCACCTACGCACACGGACATATAGAAGCGTTCACCACGTGCTCTAGTTCTTTGCTGATGGTGCAGCATAACGTGATCCTGGATTCTCGTTTATTGGGTAAGTTATGTATTTTTTTTAAAAAAATTATTTCTATATACAAAATAAAATTTAAATTCTTTTAACAGAATGGGGATAAGGGATCCCACAAAAATTCAATATTAATTAAAAAAATAAAAATAAAAATAGAGCTAATAATAAGTTTTCCTTGAATGAATAATTAACAAATATGAAGAAAAATTTGTCGAGCATAATAGATTTTTTTTTTTAATAATAATAAAAAAAAAAACAAGAAGATAGGTACATAACTTCTCAAAAAGAGAGAGCTCTACTTGCAAATGGTCTTTGCCCAACATATAGATAATCCAAACGCAACAAGTCACAAAGAGGCATGTTACATCATATCAATAATTCATATCTAGAATAAAAAAAGAGCAAGGAAAGTGTATATATATATATATATAATTTCAAACACACAACAGGTCACTAGGAGGCATGTTAAATCATATCATCATTTCATTGATTTGTTATTGGCACACTGTCATCATGGCTCATGCAGTTTCAACAGTAAAAAATATGTGCCAACAAAAAAAAATGCTACAGATGTTCACATTATTATTTTATTCATCCTGCCATGCCTATAAACCCTAATTCTCAAAAATTTATTGGTCATTAATTTCTCAAGAAAGGAAGTCCATGGTCCTCTTGCATTGAATCCCTTCTGCCATCACTAGCAGGAGAGGGAGAG
Source organism: Juglans mandshurica (assembly GCA_022457165.1). NCBI lineage: Eukaryota > Viridiplantae > Streptophyta > Magnoliopsida > Fagales > Juglandaceae > Juglans > Juglans mandshurica. The sequence goes on from CM039623.1 coordinate 26,357,291, forward strand.
GCAACTCCTAGTTATTGGAAACAAAAGTTGAACAAAAAGAATAAGATATTATTTTGAGCAGAAGTTAACAATAGATAACTACTGTAGTAAATAGATTAACGGGAAACCATAGAAAATAGGTTATGATAGACTCTACAGGATATAAAGTTCTTAAGATTACCTGAGTCCGAGTGTCATTTGGCATTAAACAATACACACATAGCACTGTGCTTTGTAAGGAGCTGCAAACCATAAGAAAAAGAAATCGGAAATAGGTGCTACAATTTTCGACAGGCAATTAAAATTTTTGAGGTAAACTACTGTAAACTGCACTAACAAATTTATATGAAAAGGAATATTTATATCATTAAAATAACAAAAATATATGCCTTGACAATGCTCTCTATCTATTGCCCTATTATACTGGACTGCTAGAAGGATTTCTTCGCTTATTTTTCAACAATTATGTTTGACCTTATTCGTACTATAGAATCTTATTGCTCGACCTTTATAATTTCTAGAAGCAAAATCGAGCACAAGAAGGTTCTCTGCTTTTAAGAAGTGTCACTTGTAGAAAAAGAACCTCTGGGGGTAGCCAGAGAAATGGACTACTATGTACATCTTGAACAGGGCCCAATGGCTAATGAGATTGGTGTTTCTTTGCTCTGCCTTGGGAGACTGATGAATCCTCCCTCTTGGAACCCTCCGGCTTTCGAGCCCATGCGGGTGCTTGGTCTGGTCCATATCGATAATCATAGAAGAGCTCCTCACTAGCTTCAATATGCTCCTTGGCAAAAATGCCGACGCGATGATCTCCTGCAACCAGCATTACCTATACAAACCAGTGTATCAGCTCAACGAACAACTAATTCGAGAGGGAAGTTACAGAAAGTCACATACCTTCGCATAGCAATTAGGGTTTGATGAGTGGTTTGCAAATTTCAGCTTGTCTCCTTTGCGGTAAGCATCAAGAACAAACTGTAAATATATAACTAGCTGCTTTCAGATTTCAGACAACGTAAACTACGAGGTTGAAGCTACAGTGCATTATATTTGGCCATGCATGGCATGCTTGTATAAGAAGACACCAAGCAGGGCAAACAGAGATGAAGGAATTGGAGAATGAAACACAAAATGAAGCACTTCACTTTTCATTCGAAACTAAATGTTTGTTGAATGCGAGGCATCCTCAGGCCAGAACTCCAATTACATGATCCAATACATGTGTTCTGATGTAAATATCTTGTTAGGCGGCACTACAAGCTTTAAAGGAGTAAACACTTCCACACATTATCTTAACAAAACATTTTTTTTTCCAATTTCACCAACTTCCTCTTCTCAAAACAGATACTTTTCCCTGAAGGCACTAAACACATTCACAATCTCAAAAGTAAGCTGATACAAAGAGTACTGATAGAATATTTCAAAAAACTAAATATTCATTTTATTTCCCTCAAGAATTCTTTCTCTATCACCATATTTTCCCTTCGTAGATCCCTACCTCCTATATTAATTGGAAAAAAAGCATAATGAATGTACATGTTGATCTAAAAGTCTGCACCAAAACTTTTCAGCTAAAGTGACGGTATGTTGAAAATAATATTCTGCGAGAACAAAAAGCCTCAGACCTGTTGGTCAAGTGCCCATTTGGTTTTGCATCAGGGAGCTTAAAAAGTGCTTTTAGCACCTTAAAGCACTCATAACAAAAAGTTAAAAATGGCGTGTAACCTTTAACTTGCGATGAGGCAGCCTGACAACTCAAATTTTTAAAGACTAGTGGAGAAACTAAACAATGAAGGTCACTTGCCTGATCATTCAAGTCAAAAAGGAAAGATGAATTTGCCCGATCATAGATTTTCCCCCGCTTATCTGCTTCTCTATGGGATATCAATTCGCCAGTATACTCTCCAAGATAGTCATTTTTGTTCACAGGGTTCTGTAATCACACCAACCAACTCAGCAGAAGACTTGGCTGGATATTTTAGGGGAAAACAAAGAAACAATTTATCTTGTACCTTCAAAAAGGCTCCCCATCCAGCAACATCAGACTTTGCCAAGAGAATCTAGTGTTCAGAAAGGAGAAAAAAAGGAGGTTATGATACAGTTTTGATCCTTGTGATGGGAACATTATCAATTTGGTTCTACTCATAAAAAAAACATTATCAATTTGGTTCTAAACACAAGGAATTGCTCACTCTCTGTTGTTGCCTTAGAAGCAGCCTCATGTTTCCACATTGGGCATCTCCTCGCCTGGGTGGCTCACCTAATGAACCGTCTCCACAACTGCATTAAGCAAATGACTTCAAACGCAACACTATAGATAAATGGAATCACAAAGAATGAACAACAAAATAAAATTTCATTTTAGACTTACTGAATTCACGATAATTCTTTAAATGTGGTGAGAAAATATCAAAACATCTTTAAGAGACATAAAAAATTTCATGACGTTTAATGGAGAACTGTCTTTATAGACAAATGAAAGACTAATGAATAAGATTATAAGATGGGATTTACCAACACCAGCGCAGTTAGTATCCAACTCAAATATATGAAACTCCTTACCTAACCCAGCAATTTCGGCAAACATCTGGGTCACATTCACGTCCGGCAGCAAAGCATGGGCATTGCCTACTTCTGCATTGACTTTTTGCACAATGGCATCCCCTGAATCGGTTTTTGCAGCTCTTTGAGCACCTGAAACATGTTTAAAAGTTCTATTTCATATTATGCATCGTTTTCATAAATGGAAAATGCTAGATGACCCCATGATTTTGCCCCCTCAATCTTACCGCTCATGCATTTTATTTTATTTTTCTTAATGATTAAGGAAGTGATTATTAATGAAGTTGTGTGTGTTTTTATTTTTATTTTTTCTTAATGATTAAGGATACTAAAAAAATGTTACAAAAGAAAATAATAAAAAAAACCAAGAAATTTTGAACCAGCGGTAAAAGCCAGGCAGCCTGCTAGCAGGATCCTTCATAAATATCCAACCAGCTAAACTTTTAGTCAGCAGAAAAAAGTGTGATATCCCATACTAATTGATAAGGGTCGGTGGGGAATGAAATCCCACATTGCTTGGGAATGAGAAATTCTTGCTCTTTTTAATGGTTCCAATGAGAATCTAATTGTATCATTGACTAGTCATTTTGGAGTATAGGCCCAGATGTGGCTTGAGGCTTTTTTGATATGTTACAAATGGTATCAGAGTCTATCCCAACAAAAAAATGTGAGACATGAGCCGTGCCACCTATGATGGACTAGCCTAACGAGGATATCGGGAATTTAAGGGGGGAAGATTGTGATACCCTTTATTTATTGATAAGGGTAGGTGGTGTATGAGATCTCACATTGCTTGAGAAGAAGAAGTTCTTGCTATTTATAATGGTTCCAATGAGACTCTAATTGTATCATTGACTAGTCCTTTTGAAGTATAAGCCTATATGTGGCTTGGGCCTCTTTTGGGGCGTTATAAAAAAAAACCCAAGCAATTGATTCACCTAAGGTTTAATTGGAAATTTAATGTGACTAGATATTTTTAATAAGCACGGGAACTCAAAAAGATTTCTTTAGCATCTCCATTCGAGTTTTTTAAGCACAAGAACGTATTCTGAATATTTTTTTTCAAGTTCTATTCCTCTCAAATTTGTGTTTGGATTTCAATGTCTAACTTTTTTGTTTTGCTTCTGCTAGGCCATTACCACTCCAACGCATATAAGTAATTTGTTCGGTCCAAGGGCTGCACTAACAATTATTTAGAACCATCTAGTGATTTCACTTGGAAGTATATGAATTTACACGCACATTGTGCACATTGGGTGGCTCCAAATAACTTGCTGGGCCGGTCATACTTCACAATTCATTTGAAAGAATCTCTAGTGACTTTACCAAAAAGCTATGTATTGTCTGGTAAGTTCACTAGCAGAATAGCTGGCACCTTCTATGCATCAAATATCTTATATTTAACCAGGAATATTTATTGACCATGATAAAACAAAAACATCTTCACCACTTGAACAGCTAATATTAAAAACAAATTGAACATACCCACAGTACTTCTCGCAGCAAGTTCCATCCTGTAGACAAGGGCATTGCTTTCCACACATCGACTGGCATCCACAAGGGCTATATTGCTTGCAAGACTGGTTTTTCCCATCAGCGATTCTTTTCCAAATTGATGGGTGGCCGGCAGATTTCCAAGAATATTTAAACTTCCGTGTTTTGCCCCTTCTACGTAGCAGCCGTGACCTTGCTGGCATATCTTGGTCCTAACACGAGAATACAAAAAGTAAATCAAGGCCCTATGTTTCATAGCCAACTTAAGGCTACAATTGCCACAGCCCATTAAAAAATAAAGGCTAATTAACAATACTGGTTAACAAGCAAGTGGGGAATAAGATTTTTATTTTTTTTATAAGTAAAAATATTATATATATCAAAAGGAATAACCAAGTACACTGAATGTATGCAAGTGGGGAATAAAATTCCAAAGTCAAAAGATGACTTGCGGCTATCAAGCCAGTTCGATATCTTGACCCATACCACTGAAGCTCAAATGTAGTCACTACAGCAATCTTGATTTTTAAGTCAGTTGAAGCACATGGAGCTCCTTTAAGATTTACCAAAAAAATTTGTACAATCTTCCAACGAAGGAAGAATACTACATAGGGAAACATGATTTATTTGACCAAATTGTTAATTCCCAAGGTTGAACCTTGATAGATGCGCGATTGGAGTTGTGGATAGTCAAGCCCCATTGTGCTTGAAAATTTCATAAGAAATCATCAACAAAACAAGCTTTATGTGAAGGGAGAAGAATAGGAAAAAAATACTTGGAACGCTTACAGTATATTCTATATCAGCTTTCCCCTTGTCTTCAGTAAACGAGCTTGGTACAACAATGGCTCTGTTTGGCATTGAAGCTCCCTCGTCATGCATGTAAGTGGATACCTCTATGCAAGTCTTCAAACCAGAAAGTAAGTTCCTGGCTATGAGGCAGCTGCAAATCATGAGTCCTACATTAAGTGCAAACCAATAAACAAAGATACCTGTATCCCACCTTGAAAACAAGAAAAAAGATCCATAATTGCAAGAAAATATAAATTAAATTGATTGAGTTGGGCATCTACCAGAAGAAAACAGAACCTAATACGCACGTACCCCAACAACCCCAACAAAAACAAGAAAAAAAGTTATCTGATGAATTAGACTAGAATCTCTGGCTCTGGCAGGTTTAATAATTTTTTTAAAATTCAAGCTACTTGTTGCCATTTGTAAGGCCATTTCCTCTCTCTCTCTCTCTCTCTCTCTCCTCAAATTTGTGTTCCATAGAGAAAAATAACAGTTGACCAAGGGAAACTTTGGTCACCATGATGCTGTTAGAAAAACACTGGTGTCCAATTATCTAGAAAATTATGGACACATATTTGAGCAAGTAAAATACATAAATAAACAAGTTATTCAAAGCAGAAGTAACAATGGAAGTCTAAGCTCATATTCATACAAAGAAACTGAAAATAATTACACATATAAGCACCCATCCAAAACTAAATTGGATGCTAACTCCAAGTTCTTCCCTTTGACACTGGATTTTTCTTAGTGACTCAGACAGTGGTCACTTATACAAATATATTTTTTATTGGTACACAAACGTTTGTAAAAAGTATGCAAAGCAGAAGGCTCCATACCTGTTTCTTCCAAACATCTCTATACCCTTTAAATACAGTTCTATCTCAATCGGTTTCCACTCAGAGCTACTTAACCCTTCGGTGCTTCCCCCTATAGAATTGGATGAGTGGTTCAGCTCAGGCACTTCTCTAGTGTCTTTTATTTCATCTCTGACATTGTCCTCAAATCTGTCACAAGAAGCACTAACACAACTAACAAACTCGTTTAAAGTACGTTCAGCAGGTTCTGTTGGAGAGTATTTGGGGGTTGAAGTGTGATCCAGAGTAGGTTTCGCTTCACTACTTACAATTCCTATATCCAAAGCTGATAGTTTCTTCTGTTTCTTACCGGAATCCTGGAAATCATCAGAAACCAAGATTGAGTCAGGTCTTGTCACGTCTGTGAGCTCCATGACCTTGCGCTTCCCCATCCTTTGGTCGTCTACCATCGTGAGAGAAGTAACTGAAATCACAGCAGCGACTTCTGAACTACAAATAGCTTCAGAAGTAACAGGTGTAATTTTACCAGAAATACATCCTTCATCTTGTATAATGTTTTCACTATTATGTGTACCAACCCTTTCTTCTAAAGTTGTACCTTCCATCCTCTGAAAATCATCAATAATTGAAACTTCTGGCAAGTCTTTGGCAACTCTTAACTGCAAGAATTTGATAGACTTCACATATTTCAGGTGCAAGAGTGGCAGAAACCCTCAAGTAAACATGAATGGCAAATGGTGACTATGAAAAAAAGGCCACGAAATTTAAAAAGAAAGTGAAATGAAGCAGATTGTGTGGCCTGTGATTTGTTGAGTTGAGTTGTGTAATCATTCATCACAGGTTTAGAAAACGCAGACAGTTTCATGGTTTTTTTTCTTGGGTAGATAATTTGATTGTAAACTTACCTCTAACTGAGCAGAACCATTTTGAGAGGGATGGAGCTTTATTGGAAAGAGAAAAAAGTGTCATTAATACAAACACAATTGGATTAAAATGTATATTACACAGAAAATTATGTGTCTCTCATAAACAAAACTCTCCTTTCTGATTACTATTAGCAAACTACCCCTCCAGTCAGATGCTAAGCATTCACAAGAAGGAACCAATTGTAAATAGGTGGCTGCCACATCAACACAGACACCACACACAAAAAAACACACATGAACACGGGGATGATCCAGGTCTCACAAAAGGAATGGCAGCTGCTTAGGAAAAAACAAGAGAACAGAAAATCATGTCATGGATTTTTCTGGTCCAAGTGGTTGCGGCTGGGTGTTTGGGTAGAGTTTTAGTTCTACGGGAAACAAGGGGTTGGGGTTGGGTTTGGTGTTTTCTGGGCTTTTTGGGTCATTAGGGGATTTTTGGGTCATTTTGGGCAAGGTGTTTTCTTGTATAAATTCAGTGTACTTGGTTTCTCCTTTTGATATATATAATATTAAAAAAAAAAAAAATCTGGTCCAAGTGTATCTTGTTTTTACTAAGAAATAAAACCCAAAGCCCCTTATCGGATTTGAACTGATGACTTTCAAGAGGGGGAAAAATCCTTACCTGAAGATAACACTGAGCACTGCAAGGTGTCCTGTCTTCTTCGTGTTCAGAGCAGTATGACTGCTTTTCAGTCTGTCAAGAAAAACCTCTGGTCAAATAAATGGATGAAACAAACATCAAACTAAGTCAAAACTATAAGTGCTGCTTCTTACAGGATAAATTAAAGCTTGAGAACAGCCATGTAGCCGGCAGTCAAATAGCTGTTGGATAGATGCAAATAGATAAGCATTTATATGGAAGCTTTTAATGAATTATATTGGGCACAGCCAGTGATTCTCTTCACCAAATAATACAGATGAGAAATGTTCTAAGAACACATACCATACAACGACGACAGAAAAGGTTATCGAAAGAATCTAAAGCAGCACTAAGGCTCTTGTCCAAATATAAACCCCTGTCAGGTCCAGATTTCCAGGAGTCTTTGGAGTTCAGGTCATATTTCTCACAATACTTCTCCTTAAGTGTGTCATAGCGCTCCTGCAATTTAAAAAACAAAAGCATTCAGCAATTAAAAAAGTGCTTAGAAGAAATTCAAGCCAATCATGTTTCAAATAAAGAATCAAGAAACTTCTACCATCCTCCTGAACATAATAATCAATATCATCTGTTAATTAAGATTACCTGCATTTCCAAAGTGGTGCCTCCAATAAACTGGCTCAAAATGTTCACAACTTCCTCGCCTAGCCCATGCTCCTGAAAAGCCAACCTGAAAATTTCAAAAGAGAGAAGATTTAAAAAAACATTCTTATAGTATGGAAGAACTCAATCCTCCTTAAGATTGTTGATAAATACACAAGCATAAAAAGTATATAAGACCAAAGGTTAAACATATTTCATGGCCATTTATGCTTGTCTGGACAACTTCTGAAGTAGGTCAAGCACCATCTAAGTTCCATGAAGTAGAAGTCAGCATAACTAGGAGTATCAATATCACTGTATGTAAGGATATTGACATCACGGCATTTAGCCTACCATTTTTTTTTTATCTCAGTTCTCCCTTTGATATATGTTTATGCCTAAAACATTCTCTCTGCAGAAGGATTGTCGTTATCTGAACAAGGTAATGCAAAGGTCTTTCTCTGACAAGAGTTGTACCACCAAACACAGAATCGATTCCTGTTTAAAAACACCATATCTACTTTGCAAGTATAGCATCTTATTTAAACTTACCACAGAATACGATCTTCACCCTCAGAAAATTCATGCTTCTCTTCCTCAGGTTCTGTAGTATCATCCTCACTGTCACTACAGACCAATGCTTCGCCACCATGTTGCTCATAGTAGATACGCCTTCTCCCAACCACAGACTGGTCTTCAGCCATTCTCTGGTTTCTGTGCTGTGTAACAAGTTTAAGATAGGAGGGAAAGAAATAAAATCTTCCTTTGAAACAATGGAACAAGAAGACGTATTTATTTTGCATTCCCTATCATTCCATGTTTCTCGCTTATAAAGAAAAAAAAAAACATTAAAGAAGGGCACTGGACAAGTTCACATCAATGAAATGTCCAATTTGGTAAACCGAAATGGAGAGGACAGAGGAGTAACTCCATACCTGTCCAAAAATATCCAAGTTGTATATGGTGGTAACTTTTCAACATGTGGAAGTTTGGTACTTGTTGACAATACCACTTCGTGACTGTTAATATGGTCCTTTTCTCCAAAACCTTGTGCAAGTCCATTAAACTTGCAGAAAGGACGTTCAGTTCTTGAAGAAAGCATTTTTCCAACCCCATTCTCCGTGAGTGAATCCTCTTTTCTTGATGTCACCAATATAGCCTGAGAAACATGACTTTCTAGCTTCCTTCCATTCTTCACAATTTTTTCCTGTGCAAGATATATGTAGGAGTTAGATGCAATAGGATAGCAACATGTGCCAAAGCAGGCTTCTCACTCTTGGTGGATAAGGTGTTGCACAGAACCAAATCCAAAGACATACTTGTAATGATTATAGTCAAAACGAGCAAGAGCTAATTCCATACAAAAACTCCCGGTCAGGGTTCCAATTCAACCAAGCTGTTTGATTGCTTTATAGTGACAATGGATAAAGGAAAATGATTCCCTTACAACTCTCCTACATCTATTTTACAACTCTACACAAAATTGAGGGTAGTTTTGTACAATTGAGAATTTTTTTTTAATGAAGTGGTTTAATTGCATTGGTTGATTATAAAATGATTAGTAAAATAGTTGTAAAAAATTTGTAGGTGTATCACTGCTCATGGAAAAATGCCAATCCTATACATGAAATATTTGGCACAGAAGATGGTGCTTTGCAGTATTCCAGAATCATATGGAGAATTTAAATTACCACAAAGCAAAGAAATGCCCGTATATAAAAAAAAAAAAAAAACAAAGCAAAGAAATGTATGATTCACTCAACTTAATAAATAATATAAAAATTAAATAATAGGGCTCTCTGTGTGTGTGCGCGCGTGTAAAACTACAAATAAAAGGGCATCAATGGGTTGCAATTATTGAAGAAATTGAACTCGTGCAACTTTTAGTAGAAACTAGAAAGAAGACTACTCTATACTCCACAAAACCTACAAAGATAATCATGCAAGTAAAAAGGTGAGCATTCTAATACTGAGAATTGCATCGGCCTCAAATATCATAAAATATGAGACCTTGTTTTTAATATGTCATGAAATATGAGACTTACTTTGATTGAAACAATTCTCTCTGCTTGAATTTGCTTCTTTAGCTGATTTATCTTATATGGTAAGGCTCCAAGAGAATCACTTGACTGTTCTCCGCTTGATTTCTGTCAATGTATACAACGCATAAACTTTAGAAGATAAATTTTTCAAACAAAAATTGCATGCACAATTATCGACGCCTTTATTAAGTCCTACGTAATTTCACTTTGAACTGGATGTTTGATGTTAAGTCCTAAGTAACTCATTAGTTTCACCTAATGCCCCCGTTTGCTGCAGAAAAAATTAATTTCTCGACAAACAATTGGAGGTTGAACAGCTAGAGTATTGCGATAAAAGCGCTACTCCTAAAGAAAAAAATTTCGAAATTTAAATTCACGAAAATGGGGTACTGGATATCAAATCTACGATCTAAAAATTCAAATCATAAGAGAATTAAGAGTTCCAGGAAAATCATGGGTATATACAAAAACAAAACCCGCTGAAGGAAGTAGCGGATTCAATAATCGGGGGAGAGAGAGACTGACTCTGATTTTGATGGCAGAGTCGCTTGCTTTGGACACCATGGCTGCTCTGCTATGCAACTCCGAGGCCCGAGGGAGCGACGAAAGAAGTAATGTTGGCCCTCCGAAACGGGGGGAAGGTTCGGTGACGTGGCGTACACGATGCGAATGAGAGCACCTGAAGGTCTCTGACCGAAAGCACCACTTTCTTTTTCTCTCTTCTTCTCCTCTTGAAGTGTTGTTAAATCTTTCTGTTTTATATCTAATCACCTTTTTCAACCATTTAGTTCTGTTTTATATCTAATCACCTTTTTCAACCATTTATTTCTGTTTTATATCTAATCACCTTTTTCAAGGTTCCAAATGCGTAATCTAAAGATACAAAGTTGTAATCTTTCGTTGGATTAAAGTTATCACTTAAAAGAGTTTTTATTTTTATTTTTTTTAAGTGTCTCATGAAATGAGTCTTTTTATTTATTTATGTAATGCTCATGAAATGAATCTTGTAACTTTAATATTGAATATTGAATATTGAATAGTAGTGAAAAATAGATGACAAGTAATAATAAAATAATAAATAGTAGTGAATTATTCTCAGAATTGAGAATACTCTACAACCTAAACTCGCTATAAGGTTACGTTTGACTAGTGAGGTGATTTCAGATATTCTGTGAATAGTAATAATAGAATAGTGAATAATAGTGTAAAATAATAATAAAATAATAAATAACAGTGAAATATTCTCAATTATGAGAATACTCTACTACCCAAACACAACCTGAGCTGATCTCATATATTCTGTGAATGGTATTGAAAAAGTAATGATAGAATATTGAATAGTAATGAATAATAGTGAAAAGTATATAAAAAATAATAATAAAATAATGAATAGTAGTAACACCTAAATGCAACCTAAGACACCACTAATTGTCAAGAAACCTTACAATAAATTGCTCTATTTATACTCTTTGTAATATATATTTTTTTTAATTAGATCACATTTCATACCAATTATAAGTATTTCACAAGATTTAAATTTCAACATTGATGAGATCTCTTGGACTATAAAATAAATATGATTTGAGTTTTTATTGGATCATTAGTTGGTTATAAATGGCATCATATTTTAATCAAGTCCATTTATGTTCCTAACTTTGTTTGAGAGGATGTAATAGAAGAGAGAAAAACTAATTAATCACTAAACTAGTTGACATTTTAGTCGAGTCCTTTTGTGCACTTGGCAGTTTGTGGATTGAGACTTTTTAGTAATTTATGAGTGAGATGTATTAGCAAACTTATGAAAGCTCCATTCACTTCACGGGAAAAAGCAACAATTGTACGTGTGAAGACCCCATGATTTGAGCATACTTATGATTTATCTGATTTAGTAATAATAGATACAGTTTAGGTAGGGTTGTACAAGAAATTGAGAAACCAACCTAGACCAACTCAGACCGGTTGCCGGAGCTCAGAACCGGTCGACGTGAGGCAGAAAATAGTGTAAATCGATATCGGCCGGTTCGGCGTTAGTTCGAACCTGGTTCAAACCGCTGAACCGGCAGATTAAAGAAATGTTATTTATTTTTTTTTATATATTCTGTACTCAAAACGATTAAACCAAATGGCATTATTTTATTCATAACATATTAAAAAAAAATTAAGTAAAACGACTAGGTCATCTTCTTTCTTAGGCGTCTTCTTCTCAGTGTCGCGATCTCATTTATCATCCTCTCTCTCTCTTCTCTACAACACACTTTCTCTCTACTCTCTTAGACGAATCTCGCCGATGAACCGACCGTGAACTGCTAGAGAACTCCCGGTGTCAAGACGGCCGGTGTTTCTCCTCCCTATCGACCGGTTTCCTTTCCAAAAAATGAAGTATCGGTCGGCGTCGGTTTTCACCCCTAGTTTTAGGGTCTGTAAGTTCCGTGCGCTCAATTTGAAAAAAAAAGTGAAATTTACTATTAAAAAATTATTTTTCAAAAGGAATGTACGAGACTTACGCACTCTAAAAATACCATTTCTCAATCTGATTTGCCAGCGCTTAAAGCTGGAAGTGTGCGAATCTACTTGCGGATTACAAGTCTTTCGTTACCCTGTTCATTAGCCTTTGTTCCCGTTTCTTGCACTGGCATGAAATATAACTCTTAAGGAATCTTCCTAGCTAAACACTGAAACCACATTCGATGCCCATAAAAGATTGAACCATAATCCCAAGGTAAATGAAATAAACTAGTCGAGGCAACTCTTAATATTTGGAATCATGTTTAATAAAAGAATAGTAAATCTGAAGTAATACTATATGCAGCCGTAGAGTCCGCAAGTATCGTGCAGTCGCTTTGAAAAAGAGTGAGATCTACTATTAAAAAATTATTATTTTTTATGTGGGTTTCGTATTTATTCATTTTTTTCAAAATAATTGCATGGCGCTTGCGCACTCACGACTGCAACTATTATTTATCTATATTTAGGGCACTATATCAATATGTTATGGCGGAAATGGTAAACCCTCATTCAAGCCGGATAGGATTTATACCGCGAATAAGATGTCCGAGACATATAGTGATGAAAACCTCTGAAGTTGTTTAGAATGAAACCTGGCAACTCCACACAAATACTGCGCCTCTCTTTTAATTAAACTTCCAAACCGAAAGGGAATGAAGTGGGGTTCCCTTCCACCCAACAAGTAGACTTTTCCCATTCTTATCCAATGTGCAATAATTTGTACAAGAGAACCGTTCGACAACCAAACTGGCTTGGCGTAGGGATGACTCACTTAACCCAATTTCCACCATTTTAAACCTTAAGAAGAACGCCCTCCAGACATCCATGGTGACATTCCGATTAGTCCTTCCTTGACCCTCTTCTGCTACAAGGTTTCTGATGTGTTCACCCAAAAGTGCTTCCGTTCTCATCCTCTCCTCATCATACTGTTTCATGCAAGTCTCCAGGCTATCAAAGTATGCACAATAAAAGAACAAAGCTTCAATGAAGCGATTCACAAATGAGGGTGAATTATGGTTTGCTTCTACTTCAAAGACAACCATTATAGATGGATAGAGATTTCTGATAACACTCATGAAGTTTTCAATGCAATTAGGCCTTGAAATCATTGTTCTCAGTACTAATGGAGCAAAAATGATCACTTCTTCTTCATCTTCAATTTCGAATAGTTCTTCCTTGATATCTTTCATGTCTGATAACAAAACAGACTTAAATGTAAAGGGCAAGTTTAAGGACTCGGCAACAATGGCTAACCTCTTACCGGTCTTCTCTATACTCTCGTTGCAGATTGATCCAAGTCCAATGGCAGTTATCTTAAGAAGCTCAATGGGGAAATCTCGTCTCTCTGCAAGAGCCTGCATCAAGAGCGACCAATGCACTCCAGACCTGATTTCGATATCTATCAAATGGACCTTACGCTTCAATTCAACGTTTTCAACTATGGCTTGGATTCCTGTGAATAGCACTATCTGAGGGAAAGGAAGTTGTTGGTAAAATTTAAGCAATGTACTATTGCTACCCAAGTGTGCATTGTTTTGCTCGAATCCCGTTACCCTGACCCTTCCCGATTCATTTTGAATCCTCTCTCGGAGCGCTTCAGCAAAATGAAAAACAACTCTCTGCACCGGACTACCCCTTGAAGAAGAAATCCAATCACAACGTAAAAGCAATCTACTTGCACGATCATATTGTTGGTAGCCAACCTTCTCAGCCACAGAGAGAAGATAGTGGGCAAGTTCCACATCTTTTTTTTCATCATCAGACAGACCCGAGAGAGCAAAACCAAAAGGATGCATAGGCATGTGGTAATTATAATTATACATCTGAGTAGATAATTGTACATACCTTGCTCCAGCCACCCTTATGATTTCCTCGGTTGATAATTTGCGGCTAAGAGCACAAGTTTCATTGCTTATCTCACTTAACTTTTCCGAGTTTTCTCCCTGCAATCTCTGGAACCCACTTCCATCATCTTGTAGGAGCTCTAGAAAAGCTAACGAAGATGGATTTGGAAATTGATTGTCTTTTTCAAGAATTTCCGAAACTCTGGTTGGGAGGTGTACAAGCCCTGTACTTTCTCGGATTGTTTTTGCTGGTGGGAAAACAGGGTTGAAGTGAAATTCATCAAATGTTTGATATCCTGACTTGGGTTGTTGGTGCTGTAGTTGATCTTTCAAGAAATGAGCTCCTCTATTACCTCTGTCCCCATGATGAAAACCATATCGAGTAGAAATAGGACTACCCTCTCCCGATTCAACATTAAACAAGTGGTCTTGTTTCGCTTTCTCAAAGCCTTCAAGAGAACCAAAACTGCCTTGGATTCCATCAAAATCAAATGGGGTTGAAGAGAAGAAGGTGTTATCCATAACAGAGCAGGAAAGCCAGAAAATAACCTGAAAATCTTCCTTCAAGTGAGTCAATATGGTTATATCTAGAAAAAGACCGACTACAAGACCTGCAATATCTGCACTCAAGCTCAATTACATTGATCACAGAAATGGTGACGTAGAAAACAAAACATAACAACACAATGCCAACCGTGATGTTGAGATCTCGATGTATCCATCGCAGCCAACGGCCACGAAATGCCAAGGACTGGATTTTGATGAAGAAATAAGGTAGGTGAGAAATCAAAGTCTGAGTGACGACGACACAAAGCTTATTGTATGCGTAGTTGTTGTGTCTTCATCGCCTGAAACAAGGGAAAGCATCCATACAGATGACTATTGCTACAAACTCAATTAGTGCTATTATTTTTGTATGAAAAACGACAAAGTCCAGCCTGCGTGATCCGATATTGACGTTAACCAGGAAGGCTAATATTTCTCGAGTAATATTGCGTAGAGTCGTTAAAGGTATAAATATTGTATAGTTATTTTGAAAAAAAATGAGATTTATTGTTAAAAAATTAATTTCTTTTATGTAGATTTCATATTTATTCATTTTTTTTAAAGTAATTATACAGCACTTACACATTCACAATTATAAATATTATTTCTCATATTTTTCTAGATGAGTACCGTAGAGTACGATGACATGTCTCGACTCTCGGGAGTCTCGATCATGTCTACACTTTTATTTTGTGTCTATATTATATTTATTTTTTCTTGGCCTACACATATGTACCAGTATCTATCTTATTCATAATTCATGTATGCATGTATCATGCATGTATGTCATGTCCACGGTTTACAATTTAATTATTACAGAAGTTCTTGGTCTTAGGAATTAGGATGCCATAGTACTTGGTTGTTTCTGGTTTTGGGTTGTCAGTACTGACTTCTAGGCAAGTCAAACCGCAGAAAATAGTTTCAGAATTATTTTTAAGGTTTCAGTAAAATTGTTGCGGCAAAGAGAGTGGAGGGGATAAATATCCCTGCCTCAAAGTGGTTTTCTAAGTCCAACTTGTGGATCTCCAGGAAGAAAGAAAGACAGAACCGAAGAAGAGACAAAAGGTCAAGGAAGAACAGAGTGTGATATAGTGTCAAAATGAGATACGTGACATAGAGGAACAAAGAGGCAGATCGAAGATAAAACGAGGGAACCAGACAACAGTTGGGGAACTTTTCGGGAGGCCTTCCAGATGGCTACTTCGACTTCCCTTTCAGCCTCTTCAACCTTGCAACCAAAGCATCAATGATAGGGCCACTTTCAGAAAATAGATCTATGATTTCCATTATATAATGACAATGAGTGACTATTACAGAGATTGTAAACAAACTATATAATAATTTATAATGGTTTCTCCTCCCTAAATGCTCCATAGACGTATATATTATGCCGAATCACGTAAATTTATATGTCTCAATCTTTTTTATTTTTCTTGTATTTATTTATTATTCGGATGTATGTACAGATATCGTACAGCCGTGCTGGACCATCGATGGGGATTCCAAACCACACTGATTAAGACCCGAATCGCCATAACGGGTTAGGAATGCATTTTTCTCCCATTCCAGCTTATTGTGTTATTTTTAAGCGTTAACAGAGAGATTATTGTATTTGTTTCAATAATCACATAAGACATCATAATTTAAGTGATTCTTTTGTTTTTCCTAGCCAAGACAATCAGGAAGATATTTGTTAATAAAAAATCGAGTATGAGAAAACAATGATAAAATATCACATGCTCAAATAATCAAATGACCCTCACTAGAAGATAAATAAGAAGAGAGAGGAATAAGAGACAAAGATAAGACAAATAGGAGACAAGGGAAAAAAAAGTGCTAGAGGGAAAAGAAGGAATGGACGGAAAACAAGAGAAAAATGAGAAAGAAGGAAAAGAAAATCAGGCACGCCAACGAAGAGTGAAATAAAGCTATCATCCCTTACCACTCCCAAGGCCAAAGATAAAAAATGGATTAGACCGGACGAGAAAGGGGCTTCTGGGACTTCAAGTTCTTGATCTTCTTCAGCTTTTTCAACCTCACGATAATAGTTCCAATGAGAATATCTCATTCAGCAAATAGATCTTCGACTTTTATTGTACAGTGAGAAATGAGAGACTATGAAAGACCATAAACAATTATATTATAGTGAATTTTCCATCTCCAAACGCCCGTGAACTTAGGTATTATCCCGAACTATGTAAATTTGTGTGTACCACTCTTTATTTTCTTTACATTTACTTCTTATTTATCGTCATGTATGTACGCACTGACGCTGTACAACCTTATCGAACCACTGTTGGGAGCTCCAAATGACATTGATCGAGGCCCAAGTCTTTATAGTGGGTCGGAAATGACTCTTTCTTCCCTTCCAGCCTATTGTGCAATTTTTCGATATTAACAACTCAAATCCAAAAAATGGCAATACCCACAAATTCTGCTTATATATAAAAGATGAGTTTTCTACCAAAGGAGAAGATATTCGATTTCAATAAAATTCTTGCAGCAAATAGAGATTATAAGATTGCTGAGAAGTTGTAAAAATAATTGAAGTGATTCAGTGCTTTTGTTTTAATTTTTTAAAGAAAAACTTACATCTACTTGCTAAGTCAATCGAAAAGAAATTCATTAGCCAAAAAATCGATTATAAGAAAATAGTAACAAAATCATTCAAAATCAAGGTCACAAAACATTTAGGCTGTGTTTGGTTGCAAGACTTAGCTAAGCTCAGTCTAATTTTAAACTGACTCTAACATCTAAACACTCAACTCTCAAATTACTAAATTCAACTCAACTCAAAACCTCTTTACACGCGGGACCCATAACTTTTTTCAACTTAACACATCTTTATACATGAGATCCACAACTTTTTTCAACTTCTCATAAAAAGTACTAAACTCATTTTAACATCTAAACACACTTTAAACTAAGTTTAGATGGATCTCACATAACTCCCTTCACTATTCAACTCACTACTATTTATAAAGAACTGAGCTCAGCTCAACATCTAAACGCAGCCTGATCTCACTCATACAGACAAAATAGGACTTCACTCATACAGAAAATAGGGAATTTTTGCAAAACAAGAAAATATTTTATTAGGACTTTCAGTTTAAAAGAAGAAAAAAAGACTTATTTGGTTACAGTGCTCTCACAATGCTAGTATGTATATATATATATATATATATATATATATATATATATGACAAGAACGGGTAAGGACAAGTGAATACAAATTTAGATCATGCTCTAAGTTGTACGGGTGCTACCTGCACCCTCGGGGTAGAGCCCCCTGTCCGTGTGCCGGGATGAAGGGGCAGAACCCTGGTCCATCCATTGCCCACCCACAACTATCACAATCGGGAAAAAAAAAATTCAAAGAAAAGAGAAAATTCATAACAAAATCCATAGCAAAATATAAATCCACAACACAATATACAACAAATAAAAAAAAACCTATACTAGTAAAAACGATTTCTCAAACCCATGGACACGGCCCTGGGCGACTGCGACAATGAGAGAGGGTCTGAGAAAAAGAGAAGAAGGATGATGAGAAGAAGAAGAGGATGTGGGCAGCGCCGCTGTGGTGACTGCGAGAGGGAGAGGGTTTGAGAGGGTAGTGCTGCATGAAGGAAAGAGAGAGGGGAAGAGAGATTGCGGGGGGAGGGGTTTAGGTTTAACTTAACCCCTAAAACGACTTCGTTTCATTGTTTCGCTTAAAAAAATAAATTCATTATCAAAATGACGTCGTTTTGTTAACAAAATTGTTTTTTGTTTATATAATTATATCTTTTTTGTGGCCCAAGGTGCGGGATGCGATGGGGGGAAGGCCTTGGCCGAGACTGCCCCCTCTCTCGCCCCCTACTAAGTTGGTCTGATTTTTTAACATCTAAATAAAACCTTTTTTATGTACTTGGTACTTTGTGGGTTGTCCTATGAGAATGAACTCCTACGTTTTACAAGCCCATTAGTTAACTTTTTTAGTAACACAATGTTATTAATTATTTTAAATTGAATCACATAATTGACGTGGTGTAATATAAAATAATAATGAAAATTATGAAAATAAAAATAAATAAGTGAATAATATGCCAATAAAAATTAGATAAAAAATAAAAAACAAGATTTATCATTATAGAAAGTGAGAATGCTAATTCAATGTGAGGTTTAAGTTTTAAGTGAATAAACAAAAGCCAAAAAGTGGGATATTAGCCAAAGTTTGGCTAAAATTTTGCCTAAACCATTGCTAATATTCTCAGTGAAGTTAAAATTCAAATTCCTACCAGCCCATAAGTTGACTATGCTCCAAAGTCTATAACCAATTATGGGTGGGGGCCGGGTACTTGCACTAGCCCGCCCGATAGGGCGACACACCTGTCTGGGCTTGGCCTCGGTAGGGCGGGCGGGCAGTCTGCTTACATTAGGCAAGCAAATGGGCAAGCACCGACCCCCCTAAAAAGAGTGGAGACGGGTGCTATGTGAGACATTGCCCCCATTTTGGTATATATATATATATATATATACACACATATATATATATATAAAATTCTATACATTACACTATCATCCCATGACTTTCATCCCACTATGTAAGATGTGGCTCATTAATCACAATTAGCATTTTGTTTATAGTAAAACATTCCTCGTGTTGAACCCACTCCTCTCGCCTCCCTTTCTCTCACCTCTTTGTCTCACTCTCTCCTACTTCTCAGTCTCTCGTCTTCGCTGCAGTCTTTGCGTTATTGTCATTGTATCTATATCTCTCTCACCTTTCTATCTCACTCTCTCTCCCCACATGTAGTGGCTGGACGAGCATGGGCCAATTCGTCTACCCACCTATAGTGGGGCAGGGTGGCGAGGTTGAAAACTTGGCCCCCGTCCAAGCTGGTGTGGGGGTCGAGAGAGTCAATTTTGCACAACTCTGCGGTACATAGGATTCTTGGGACCCATCCCCTATGCGAATTGAAAGACCTCTAAACTTAGGTCTTTTTGCTCTCGATTAGATGCCATAGTTTTTCTTTCCTTCTTTTTTTTGAATCTTTCAAATGTTATTTGGTGATAATGAGTACTTCATCCTAATAACGCTTAGAATTATTTCATTTTATTGTATGTGATATGTCTAGCTTGCTCAGTTTGGATACACAAATCTTTCTAATCTTATCTCATAATTACAATTTTGCCAAACTTTTACACAAAATATAATAAACAATTCAATTTTTTTAAATTCTAAAATAATAATAAGATTAAAAATTATATTATAATAATATTTTATTCAATTTTCAACAAAACATTTCATCTGATCAAACGAGGCATCTGTCTCGTGGAACTGTTGAGTAGTCCGCTGATTTGAATTTTGGAGGTTAGCATGAGAGACATTGTCAAAATCACGTCTACGAGCCAACCGAATAAATAAACTAACATCAGGTAACTATTAGAAAATCTAGAACAGTTTTAGACATGGATAGAAGTGTTTAAAAAGAAGAAAACTCAAAAACCAGTTTCTACATTAGTTTCCAAGAACACAAACACCTAGCTAGAGACATGCTCACCCTCATGATCTCTCTCTCAACAGAACCCCCAAACTGAAAGGGAATGAATTGGGGTTCCCTTCCACCCAACAACTAGAGATTTCCCATTCCTATGTATTGTGCAACAACTCCTGCAATCGAACTTTTGGAGAACCAAACTAGCTTGCTTGAAAGATGACTCACTTATCCTAATTTCCACCATTCCAAACCTTCGGAAATACTTCCTCCAAACATCCAACGGAACACTTCGAATAGTCCTTTCTTCACCCTCCTCTGCCACAATGTTTCGGATTGCATCACCAAAAATTGTTTCCAATCTGATTCGATCCTCATCGTACTGTTTCATGCAAGTATCGAGACTTTCATAATATGCGCTATAGTAGAATAATGCGTCGGTGAAGCGATTCACAAACGAGGGTGAATTATGGTTTCCTTCGGATTCAATGACAACCATCATAGTTGGATTGAGATTTCTCATCACTCTCATCAAGTTTTCCAAGGAATCAGGTGTCGGGATCATTGTCCTCAGTACATACGGAGCATAAATGATGATTGCTTCACCCTCTTCTGTTTCAAATAGTTCTTCCTTGGCATCTTTCATGTCTGATAAAATAACTGACTTGAACGAAAATGGCAAGTTCAAGGACTTGGCAAAACTGGCTAACCTCGTACCCATCTCCTCAATGTCTGTTGATCCAACAGCAGTGATCTTGAGAAGCTCGATGGGGTAATCCTGTCTGTCTGCAAGAGCCTGCATCAAGACTGTCCAATGGACTCCATACCTGATTCCCATATCTATCAGATGGACCTTCCGTTCTGATGCAATGGTTTCGACCATGGTTTGGATTCCTGTGAATACCAGTACTTGAGTGAAAGGAAGCTGTTTGTAGTTTATCAGGAATGTGGGGGTGTTAGTCAATCCCTGAACGATTTCATCTTTTTCCTCGAACCCCTTCATTGTAACTCTTCCTGATTCTTTCTCAATCCTCTCTCGAAGCGCTTCGGCGAAATGATAAATGACTCTCTGGGCCGGATTACCTCTGGCAGAAGAAACCCATTCACAACGTAGAAGCATTCTTTCTGCACGCTCATATTGTTGGTATCCCACCTTTTCAGCCGCAGCAAGAAGAAGGTGCGCAAGTTCTACATCTCTTTTATCATCGTCGGAGAGACCCGAAAGAGCAAAACCAAAAGGATGCATGGCCATGTAATTATAATCATCACACATCTGGGTAGAGAATTGTACGTACCTTGCTCCAGCCACCTTCATGATTTCTACGGTTGACAGCTTGTCACTTGTACCACTAGTCTCAGTCTCTACTTTGATCAACTTTTCCCCCTTCAACTTCTTGAACCCACTTCCATAATTGTTTAGGAGCTTTAGCGAAGAAGCTAAAGGAGATAGATGTAGCATTTGCTTATTGTTTTCAGGAGTTTCTGAAACTCTGGCTGGGATATACACAAGCCCTGCACTTTCCTGGATTGGCTGAGTTGTTGGGGAAAGAGCGTTGAAATGAAATTCATCAATGGGTTGTTGGTGCTGTATAAGTAGTTTATCTTTCAAAAAGTAATCTACTTTCTTAGCCATTTCCCCTTGATGAAAACCATACTCGTTAGGATTAGCTTCTCCTATTTCCATATCAATCAAATGGTCCCGTTTCTCTTTAAACTGGGCTTCCTCTTTCCTGAAGTCTTCGAGAGGACCATAATTTTCTTGGATTCCATCCAAATATGGTGTGAAAGAGAAGAAGGTATCAGCCATACTAGATCAGCTGGTAGCGAAACTAAGATTAGCAAGTTTGCATTCATGTGAGACGGTATCGTGGTGATTTGGATATATATATATATATATATATATATATTCAAAGTTAAACATTTTAAAATGTGATCATCTGTTAAAGACAAAGTTGATAGTATTGTATTTTTCTTATGCACGAGTCCAGGTTTCGGAATGAAAACGAACGATTTGTTCAGAAGAACTTTTTTGAAACTTTGATGTTCACATCTGGAGAAGTAGTCTGGTTCAGCACAAAATGACAAGGGATTCAAAGGAGGCCTGTTAGTATTTATATATATATATAATATATATATATATATATATATATGCAGCTTAATCAAGAACGTTCAAGGCGTTAAACGCAAACTAGAAGTCGCTGTGTCGATGTACCCATCACAGCCAGCTAGCCGCCTTCAAATCATGCCAAGGATTATTTTGATTATAAATAAAGACATGCCGGGAAATTAATATTTCTTGTCCGGCGGAACGATCCGAAGATATACTTTTATGATGTTTTCATCGCCTAAGACATGTGTAAGGATCCAAATAAAAGATTAAATTCTACAGATAAGGAGGACATTTTTATGATATAGACTCAACCTATTGTTTCAAAGAATCTCTTGCGGGAGAGACTGGACAAAACATACGAAACAATTAAATTCCATTTTCGTCCTACAATTTTTATTGAGTAAAGCTAAATATATAAGTCTGTAAATTTTGCACACTTATTTTAAAAATAATGCGATTCATTATTAAAAAAAAAATAGATTTTTTATATGAGTTTCATATTTATCTATTTTTTTAAAATAATTGTGCAGATTTATATATTCTAAGATGGTATGAATCATTTGAAATGAAGTTTATTTATTTCCTTAAATTTTGAATCGGTGCTACTCAGCATGGGATCTGATTTTTGGTTTTGAATTTTGTTATTTATAATTCTCACACACTACACATCACACTTTTTTTAATTATTTTTTATTTTATTCTTTCTAAACTAATTGAGTTCTCTTACTCATTATCCATACATCACACACTTAGTAAGAGAAAAAAATTAAAAATTAAAAAATTATGTATAGTGTGTGGTGTGAGGATGATGAGTAAATTTCTTCTTTAGTTTTACGCCAAAATGGTCTAATTAGTAATTATTATATTGTTAGCTCCATAAACGGCTGTTGTTTCCGTTGAATGGAGAACGTCACTTCGCCTCATTTGTTTTCACAACATATCTCATCTCATTACAAATTTTTAAAATTCTCACACAAAATAAAATAAACAATTCAACTTTTTCAAATCTAAAACAATAATAATATTAAAAAAAATATAAACTAATAATATTGCATTCAATTTTTAACTTTTATCTCAACTTATCTCATATGTGAGAACAATCCATTTGATTGAGGGACTGGGCTGACTACCAAGTAGGCCTGTTAAGCTCGGTCCAGAACCTGGTACCTGCATAGAAAAACCTGGGTAGATCCGGTTTAGGTACCGGGTTTTAAACCCAAAAACTCGGTACTTTTTTTTTCCCCCTTTTTAGCAAGCAAATGGACATAAACTCAAAAGGAAAATGTATATTATGTCCAATGAATCATCCATTTTATGTTTTTTTTTTGCTCTCTTTTCCATGTGGCTTTTTATTGGTGATTAAGGAAAATGTAGGTTTTGATTTTAAAAATTAAATAAATAGAGTTTGAATACTGCATCAACATTTTTTTTCATGAAAAAATATTCATAACATGCATGCTTTGATTTAAAAAAAAAAACCGGGTGCAACCTGGAACCCGGGTTTTTAAAAACTGGTTTTAATCCGGGTTCCAGCCTAGTTTTGAAACCCAAATTCCCCAATCGGGACCAAGATGAACAGTATTACAGTACTCAGGGAATTGAGGCCTAAGGCGAAATTTAGGTGAATCATTTGTAATTATAATATAATAAATTATAAATTATTATATAGAATATTTTCAAACTTTTCAATAAAATGAGATTTTATTTAAAATCGTTAAATACAATTTTTGTGAATTTATATTTACAACAATTTAAAATGAGGCATCAATGCAAATTTTGTCTCAATTTAACAAGATCTTAAAAAAATTATTTAAAATATAAATAATTCATTGTACTACTTATAAAAAAAAAATTGTATTAAATATTAAATTTAGTATCATGGGGCTTGGACACATTGAAAACTATAAAAATTATTTAAAGTTTAATTTATTAAACTGATTTTTATTTTAAAAAAAATTAAAAAAAAATACTTCCATTTTATTTTCGGGGCCTTACATAAGTGGAGCCTTAGGCAGTGGCCTCAATGGCCTTACCATTGAGACGCCTGGCAGTACTGAGGTCTTAACCTGCGCGGTATGATCTAACGTACACCATGGCTGAAGAGAAACATTATCGGAAGATCCCAACCATGAAGAGGATCTTACAGGAGGTGAAGGAGATTCGAGACGAGACAATACCTCCGAAGACTAGACTTCATGGCCCTCCCTGATCTCGAGGTACTTCTCTCTTTTCATTCTGCTTCTAGAGTTCCAATCCGTTAAGCAAGAAAAAACTTCATTCCCGATTTGTTTGCCTAGAAAGTTTTATATACTTGTTGTTAGGGGTGTAAAAAAAAAATCAAATGGTTTTTATATGACTTAACGAAGATAAAGTAAATCATATGATTTTGTTTTCATATAAAAACCACAGCCTCGTGAGGAGTAGATCATTCAGACAATATCCTAATCCATTGATTCCCATTTCAAGTAGTCCATGTAGTGAAGTTGCAGAACTTGTTCACTTGAGCTGCAATTCGACTGGCTTGTGGTTCTTTTAATGAAGAAATTTTTTAAAGCGAGTGGAATGGATGGATTGTGGTATGTATAAGCTTGAACTTATATATTCTGATCAGTTGAAATCAATTTCTTTCTTTTCCCCCATTTATTACTGATATATACAATCCAACCAAACCATATTTCCCCTAATTAAAGCAGCGACAAATAATAAACTCAAAAATGCCTATTTGCTTAGCAGAAAAAGGAACCTGTAACATTGAGGTTTATATATTTGAGTAAAACAACCACGGTTTGCAGAAAAAGAATATAGGTCGTTACCACGTCCATATTATCAAAAAAAAGGTCGTTACCACGTCCTCAGTTGACGCTAACGCTAAGATATGGGATTCTTCCTTGCCTTTTGATGTACCTATTTAAATAATCTGACCAAAAAACAAATAGACGTGCTTATATCTGCATGGAAGCTTTGCAACCAAGCTGTGCGGTGGGTAACTAGGAGAGCCTGCACATACTTTAAATGACAGGTCTGACTCGTCTGAGAAGCATGCCTCTTCTCCCTAAGAGATGATTATGATTATGATTATGATTATGATATCAATTTATAAAAAGAGATCCCGAATCTGTAATATTGTCCTCCATCCCGATTCACTTTAATCTAATGTAGGCATCATCATCTCGAGCTGTTAATGACGTGTTCTGGACATTGGGTACCGAACTCGATTACCTGCAATACAAAGAAGATGAGGGCTCGGGGTTGATGGGTCACCTCCGATGTCTAAGTTAATTTTTTTTTTAATTGTAAGTATATTAATAAAAGAATGGGCAAAAGCCATGTTCAGTACAAAGAATGTCCTAGCTAAGTAGGAACATTGGAATATTAATGTCCTAGTTAATTTTTTTTTTTTTTTTTAATCTTTGGAAAGGATTTAAGTATGCAAGTTAGAGAATGTAAGTCCCAAATTCTAACATAGTGCTCGACTTTTATACTACTTGTCGGGATGGAACTTTGTATCTCGTGTCAGAGACTCCCACCTCCCGTATGGGATACCATGTTCTTGTCTTTAATGCGGCGTGGGCTCTCTGGGCTACACCTTTGTGGCAGGTTGGTGGGTGCGGCCACCTTTTGAGAGTCCTGTCAGGGACAGGAGGTCTTGCAGTGATCTATGTCCACGTCCCGTATCTTATCCATAAATGCAACGTGGCCCTGTCACGACGTGCGTGTGCAGGCCAGTGTCAAGGTAGGCGGTGTCCCATCTTTCCACATCGACCAGTTTCCCTCACAAGCCTTGGGCCCTCTTTTTCCTTACGTAACTCATGGCCCGACCAAACTTTTGATCGCAGGGCCTCCAGGATAAGCCTAGCCCAGCCCAGGAGGGGTGTAAATATCCATTCCAGTTACCCCATAAATTCCTATCGCACTTGTGTGGTGGAAATTTCCTCTTAATGTTATTTCCCTCTTCATTTTTTTAGACCCACGATATTCCATCGATTACTAACACTCGACGAGTGGGTTACCAATTGTGTGTGCCGGTTCACTTTCCCACGTCTAGGTTGCGTGTGACAGTTCGATCCCAAGCCCCCTAGTGCAGCAAAAAATCATGGGATTTGTTCCCATCTGTCCACTTTTAGCGACATGTTTCGCTCTCTGGTCCGGGTAGCCTAGTTGATGCGGGCGCCTATCTAAACCCTAACCCCATCACATCGTTTTCCTTCTCTCACACTTCTCCTATTTTCGTTGTAACCTCTAAGCACCCCTAGCTTTCTTGCTTCTCTACTTCCTTCATACCCAGCCTTCCCTTTTTTGTTTTTCTTCAATTGCGTCCACGAATGCTTCCCGTTTTGCTCTTCGAGGTTCACGCTTGTCTCACTTGGAGGGACCTTCCAGGGTTCCTAGAGGCCTGGATCCCCTTGAGGTTTGGGGCAACTCTCAATACTTCTAGGGGTACCATTGGTCCTCGGCTGTTTCCCCCGCCAAACTGAGGTCGATGAGGTCCTCTTTCGGAGTGCCTGACTCCACCTCTTTAAAGATCCCAGTAGCACGTCAGGGGGCCGTAGATTCAAAGGGTTTTGCTATGGAAGTGGCGTTATACCCTTCGATGTTATCCAATGGACTATGACTTCCCATCTGCCGTCCTGTCTGAGACGTCTTGGACTATCTTCGATTGTCCCCATCGCAGCTCCACCCCAACGTGTGGTGGATTTTGATGTGCTATTGCATCGTCTGGTGTATGGTCTTGGGGGCCGCCAGTGAGGATGATCCGGACCTCATTGCCAGGGAGTTTCTCTTTATGCATGGGGTGCAACAGCTTGGCGGCAACTTTCAGTCTAGACTAGAATACAAGGTTGCTTCGACTTGCCCGTAAGCTTGTGGGTGACCTGGGGAGGAATCCTTGAACTTGATTCCCAACTCTGCACACTAGTCGCGATAGTTCCTTGATTCGAACTGTTACCCGTTGTCCGAGATTATGTAGCGTGGGATGCCAAACCTGCAAACCATAGCCTTCCATAGGAATCGTATAATGTTGTTTGCCGTGATGGTTGTCAGGGCTTCTGCTCCTACCCACTTGGTGAAGTGATCCATGACGACGACTACGAATCTCACCCTCTTTGCTTGGGGGTAATGGTCTAACTAGGTCGATCTCCCACTGCGCGAAAAGTTACAACGACATGATCAACGTCAGTTCTTCTGACGAGCAATGCAGTATAGGAGCATATAGTTGGCATTTTGGGCAATTCCAGCTGAACTCTTCCGCAATTTTGCTGGCGTGTGGCGGTTGTGGCCAGTAGTATCCCGTTCTTACCACCTTTTCAGCTAGTGCTTTTTCGTCGGAATACTTCCCACATACCTTTTTGTGTATCTCGGCCAGTATGCATTGTGATTTCGCTAGCAAGACGCATCTTAGCAGTGGCGTCAAGAAGCCTCGCCTTTACGGAACCTCGCCTATTAGTGCGAAGCGTGCTGCTCGATTTTCGGCCTTTTGAGCCTCACACTTTTCATCAGGAAGTTCACCGGCATCTAAGTACTTTATTACTTCTAGCACCCATTTTGGTGCCCCTGGTCTTATATCCGAGACTTCGATTCTCACAACGGCTACCTCAAGCATTCTGATGATTGTCTATTCCAGCAAGGGGGAACCCTCTTAACCTGAGGCAGCCCATCCCAACTTGTCGGCCTTCTGATTCTCTCCCTTCGGCATCTATTGTATACAGAAGTACTAAAATCGGTCTTGCCCTTCCTATACCGGTTGCAGGTATTTCTTCAATTTTTCACCTTTCATGATGAATTCTCCCAAGACTTGGTTGGCGACTACTTGCGAGTCGGCTCGTACTTCCACTTCCGTGGCCCCTAACAATTCGGTGATTGACAGTCCGGCTAGTAACGACCCAACCCAATAATTCTAAGGTCGATATATTAATAATTTTTATTGAACCTAAATTATATTTAATGGGTTATATTGGATAAACCCACTAGCGATAAATTATTGAAATTGATTATGAGTTTTGATTAGGCTTAATAACTAGGTTAAATCTTATTTATTATTTATTGAATAAGTTAGACTCATTTTAGAATTTAAAGATCGGCTATTAGAAATTTCTTTCAATTTAAAATCATCACTGATTGAACTTTCCTACGCAGTCTCAGTCACTGTCAATCTTATATTAAATGAACTACTAGATCATGTTTTTAAATTCAAACTCTATTCTTGAATAATCGTGACTGAGTCTAACTCGAACTCGAACTTGTCGACATCCTATTCCAGCACAACTCTACAAGTCATCTTCACGTTAAAACTCTTTAACCGAGTCCAACTCAAACTGGTTGTCACCATCTCCCAAATCTTTTTATAAATATCTCATTTCCACGTGTTATTTGGAAAAAAAAAATCAGAAACCTCCCAGTCCAGCACCGTGATCGATTTTGTGTCGAAAATTTTAGGAAGCAACACTGCAAGGTAAGTAACTTGATCATAAATTAGAATTAACATACATTAGCTAGTTATATATATTATTATTAAAGCTAATTCTTTGGAAACCAGTGTTTACGTACCACGCATGTCATGATATTGGCAAGCACTTCATTCATCATTTTTCATTATGCATATTATATTTATATATGTATTATGCATCTCACATTGCATAAGACTCGTAGCCTTTCATAAGATCAAGTGTAAGATAAATTCAGAACATAAAATCAGATGATCATTCAGATGGATGGTACCAATGCGAATTTATGGGTGGACGTGCAAGCCACAGACATAAGCATGAATTTAGCGGCTCCTCTTGTGGCCTACTAGATTTGGGGCTGGTGTACAACCTTGCATACAGGGTTAAGTGTGTGAGTCAGTATGATAAGTAAGATAAGCCAAGATATGTCATGCATGCATGTCATAGCATACGTATGAGCAATTATGATTTTAAGTTCTCAGCATGAAATATTTTATGAAAAAATTTATGTTAAGTATGTTTACGTTATGATGGATTTCTTACTAAGTCATTGACTCATTTTAGTTTATTTTTATGTTTTTAAACCACCCCATGTTAGAATATTTATGAAGACAGAGTTGCAAGACAGAACTTAGTTCAGGGAAGCGTGACAGTGGCCTAGATCATGTACATAGATTTTAAGTTATTATTTTTATGGCATAGATTTTGAGAAGTTTTAATAAATGCTTCCGCGCATTCTCTCATTTATGATTTCTTTATTTTAATACAAAACAACTTTATTTATTATAAAGAATATTTATATTTGGCGCTTCTGTAAGAAAATTAAATATTTTTTCAAGTCAGGTTTAGTAGTAGCACTCTGACTTCACCAAGAATTTCTAAAAGTGACTTTATTATTAACCGTGGGGAGCAGGGTGTTACAGTTGATATCAAAGCCCAGGTTGAAGATTCTGTAGACTTTTCTAAAAAAGAAATCTAGGCCAAGGTCTCCTCAAGGCATATCCTGCTCTGTAGTAAGTATTTTCAACTTTTACTATTTTATTATTCTAATGAAAATAATGAATGAAATTTTTTTGGATACATGCATGTCAAAGTGCACCTACTACGTGAAAGGGTTTTACAGCATAAGGTGATTAAGTTTCTAAATATGAGAATAGGAATTTTTGGTTTTAAAATTGATGAAACATCTTGTTCATAAGAAAATAGTCTTATATTTTGTGGAGTTTGATCCGAGGAAATTAGGAGTGAATTTAGTGGACTTTGGAGTTATGATATAGATCTATGTATGGTGTATGCTATTTCATGATGATTGATGAAAAATATTTTATGTTCTATAGGTAACACGATTCTATCACCAAGAACGAGATGTAAGATTTAGGATTTGAACTTTGGAGAGCTTTAGGTAACAATTTATTGAGGTTATTATTTTAGGTGATTAATTTTATTATTATTTCAGGTGGAGAGTTTTATTTATGTGGAGATCGTTAGTTACTATTGTATGTGGAGTTAGGATAATTGCTGGGTGAATTTATTATTAGGCTTTTAGTCTATCTTATTGTTAAGGCAAATACTTATTCGGATCTCCCCAAAAGAGTTGTTTTCGTGTGCCAATTTCTGGCAGCGCGCTTTTCGGTCAACTCCCTGGTTAGTTTTGCTCCGCTTGAGACTTTCAGTTATGCACTATCCTCGGGGCTATCTTGTTCACTGCTCGAACGACTGCCCCTATCTGCCGAGTGCTGGGCAACTAGCCGTTCCAACTCTCCATTCCCTTTCATTTCTTCGATCTTCTTCTTGAGAGTGTAGCAGTCTTGAGTCTTGTGACTTTCTGACAGATGATAGGTGCAAAAGTGGGGTCCTTTCCGTTGACGGTATTCAGCATACATGCGATCGACTTGCTCTTTTCTTGTACGTTCAAGTTGGCATGTGCCGCCGGGCACCATGCCCTTTTATGGGTATGTTCTCTTCTTGTCTTCGGTCAGGATGTCCTATCTTGGTTTTCTTCGCGGCCTTTGCATGGCTTGGTCTATCAGACTCCTTCTCCGCCTGTTCCAACTCAACTTTTCTCGAGGTTCTTAAGGCCCATAAAGTGTCTTCCATATTGATAAAGCCATATGTCCGGTCCATGAACTCTTGCAACATTGTCGGTATTTTTCTAGCCAGCTTGGCCATGAACGGGTTTTGAGGCCAGATGCCCCCAAAAGTGTCGCTAGCGTGATTTTTCATCTTGGTCGTCGGTTGTCATGCGCTTTCTGTTGAACCGTGACAGGTACGCCTTGAGGGACTCGTCGTCTTGTTTTTTTCTTCTCCTGCTCGCCATAAACTGTGTTAAGAACAGCCGAACAAGTTCTCCAAAGCTATCAATCGAACCTGGCGATGGGGATTCAAACTCTTGTTGCGCCTTTGAGCGTCAATGGGAAGGCTCAACAAGCCACTTCTTTGCTGAACCCATGGAAGGTGATGTGCGCCTTAAAGGTCTCTAGGTGTTCGAGGGGGTCTTTGGACCCATCATACATCTTTATCTACGGGACTCTGAATTTTGGTGGGCGTGGTGCTGCCATCACGTTTGTACTGTAAGACAGGTATGTGCTATTGAGCAACCAGTCAACCTATGACGATGCTCCCATCCTCTTGGCCATCTCCTCGTACTTGTCCACGAGACTATGTAGCTCGTGGTGCATCTTCCTTCTTTCTTCTTCACCAGCATCCGTATTTCCATGACTTCACAACTCAACAAATTCATTTTGGCTTGGTGTTGAGTCTCCTTGAGTCTCTGCCTCTCTTCTCCTTAGTACTTTGTTTTCCTGTTGGAGGTTTTCCATCTCCACTGCTATTCTCCTCATGTGCGTTTCCATATATGCGAATCTCCCCTTCATATTTCTCGAGGTTGCTTTCTAGTTTTGGGTAGTTTGAGAGCGTGTTGCAGTCGGCACGCGAAGGACACTTTAATTTACGAAGTATCCCATAGACGGCGCCAGTATTAATGATGTGTTTCGCACACCAGGTATCGGGCTCGATTACCTGCGATACAATGAAGATGGGGGCTTCCGGTTGATGGGTCACCTTCGATGCCTAAGTCAGTTTTCTATTCCTTGGAGAAGATTTTAGTATGCGAGAGAAAGTCCTGAATTCTAACCTGGTGCTTGGCTTTTATACTACTTGTCAGGATGGTATTCTGTATCCTGTGTCAGAGGCTCTTGCCTCCCGTACGGGATACCACGTTATTGTCTGTAATGTAGCATGGCCTCCCTGGGCCACACCCTTGTGGCAAGTTGGTGGGTGTGGCCACCTTCCGTGCGTCCCCATCAGGGACATGAGGTCTTGTTGTGATCTCTGTCCACGTCTCATATCTGATCCTTAAATGCAGCATGGCCTTGTCACGACGTGCATGTGCAAGGCAGTGTCAGGGTAGGCGGCATCCCATCTTTCCACATCGACCAATTTCCCGCGCAGGCCCTATGCCCTCTTCTGCTATATGTAACTCATGGGCCGACCATACTTTTGATCGTTGGGCCTCCAGGATAAGCTCGGCTCGGCATGGAAGGGGGTGTAAATATCCCTTCCACGAGCTATGCTCTACTATTAGAACTTCGTTGACGAAGGCATGACACCCTGAGTTTGTTCTTTTCCTTTTCCTTTGAAGGTATTCCAAGCTTTTAAAACATGTTAATTACGCACGTGTGAGTTAAAAATAATTAAATCCCAAAGGACCACAGATTCATCACAGTATGCCGAGCAAGTTACTTAACCAGGGAAGAGGTTGGTCGTCAAAATGTGATTTTGGAAGACAGGCACGAGGTCCATTGGAATGCTAAAGCTGGCCCTTTCAGACTCAGTTTTAGTGCATGGTTGATGGCATGGATGAATGGTAGATATGCATAAGATTGAATGTATGTTGACCCGTTGGACGAAGTCAGCTTCTTCTTCTTCTTTTTCCTCTTCTTCTTTTTTCCCATTTATTCCTCATATATACTATCTGCTTGGTGGATGGTGCTTGGGGATGAGGAGAGTAGGAACAATCGACAAATGTTATAGCTGTAAATTAAAACTTGACTGTTTGGCAGTTATACCATTGACCATCCAGGTTTTCTTCCCACAAATGTCAAAGCTATTTTATGTTTGAACCATTTTTTTCTTGAGACAAGATGTCTGTCCTCTGGTAGGAGACGTCTCGTGCCAGAGCGTTGTTCAAATGAATGTTGATGTGTGTGTTACAAATGTCAACAAAGACTAGGATCCGCTATTCACTTTTGAGGTTGTTTATGGATTCCAATTTATTATTTTTTCCGAAGTGAATACAACATTGGGAGTCTCTGATGAGAGAACAATAACAAGACTCAAGAGTACTAAAAAGAATTCATAATAACAGAAAGTGTCAAATTCAAACTTTGTCTTCATCCCCATTAGAGTCAGCTGAGTTCCCTGTCACTCTTCTACTTAACAAAAGCATGCCAATCCACATAAAACCCTTCACAACCCTGATCATCCCAATTGTTACAGTCAGGTAATAGAGCCACCAAGCAACAAAGTCAGCCACCCCTCTACCCATCAACAGCTCTCTCTTAAACTCACCCACAACCACCATAGCCTCAACCTCATTCCTCAACTTCCACCACCATAGAGTACCAAAGCTCGCGGCCATCGCCACCCTTTCAGCCCACCTTTCCTCCCTGGCAACCCCGAAAATGGTATCATCCACCACCGGCCTCACTGCCACCCGAGACCAATGAAGCATCGTTTCATGCAACCCCAGGAAAAAAACTGCTTTTCTAAATAAGCTTCTCTTCATACCAATACTAGAGCCATCAATTCCTCCTGCTATGGTTCCTTCAATGCCCAAACCAACGAAGACTTGTAATGTACATACAAAGATCCATGCTATATACAAATGGGGACGTTGAACAGGCCCTGAAGACTCGCTTAAAAAGATAACCTTTCCTGTCAAGCCATGGATCAGAGTGGCTATGCTTACAATGGAAACAAGAAGATAGAGAACACTTGGGTTGGTATATAGGACAAAAGATAAGAGAAAAGAAGAAATCTGTGATGAAGGATTATAAGAGTACTCGAGGCTTAGGAGATAGTAGTGAGCACAAGTTAACCTGGATAGGAGGAGAAATGAGAGGGGAAGCAAAAGGCTGAGGAGGGTGATTGTAAGGACGTGGAAGGGTTCTCTTAGAGAGGCAAGATTCAAGAGGCGCTGCTGCTCAGCCTTCTGGTGCCAATTCAGCCAAACCATATTTCCCGGCCTAAAACAACAAATAATTAACTCAAACTGCCTATTTGCTTGGCAGAAAAGAAACATGTAACATTGAGGTCTATATATAACAACTATATGGTTTGCAGAAAAAAGAATATGGGTGGTTCCCACGTCCTCAGTTGATGTTTAAGACATGGAATTCTTCTTTGCTTTGATGTACCTATTTAAGTTATCTGACCAAAAAACCAAAACTTAAAAATCCTAGCATTATTAAATATCTACTTTAAAGTGCAACCAAGTTGTACGGTTGGTAAGGAGGATACCAAAACTTAAAAATTCTAGCATTATTAAAGAAAAATTATATTCATCATCCTCATACACCACACACTATACACCATACTTTTTTTATTTTATTCTTTATTTTTTTTATTTTACCAAATGTGTGGTATATAGATAATGAGTAGAATGATTCAATAAGTTTAAGAAAAATAAAATAAAAAATAAAAAATTTAAAATTTAAAAAATAAAAATAAAAATAAATGTGATGTGTGGTGTGTGTATAATAA
Source organism: Juglans mandshurica (assembly GCA_022457165.1). Lineage (NCBI taxonomy): Eukaryota > Viridiplantae > Streptophyta > Magnoliopsida > Fagales > Juglandaceae > Juglans > Juglans mandshurica. The sequence goes on from CM039623.1 coordinate 26,391,835, forward strand.
GTAGCAAAGCTCAATTAATATTTTAAAATCTATCAAAAAATAATAATATTTATAATTCTAGATATGGAAGCTGACAACTCATGATATTTTGACATTGAATTTTTATCCACTTAAACTTGGCACAAGTACGTGTGAGTTAAACAGTTAAATCCCACATTGAAAACATTTCATAGGAGTTAGTTAATTTAACATGAGACACAATTTGGTCGAAACCCAAAAATTTTCGTAAGAGTTAGTTAATGTAACATCAGGCAATTAGGTCCGAACCCAAAATGATAAATATCATATTGAATGAAAATTATCATAAATTAGGTCCAAACCCATTGACTTAAACGTTTTAGATTTACGAGAAATCCTTCAAACCGGTTCGGCTATTTTTATTCAATCAACAACCATCTAATAACATCCCTCCAAGTAAGTTTTATATTTTACATATTATGCATTTATCTATGAAAAATTCTTCTTCTCACACTATTGTGAGAAGAAGCCCAAGCACACTTAACGTGCTGGGGTAAAAAAAAAAAAAAATTTACATGTTGATGGTGCGGCTTCCGGCTGTTCCTCAGAAATGCTCTTTATCTACACCTAATCAACAAGAAAAATTCTTCTTCTCACACTACTGTGTGAAGAAGTCCCAGCACACTTAACGTGCTGGGTTGAAAAAAAAAAAAAAAAAAAAATTTACACGGGGATAGTGTGGCTTCCGGCTGTTCCCTAAAAAAACTCAATCAACAACTCATCATAGCTCTCCCTCATGTGCCCTTGTTCCTCTTCCACCAAAGCACCCATCACAATGAAGGTGCAAAAAACACAGAGTCGACAGATCTTGTCACCGAGTCACAACGGAGCTCGACCGGTTTGAAGGAGTTCGAGGGTATTGCAATACCAATTGGAAAGGTCCAGAAATTATACACGTCCATGGAATTTCGATCATACTGAGAGAAATTTTGAAAGAAAGAAAAAGAAAGCTATATCGATTGGAAAGGTCCAAAATCTATACGAAAGAGGCAAACGATGGTGGGCAACTCTCGCATGCGTGACCATCCCTCGCATAAACTTGATTTCTGAGTTTCTTGAGTTTACTTTCAACCCATAACGTTTCTTTGCCTCTGCATTTGCTTTCGATTTCTGATATCTATACATAAATTTTCTCTTTGGTCTTTGAATACTTATGGCTTGTTTACATTGCGTGTATACATACAAAAGTCAGTGCTTGAATACTTCAGCCAGTGTTTTTTTATGAAACTTGTTTAAGTCCCCTAACTGTTTGACGAAAGTCAGTGTTTAAAATATTGGGGAAGGGGTTTCGCAGGGGAAAGGGGTTTCACAATTCAGGTAGTTCACAAATGAAGGGATTTTTATTAATTTTTTATTGTAGTTCGAGGAGGTGAAATCGGTGCAAATAAATGGTGGGTCTGTGATCGACGGAAGAGGGAAGAAGAAAAGATGCAAGGGAGGGGCTCGTGGGTGAATTCTGTGTCTTGCAAATGATCTATTCTATGTGGTTGAGAGTATTTAAATTATTGTGTGATTTCTGACGTAGCAGCAGTTGATAGGAGGGCTGCTCTACTTCATATAACAACTCGACTACTTAGAAGCGGTTATGTAGATTTATTGTTGATCGATCAACATGTTGTATTATGTGGCATGTACTTGGTGTTTATACTTTATCTCCCCAATACTGTGCCACTGCCTCACTATTTTATCACTATTTTTGTGCTCCTTTTTAATAAATTTTTTTTTTATAATCATTTTTAACAGCGTTCTTTCAATATTTCTAGATGTGATATTAAATAATTGACTCATAAGTGAAACGTAATAAATAATTTCCAATCATTAAATATCATTATAAAATAATAGAAGGATGATAGTAAAAAAGATGATAAATAACATTACTCTTTTTAATAATATGTAAATTCATAAAATAAAAAAAAATAGTATTCGGTGTCGGCACATGACTAAATATATCTTAAAATTTATTTCACATGAAAATAATAAATAAACATGGAATCCACGGTGGAATGGTTTGACCAGTTGCCTCTTTTCATAGCCAATATCCGAGGGAGTCGTTGTATAGACTATAGAGTACTACTTGCTTTCCATGAAGTTTCTGATATGTATGTATCAATATGAAGATGTTAGCTTGTTTTGCTTTATTACGTGGGATCATTGCAGCCTTTATTTTTATTTATTTTAGGATAATTGGCCTTTGGTCGCAATCACTGAACCCCATTTCGTTATACCTCTAAGGGTCGGGGGATCGTGTATTTGATTTTTTAATAATTTATTGTTTCTTCTGTTTTTTATTGGGCAAGTTGCAGAATAAGACCTGCCCAACATATTTGACTCTTTAATGTCCTCATTCTTTTACCTACCTCTCTGCTCATGGTTTTAATTCTTTTAACTCACAAAACATTATAAAAATAAAAGAAATATAGAAATTATATTTACAAGTGAAGGACACGCCTTCTACAATATTAATGTGTCATGATTTAATGTATAAAAAAAAATTAAAATTAAATATTCTTACAAATCAAATCATAACATGTTAATAGTATGGAGGATATGTAATTCACACTGACTTATAGCTAGCATTACTCTAATTTGAATAAGAATTAAAAACTTAAGTATAAAAAGGATAATGAAAACTATGTTAGTTATTTGAGTATTTAAATAGCAAGCCTTCAAGAAGCATGTCTCTTTCTAATCTTTAGGAGTTAGCTCAAGTGGTAAAAGTCTTGGACTTGGGGATATGCTCTCCAGGTCTAAAGTTCAAATTCCTTTGAGTGCAAACAATCTCTATGAGTCATACCTTCTGGTGAAAAGTCAGTAATTTAATCAGTTCAGTGTAGGAAAACTCTTAAGAGTGCGGTGCACGAGACTGAATTTTACTCTGCAAGAATAGATCCGAATGAAGATATTCCCCGACATAAAGAAAAAAGAAAGAAGAAGAAGCACGTCTCTTTCCCTTAAATCCGAACATTTTCAACTGTGATAATTGTTCTTCGGTCACAACTCTTATCAAAAGAAGTTCAAAGGTGGGAGCGTTTGTTCTCCACCCATTGTCAGCCGAAAATACATATGTCGGTGTTTCCGCGATTAGGCTCGAGAAAAGTACCTCTCCAAAAAATCCATCCCACACATCATCAAACTAAAGAAAGCTATATATAGGAAATTAACCATAGTCCGATTAGAATTCTTTATAATTTTTTTATCCAAATATTTCCAATAATTTTGAGAAAAATATAGATATAAAATGTCAATCTCACTATATTTAATGTTGGGATTCACGTTGCCCACGAGTAACATTTATAATAAATTTATAATTACTCCTAACGTTAGGATTCAACTTTTATATATTCATACAATAGAATAACTGAATAATAATAATTTATGAAAATAATTGACGATGTGAGTCATTCTTTTGCGAAACATTACTTCAACTTTTATGTAGGCAATAAAAATAAATCCCTCGCTAAAAAGAAATATGGAAGGGTCAAGGTACCTATTTGTGAATAACTAACCCTGTTTGGATGTTAAGAATATTTCAAATGATTTATGAGTAATAGTAAAATAATTTATGAATACTAGTAAATAATTTATGAATAGTAATAAAATAATTTAAAAATATCTGAGAATAATTTTGTTTTCAAACAGGATCAAGAAGGGAATCAATTGAAATGCCAATCGAGCTTCAACTGCCATTTTTCACTTCTTACCATTTTTGCTTAGTAGTATAAAGGAGCAGGTAATTCTGTAAACAAATCAATTGTTCACACTTCTTTTTTTTGCTTTTTCTAAGCAAACTTTGTTAAAATAAAAAATGATATATGTTAGAGGGGTGGAGTTCTCTAACAAGATACCCCAAAACAACAATGCAAATGTGGTGAAAAAAAAAAGAAGAAGATAAAAACGGGTTTTGAAACCAATTTCTTGGTCTCTACCCAAGCCCTACTAAGAGGAAACCGTCTTAAAAGACATTCTGAAAGTAAGCCACCGCTGGAAGCGGTGCAAGCAGATGCACTATAGTTGAAAGTCTTGAGGTATTTGTTGGTGAGGTCCTTAGGGCAGGTTTGAGGAGTGAGATGTGAATTTTATGTTTTGTTTTAGTGTTTAAAATATTATGTTTTAGTATTATTATTGTATTGGGATTTGAAAAAGTTGAATTGAGATTTGAAAAAGTTGAATTGTTTATTATATTTTGTATGGAGATTTGAAAAATGTGTAATGATGAGATAAGATGAGATGAGAATTTTGTGTCTCATCCCACCCCCCAAACCTGTTGTTAGTCTCTCTCATAAGATCACTGGTTAGGGAAAGCAATAATCCAGATAGACTAGCAGGGGAAGGGCAGATCTGCAGTAGAGGAACAGTCAACCCACGCCTCTGGAGTGGGGCGTGAGGACCACGCGCCAGTGGAATGGAGGAAGGGTCTGGCCGATATGAAGGATCAGAGGGTGGGTAGTCTGTTGGCATGTAGACGACGGAGTTGTTGGAGTGCGGCGGTGCGTGAAGACTACTCGCGGAAACAAACTGAGAGTGAGGGCCACCGCCGACATTTTGGGCACGATTCTGCGTCGTCCTAGTAGATCGGCGGGAGGGGAATGTTGTGGTGGGGCGCGTGTCAACTGTTTATGGCCAAAGTGCAGCAAATCTGAGAAAATCCACATCGGTTGAAAAACACTACCATAAAAGTATATTTACAAGTAGGTAGTGGAAATGAAGAGGAAAACGAAAAAGGAAATGGAGACAAAGGTGGGGCCGAGGCTCACTCCTTCCTCTCCGGCGATGGCACTTGGAAAGATTAGTTTTCTTTCTAGAGAGAAGACAAAGCTTCTCTGTCTAACTAGAGAGAAGGCTGGGAATTCAATTGTTCACACTTCACTAACGTTTATTTGTTTCTTTAGCTTAACATTACTCGTAAAAAGTTTTGGGAAATTATATTTGCAATTAGAGTTTGTAAGTCTCCCAATTTTTTTTTAAATAGATAAATATGATATCTATATAAAAAAGTCCTATTCTTTTTATAACCAGAGTGCGCAGAACTTGCAGACCACAAGACTAAGGCCCCGTTTGGATGTGAAACTAAGTTGATATGAGTTGAGTTCTTTTTTAATAACAGTGAGTTGAGATGGTGGAATGAGTTTTGTGGGGCCTACCTAAAATGAGTTTAGATGTGTTTGGATGTTAAAATGAGTTTAGATCTATTTATGAGAAGTTGAAAAAAGTTGTAGGTCCTGCGTGTAAATAGGTGTTGAGTTGAAAAAGGTTGTGGATCTCAAGTATAAATAGATTTTGAATTGATATTAGTTTAATGATTTGAGAGTTAGATATTTAAATGTCATAGTCAAATTAAAATTAGACTAAATTGAATTGAGTCTAAGTTCTAAGGGCCTAACTAGAAGTACTCAAAGAGCTTATTCAAAACTTGGTTTGGTCGGCTGGCTTCTTCTATTGTAGCAAATAAGCCCATGGTGTGATAACCGACAAACAGCCCAAACTGTTTAATAGCCCGTTATATCTTAGGCAACTCTCTCTCCCTCTCTCTCTCTCTCTGAGAGTGAGAGGGTTGCTTTCATCACCGTCAAGTGCACCCAAGCGAACTTGAGGACAATAGGATTTGGGTCCTGCTCAACGAATATTCAGAAAAAGATTCCAACCAACTAACCTCATCTTCACTACTATTGATCTTTTCATGTGGAGTTCACCACAACAATAAAAAGTAGTTAAAATGTGTCCCTTCGATATACTCACCCCACCATATACGGCAATCCTGATCATGGAATTGCATTAATGCAAGTGTTATAATTATAAAAAAAAAATATATAAATTAATATGATTTTATATGATATATTAAATATATTTTATTAACATAATAATTCTATAATATCATATAAAATTACGATTAATTTATATGTTTATTTTTATAAAATTTGCACGTGGAGAAAAGTGTTTCAAACCCATCTGTGTTTTGGAAGCTCCCACGCGTGTGTATGCCATTTGGTTTGGTTGAGGCAGTTCTGTCTTGGTACCCTGGGCATGATTATAGCCACGTGGCAACTGTAAATTGTGAATCGAAGTAGGGTAGGGACCCACAACAGTGCCATGCAGACAAATAAATGGATATGGGACCAGCATGTTGTTGCATGGAAATATCTCTTTGCATACAAGTTGTATCAGACCAGCGGTGTACGGAATCATGGTTTATTATATTTGTGGGGGGTGGGAGGGTGATATCATATATGCATAGTGGTTCCTATCCTTTATATTAAATGAAGGAACAGAAAGAAAGCAACTTGGGCTTGACAGTTCTTGCCTGTCCTCCTCCTTAACCCTCTCTCTCCTCCTTTCTAATTAATCAATTACAGCTCTGATCTTCATCTCTTTGGCTGCTTTATTACTTCTGCAACTTGATCTTGCAACAACTCCCTCTCTGTCTCCTATGATTATTGGCTTCATAAAAATAAGATCATGGAGATCAAGCGGAAGCAACATGCAGTCATGGATGGTTCTCTCTCACTAAACCCGGACAAGGAGATTGCAAAAGAACTCAAACCAGAAACTCAGGAGGCATCCAAAAGAAGGTCAGTTGCAGTAACTTAAAGGGGAAGATTGTATTTTTTGGTTTTTCAGGTGATTTATTTTACACTTTATGCCTAATTTTATTTGGCATTTTTCTAATATTTGTTTGTATACTGTTGCAGAAAGCTGGTTGTTCAGAAGAATGTTGTTACAGTGAAGATTGGAGCAAATCATGTTGGGAAACTAAAGAATGAAGGGCCGCCTTCTGATTTTTGGTCTTGGAGAAAATATGGGCAAAAACCTATTAAAGGATCTCCTTATCCAAGGTTGTTTGCATTACTACTTTAGCTTGATCATGCACTCATGACTGTCACTTTCTTTTTCTTTCAATTCAAGAACTTCAGATCTCAAAAGAGAGAAGATTACTTTCTTTTCTTCTATAACCTTAAATTTTTACCAAAAATGACTCAGAAGACTCTTTCTTAATTACTGATCCTTATCTACAATTCTCAAATTTTTTTTACCTGAAACTTTTTTGCAGGGGCTATTATAGGTGCAGCACATCAAAGGGTTGTTCAGCCAAAAAACAAGTAGAGAGATGCAGAACAGATGCTTCAATGCTCATCATCACCTACACCTCTAGCCATAACCATCCAGGTCCTAATCTCTCTGACACCAACCTGATCCAACCACCAAAAGAACCCCAAAACATTTCAACTACTGAAGATGATCTCCCAGAACCCCCAAAACAGGAACAGCAAGAGGAAGAAAAACTAAACGAACCCACCATGACCACCAGAGAAAAGGATCCAGGTGAAAATCATTTCCAATACATACAATATTCCCCCATAAACAGTTCCCAGGATATAATCGCTAACCAAGGAGAGGACCCTTTCACAGTGCACCTAGAAAGATCCCATGAAACAATGAGTCTCCTCTTGGACGAAGAGCCCTTGTGTTATTCACAACTTATGACTTTCTCCACAGCGATCTCAGAAGAAAATGATTTCTTTGATGAGCTTGAAGAACTACCCACATATTCATCATTCATAAGTTTCATGAGGAGCAGTTTCTCCGATGAAAGGATTCCTGTTGTACCTTCTTGATCCAAGTGTTCTTCGGTGCCGTTTGGACAGTGAGATAAGAGGTGATGGTTTGTAGATAAAAATTAAATAAAATATTATTATTATTTTAAGATTTGAAAATTAAATTATTTATTATATTTTATATAAAATTTTAAAAAAATTATAATAACAAAATAAAATAAAACACTTTTACTATCAAACGGATCAATTGTTTGCAACCTTGGAATATGTAGTTATGTTGTTATATGATATAACCCACTCCAAGTACTCTCTCTCTCTCGGATTCACAAAGTGAGAAGAAAGTTATATCACTTTAGCACGAGCAAAGTGGATAGACGTTATCTTTTCACCCGGTACCATGTGAGAGTGAGATGAAATGATGCAACTGCTCTACAATTTCATATTAAAAATTTATTATTTTAACTTTAATCCAAAAAGAGATTGTCCATACAACTGTTCAAAGTACACATAAAAATATTTTTTTTTATTGTAATTGGGTTATTAGTATATCATTTTCCGTGAGATGAATTGATAGATGACACGAGGCTTGCGAGTGGGTGCCCTGCTCATCTCACTTCACAAAGCCATCACCGATCCATATGCTATGAGTCACGGGGATTGGCTAATCAACGCCATCATCCAACAAATACAGGCAAGTCCTACTCTCCTCCCAAAGCCATGATTGGATTTGGAACTCCAATCTCTCCAAATATGTTTTGTCCGGTGCTAATTCTGACGTACGTGCAACTGTGCAAGATGTAAACACTCTCATTGCCTCTCCAGCCTCTTCCTCACCCTAGTTTCATAGCGGGAAGAACTTCCTGTCCCCATACTCTGCCACGTTTGATCTATCCGCTTGTTTGTCTTTGAGGAAAAAAAAAGGGTACAATTTTCCTAGTTTTTCTTGGAGTGGTTGATTTTTGAAGAGATATTTCATTTATACTCGTAGTCGAAGATGTTTCTCTTCTGCCAATTCTTACTCTAAAGATTGATTTGAGGAATTCGGATCGGGCTACCAAAACCCTAATGGCAGTTTCTGTTTCTAGGTGTTTTGGCAGTTTACAGATTCCCCTCCACATGGTGCCAAAACCAGAGCCACCTTTTCTTTCTTTGAAGTCTATCGGCACAGAACACTTGACATAAGAATCCAAAAACGAGCTATTTTGTCAATATATGAATATCTTTAGTCGGATTTCTTAGACACGTGCTTAGAACATTAGTAGGAAGAAAAGTACTCTATTCTACCCTTAAAAATTTTATATTTTGTATATTAAGTTATCAAAACTAACATATTAGACTTTCAAACTGCTAAAACCTAAGGAAAACTCAGGATCTGGCTGAGATTTTTTTTTTACTTCATGATTAAGAAAGTAGTTTTTAATGATATTGTAAATTTTTCTAAAAGAAAATATTTAATTGTTAAAAAAATGCATGTAAAATAAAACACATGAAATGCACTAGCGGAAGCTCTCAGGTGTGGCTGTAGAGCCACCCAAAAACTAATACTTTGCACCCTGATGTTTATGGCTCATGAGATGGAAGAGAAATAGATGACATTACACAATCTTGATCAATAGATGATGTAATACGATCTTGACCATCAAATTTTTCCTTTTAATAAAGGGTACGATGTGCCTATTTTTTTGTACTTTGAGGATGTAATGAATCAGTTTTGATAATTTAGAGTGTAAAGTGCGATCAATTTGAGGGTGCAGCTTTATCTTTCCCCGCATATAAAAGATACCAACCATTGCAGGCTGAAATGGGCAAAGACTAGAGTTTAGGGAGACCGTCCCTTGGTTCAAAAAGAGAGGCAGGTTGAATGGCTGAGTTCGATACTTGGCAAAATAAGCGGGCACGACGGCCAGTTGGTAATGGAAAATTTATAGAGGGCACATTTCATATGCACTAAAAAGCTCAATTGAATACTTAAATTAACATGGAATGTCAAACCATGGCCAAAGATTATTCCTTCAAATCAAGAAATGAATCCGAAATATAATCATACACCACCAAAAATTTTATCTGAAGAGATTGTAACCTGTAGAAAATGTGCGTGTGTGAGGGAGAGAGAGAGAGAGAGAGAGAGAGAGGATAATCATGTTTAGCTTCTAAGTTATATGAGAAGTATATGCACAGTGAATCCGTTATAAAGAAGTAACAATAAATCACTATCACAGAGATTAGATTCTTAAAGGCAAACTGCATATCTAGAATTCGATCTATTTGTCAAAAGTTTCAGTTCAGGTGCAACCAACAGCAAAATTTCAGGGTTCTTAATTCTGTGCTACACAGATGATCAAGCATTGCGAACTTATAAGAACTCAGACACACTGAGAAAATGTCTATTTCCCCATTTAACATATGCCACGTCATCCACTGTGCCGGTCAATCAGGAGGTCACACAACAGACTCGTCTTTAGTCTCTGATTTAGTTGCCAGTGGCTGGAAAGCCTTGAGAGGATTCATGATGACACCATCTATAAGCCCATATTCCTTGGCTTCTTTTGCACTCATGAAGAAGTCGCGGTCAGTATCCTGATTAATCTGCTCCAGACTTTGACCAGTGTGGTAGGAGAGGTACCCATTAAGATTAGCTTTATGATGTAGCATTTCGTTTGCCTGAGAACCATGTCTCTTATTAGGGTTTTGTTTATAAAAATGCACAAGGACAGGTAAACATGATAACTAAATAAACAGAAACTTCAGTTATAGCAATAAACAGTCCCGGGCATTAATTTTGTGACACGGATTTCCAATCCTTCCAAATCTTTATCATTTGAGCTCTCACAGAACCAAACAGACAATCCTGCCTAATTTGTTCTAAAACATCTAATTGAGTTGATAATTGAAATTCCAAGGAAAGAAGAAATCTCTATGCCCACCAAATGGTGGATAAGGGTCAAACTATTGTTGGAAGTTTGACAGAATGCGTAAAGCCTCAATTACCTCAAATAATACAGACATTATAACACGCTAACACTCTGAGATGTTAGGCATAAAGATGCTACTGATTTTGGGAAATGGGAGGGGAGGAGAAGTTCTAGCCATACTCCATAGACAGAAGGTTCAGAAAACAAGCACACCTGAATATCTATGTCGGTTTGCCCACCTTGAGCTCCACCAAGAGGCTGATGGATCATTATCCTTGAATTTGGCAAACTGTACCTTTTTCCTTCAGAAATGAGGGAGAAAAGGGTCTAATGTTTAGAAAATCCAACAAACATAACTTCCAAATACGCTAAAATACAAGTCAAAGGAATAATTTACCTTTAGTCCCAGCACTTAGCAAGAAAGCTCCCATGCTGCACGTGGAAAAACAAAGAAACATTGGTCACTAATGATAAAATTTTGGTTTGGCAGACAAGAAAAGTAAAATGTTTTCTCATTAAGAAGTGTATTTTTTCTTTTATCATCAGGGCTTGTTTGGATGTTGAGATGAGAAGATCTCATCTCATCTTAACATCCAAACATCACTTAAACACAAACACTTTTCAATTTCAAATCTTCAACTTTTTCATATAATCATTACAACTTTCCCAAACTTCCAAAAAAAACACAAAAACTAATTCAACTTTTTCAAATCCCAAAACAAAAATTATATTAAAAATTATATTATAACAATATTTTAACTTTATAATATTTTTATTTAACTTTTTCTCTCTCATTTTCCAAAACCCCATAAAACATCTTAACTCAAACCATTTCACTACTATTCACAAACCATTTCACTATTATTCACATATTTTTCATCTCATCTCATCTCAACATCTAAACAATAATACATAAAGAGAACCACCTCCTTCTGGAACTTAAATGAAAAAGTGGGTGAGGGGAAAGAGGGGGTAAGGATCAGGGTAGAAACATGAAGCCATTTTAGCATAAACTAAAGGGGATCTATAACAGGAAATAACCAACAGCAAGCATAGAAAAAGTCCTTCATCACCCTCTCCAATGTCGTTCAATCGCATAGTCTTGCAACATATGCAAATGTATTACGAAGTACATATTTGGAGGATCTTCTTCTAGCATATCATAACAAACCTTAATTCTTATTCCACAGCTATCAAGATTGGCAAATGGCATTTCAAAGACCAGTGATTCTCTTTATCGATAATTACAAGAACTAAGGCTAGACAACTCAACCTAACCATCAAATTAGAAAAGAACTATCACTGAGATTGCATCAAGGACTTGTCATCAAATGAATACATGTTTTCATAGAGAGATGGGATCTTAACAAACACACAGCTCCATATCTCCAGTCTCTACAACAGAAAATCTTATAGCATACATGCTGCTAAACCTATATATGGCTTCCACAAAAGAAAAGCTTCATAATTGGAAAATGCCAAGTATTACCTCAAGTCCAAACAAGCAACAATATTAAAAAAAGAACAAGAAAACTGAGAAAAAAAGAAACATAATGCTTAAGCTCAAATCAAATCAAATCAAATCAAGACAACTATATACATCTGCCCAGAAAGGAAAAGCACAGACTGTGTGTGTGTGTGTGTGTGTGTGTGTTAATCAGAAAAAGTTTCTTACTCATAAAAGTGCCTTTATTCTATTTAAGTTCATCTGTGGAACTTCTATAGAAGTTACGCATGGTCAAGAAATTTGAGTGAGAGGAAGAGAGAGAGAGAGAGAGAGATGCAGTGCTGAATCTTGTACCTAGCTGCTAGTCCAACACAAACAGTGGAAACATCAGGACGGATATGCCTCATTGTGTCAAATATTGCCATACCTAAGTCAATTTAAAGCAAGTCAGACAATAAGGCAATGCCAACCCACAAGCTCAATTAACAAACCAACAATGCTGTGAAATATGCATAATTTAAGACATATATTACCAGCAGTAACTGATCCTCCAGGGGAATTTACATACATGACAATATCCTGTTAATCACACCAGAAACTTTACTAACCCAATTAAACACTTGCACAATTATATTTGACTCATAGAAAATTGTGAGAGAGGGAGAGAGAGAGAGAGACAAAGAGATAACCTTGTTAGGATCAACGGCATCAAGATACAGAAGTTGAGCAACTATTATGTTTGCCATGTCATCATCAACAGCTCCACCACAACGAATTATTCTCTAATAGTTTAATTAAACAAAAATATCAAAAGTTTATTTCATAAGAAAATTTCATTAAAAAGTTCAAAATGTGTAGTCCAAGAACACATGTTGTATACAAGAGAGATACCCATCTAAAAAGAAGATGAATATCAAAAGTTGATAGAGAATAACAAGCACTTAAATACACAACCCAAAGTAACCAACACAAAAGCACAAACCTACTCCCTTACATGCTGAAAAAGCTGGCTTATAACACTCTGGAATCGCTCCTGCACCATTGGGGGAGGCCCTTGGCCTTGTGCATATGCAGGGAAGTATGGAGATGATGGGACTTGCAAGTCATCCCTAAATATCATATTTGGAGATTTTCTATGAGTCAAAATAAAAAACGAAAGAACAACAACTTATTGGGGGAATTCCTAACATAGATACAAATTTCATAATCATACATAAATCTGCAGACAAAAACGACCTTATAGACCAAATCCCCAGCTGAGAACTCCTTGGCGGCCAAGCCTCACCAGAATACACAGCCTTCACAGGAGAATTCTGTAGGCTCTTTTCATTACCAACTAACTTCCTTAATTTCCTGAAAACCATAGAAAAACAAAATAATGTTTTTAACCACTAAAGAAATGAACCAATGGAAACAACAAACATAATTCTTTTGTCGCGAGCTTTGCTTTGGCCACAAAGGAATAAGAAAACCAATCAATGAATATATTTTTTCTTTTTTGATTGGTACCAAGTGTCCGAGAACAAAGTCTTGACTAATCTCGGGGGTGCACAGACCCTCGACAATGATTTTTCCGCAAGTGCACCTTGGATAATTCAAGGGGAATTCCCCCAATCCGATGGCCCCTAGAAATTGTTTGCACCCAAGAGAATTCGAACCTTAGACCTAGAGGGAGCATACCACCAAGACCAAGGCATTTACCACTTGAACCAGCCCCTAGGGGTTCAATGAATATATTAACAAAAAAAGAAGACTAAAAAAAATTATCCAAAAGTCTCAACAACTTAAGCTTGATAAAAGCATACCCTCAACTGAGCCAAAAACAATCACTTGGCCAATGGGAAGAAAAAAATTCATCTTCATAGAGACCACAAGAACAACGATACCAATCATCATCTCATTACTTCTTTTTTTCATTTTTTCCGAGTTTTTGTAAGAAGCCAATCAGAAATTATAGCCAACTGTGGCCCTTCTACTGTCCAAACAATGAAAATCCTTATCCAATCCAATTAAATAGCTCTACCGCGTTAACACAATCAATTCAGCCGTCACCTCAGCTCTAAGTACAAGCAAGTAATTCAAGATCCTATCTAGTTCTTCGTCTTTGAGTGAAACTATTCGCAGGAAGCAAACAGAACCTAAGGCAAATCCAAAACTTTAAATAGACAGAAAAAAGATACAAAAATTAGATAAGAAACTAAAAAGGTAAAAAGCTCCCAATTTAATGCTGACTAATAATTTCCTCGAGGTTCACAGTTATATTTAAAAATCCTAAGAATGAGAATTTTTAGCAACAAATGAAAATAATTTCACGGAAAATAAAAAAAATTACCTTAAAATTTCATTTAAAAGAAGAAGAACAAGAAGGAACAAAATTTATCAGTAATTTTATTTAATTGTTTATCTTCAAACATCATCTCATCAACCAAAAGAAAAGGAAAAACCGTACGGAAAACAAGGGTGCAGAACGAGTACCTGGAACGAAAGGGGTCAGTGGGGAGAGAGAGCTTCAGAAGGTCGGAGCGAGAGGCAGAGGTAGCATTAGGGAAGAAGATTTGGGAGTTGAATCTGAGAGAGGAGGCGGAGGCTGTTGAAACGCATGTGTGGGCCATTTTTCTTCCCTTAACTATTGGGCTATTACAAAATCCAAATGGAAGGGTAAAGAGGGGGGTATTTTGAGAGCTTTTCTGGTAAGTAGCGATCGATGCTTGCTTTCAGAGAAGCGAGGGCTAAGGCAATGTCGTCTGGAGGCAAATCGATAGCGAGTCTTATCCGCCAAAAATGACAAAGCGCTCGGCGGCGAACTACACACGCTATATCCCTCCCCTACTCAACTCACTCACTCGTACGCATAATGTTCGAGTATGTAACTTGTAAAAGGAGGAGATCTATTCAAGCCTCACGGGTAAACATCCTCAAATTATCTCTCTGCCCATTAATTTACTCTTTTGCCCTCTTTTTCCATATATATATTTATTATAAGGAAAATATTATAATTATAAATAAATCAAATATGATATCCTATGCATCAGCTTTTATATATAAAAAATTCTAGAAATGATTTAATCATAAGATATTATAAAAATAAATTTATAAATTAATGTAATTTAAATTTTTTATAAATGTAATCGATCTTACAATAAATAATATATTAGGTGCAACACTTATAGATGACTTAATTTTTAATTTTTTTATTTTTTGGTATATCAATCTTAAACCACCTACTTTTATTTCTAGAAAATAAATCAATATCCATTCAACTTATTATATTTTCTTGCCCACCTAAATCAATCAACAATGCATAGCCATTGATTCGGCACCAACATTCATCTTAATTTTTATCATATTCAACCACGTCAAATTAATTTTGATGCGTTACTTTTGAATCTTGCAATCAATCAATTAATATAATAATTGACAGTGATTGAAAAATTCAACCAAAAAAAAATAAAAAATTCTAGTTATTTTGTCTTCACTCCTATAAATGAAAAATTAATAGTTCCAAGGATCTTCTTTTGAACCGTTAGATAGATAGTCACCCTGAAGAAGACAAATCCAAATGAAATGATGACAGATTAAATCACTTCTAAAATTTGGGTTTTTTGTTTTTTGAAATAATACAGCTGCACAATTACAGCACATTAAAAAAAAAAAAAAAAAAACTGTTCTTTGAATTTCTCTCTACAATAAGCTCAAAAATATGATCTCTCACCAATCTCCGAGTACAAGATATACCGAAACATAATTGCACGAGTTCCATGCTGCATGCACGGGGGGGGCTATAGGCAATATTTACTACTTTGCAACATTAGCAGGTAGTTTCAGTCAGCACCTTTTCCTGGATTGCCTTGTAGCACTGGAGACTGCAAAGAGGAAGCTTAGACTTGGAATCTCGATACTTGTATGGGTTAGTACAGGATGGTCCCGCACAGTTTTCGCGTGGCGGAGGATAACTGAAATTCCAGACCAGATAATTTTCAGTCCATCCATAAAGAAACCTTGATCTAATTTGAAATGCTGGGTTGTAAGGGTGGTGGTGTGAAATTATGAATTAGCATGTGTAAATTTCAGATGTGTAATGGAGGAGGATAATACCTGCAAGGTTTGGAGTTGAATATGCTTGGGAGACCCATATCCTCGGAGAAGGTAATTACAGTTCCAGTAGGGCGCATTACCAATCTGACGGTGTTGGAAGCAAGCGTCATAGCATTAGCAGCCTTCTCCTGTAGAAGTATAATTTAAACAAAATTAACAGAATAGCTTTGTTAGTCCCAAAGCCAGAGATAGAGTTCATCTAGCATTTTCCAGTACCTGTGCCAATTCTTCGTTGCGCTTCTTCAATTTATCTTCCCGCTTTTTCCGGCTAGACTCTTGACCAAGAATTTTCCTAATAGCCTCGGCCTAAAAAATACAATCCAAACTTAATTATTTCGATTACCTTCTAATATTAAATATAAATAAGGAAGAGAACACTGAGATACAGTGAAATAAAAGCCAACCTCAGATTCTCGAGCAGCCTTCTCGACCTGCATCCTACGTCTCTGAGCAGCCTCAGCTTTCTTTAGTTGTTGCTCTAGTTCTGAAAGTTTCTCCTTTTGCTCTGGGATTAACAAAATCAAAACCACAATAAAGATGGAAATTTACAAAATAATAACCCTACTAGAGACTTCAGAAGTTCAGGATGTGAGAAAGGAAGTCAGACAAATGCTCACTTCGTGGTGGGGCAGGTGGCAATCCATTTGGAAACTCAATAAAGCTTGTACCAGGTGCTGCGTCTTTGCTTGACTGAAGGGCCCGTTGTCGTGTTGTGAGAGTCATTTCCCTCTTATTATCCCCCAAGGAATCAACAGACTCCTTCATTTGCTTCTTTTTCTTTCCTTCAAGTTCGCCATCTGACCCTGAATCCTCTTCAAAATCTGTTTCCTCAGATGCTCTATCCAATCTGGACCTCTTACCATCTTTTCCTGACCTTGATGACCCACCATTTTGCACATTAGATACCCCAGAAAGTTTCCGATGCTTCTTGCCTGCTTCTTCATCATCTTCTTTGGATCCTTTGTTAAACTTTGAAGTTTTAAGCTTCTCCAGGTACCGAATCTCATCATCCTCATCATCATCAAAATCCCCGTCAAGTAAACGCCTCTTAGGGACTCGCTTGCTCTTACGAACTGGTTCTAATTCTTCTGCTTGCTTATCAGATGTGGTCTTTCCAGACACCTTCCCCATCAAGGGCCCGTCCTTCCCAAGACTGAAACCACCTCTTGGGAAATCCTTCCACGGAATTCCTTGGAGGGGATAGTTATGATCTGAATTTCCCTGCAATAAAAACAATTTTTAAGAAAATGATTATGCTGGATTCTATATGTTACTTGAGCATAAGAGTAATTAATATGTTGATACACAAATATGGTTTAAAAGCTGTTTTTCCATACGAGGTTTAAAATTATGAATATTAAACTAAATAAATCCACATTAGTAAAAAGCAAAATTTAAGCCACGAGATTATTCTGCAGCAAAATAATGTATAACATAAATACAAAATTTTAAATCCTGTCAAGGAATGCTTTAAAAACCAATTAGTACCGTATGAAAACTTCCTTTTTTATCCGAGTGCATCATGTAACCTTTACTAAGATGGTTCAATAAATGGAAAGAGAAACTATACTATAAATGGGACAAGGCTGCCACTATTTCTTAACTCAAACTTGCAAGACACAACAATCATACCTGAAGATTCAACTTCTGCCGCAGTCTTGAGGCATCTGAGGATCGAACACTATTTGTAGAAGACCCACCCCCTACTGCACTAGAAGTGGTGTTGGCTTGAATTGTGCGTGTAACACCACCAACCCTAAGTTTAACCATTTTAACCTTATTCTCATTTGCAGATCCATCTGTTACGACTCCCGCCTTCCCTGAACTCAGACTTTCACCATTCCTTCCACCAAATGTATCCACACTTCTTGACTCCGAATCAAACCCACCCTTCAACTTGCTAGCGCTTTTCCAGTTAGCAGGGGCAAGTACTCCTTCACTACTACGTCTGTTATTAAATCCACTTCGGCCAGGCTCATTATTGTAAAATGCATTGAATTCTCCATCTCTTTTATTCTCCTCATTGAAGTTTTCACTTTCAGCTCCCGCACCAGAAGGAACACTGGACACACATTGATTGAGATTGAACTCTTTCCTCCTAGAATTAGTATCTCCACTGGCATTCTCATCACTAGAAAACTTGCTTGCATCGTCTGAAAGTGGTGTTGAGGACAAGGGTGAATTATCATGACATTCAGCCAGTGGCTGTGACTCAGGCCGGGGTCGGCGAGAAGTTTGAGTCCTTTTCTTCCTTACAGGATTGCCAATACCATTGAACCGAGTACTTCCAAACTCTTCCATGGAAGGAAACGCTGTTATTGCACACGTCTTGTGGCGCCACTACTTTAAAGAGGATGGATGGAAAATAAAAATAATGACAATATCCAGCAACTTTGACGATGCTACAACATAGATATTAAAAGAAGTAATATCAGAATTTATATTTAAAAGTTCCTTACAAAGTCTCCACTGGATAAGAATGAGAAGGGAAGTGAGAGGATGTGAAGCATTCAAAAAATTAGCTCCACGAGAATATTTACAAGGAAATCAGTAAGTCATACAAGCCGTATCCCAAAATGGGCAAAGAAAAAGGCAAAAAAGAGAGCTTTTGAAAAAGGGTGGACAATCACTAAAGCTCGGCAATGTGGACAAGAGAAAATCCAAAAAAAAAAAAAAGGCTTTCATATCTAACAGATCCAACTGTTGAGAAAGAAGAAGGGGGTAAAACAGAACTTCAGCGAAATTTAGATAACGGGAGTTGGAGTAGCTACAACCATTCCAAAGAATAACAGATTGAAAAGCACGAGGATGCAGTGAAATCAAATCATGTGAGATTGCGCTAAACTGCCCCAAAACAGGACAGAACAAATCCGGAAATAAAACAATTGAGGAACAAAAAAAGCCCATAAGTCAAAATTAACCTAAACTTTATTAACCCAGAAGAGTTTTAAGAATTCCAGATGATACATATACAGCCTAATAAACCCGAACAACCAAAATCGTTGAATCAAAAGCAAACCCAAATTATTTAACACATACCAAACCCTCGAACAAAACCCAGAAAAGATTATAACCCCCCACACACATACACGCACAAGCATTCATCAATCACCATAAACAAGCAGAAACCCACCAAACAACACCTATCCAGAACCACGAGAACGCACTAAATAAACATTTTTTTAAAAAAAAGGCCACATAGAAGAGCATCACAGGATCCAGATAAATTGAGAGAGATTTATGCACTACCTTCTTCGTCTTCGACCACAAAATCGAAAACCGCGACAGAAAAGAAACCCAAAGAAAAGAACAAAACCAGAAGAGAAACAAAACAACAGCGCGAAGAGATGGTAGTAGCCAGGGAGAGAGAGGGAGAGATACGAGAATTATTGTCAATATTATTCTATGAGGTTGGATGTGAGAAAATATGGCGGTGTTTGGTATCGGCGAGGATAGAAAAGGAGGAGAGCGTTTTAGGGTAAGAGAAGTTTGGGTAAAGAATGATGATGGGAACAGGAGAGAGAGAAGAGGTAGAGGTAGAGGTAGAAGACTAATAAACTTCTTGTTCACCATTTTTTTGCTAATTCCACGCCCAAACCCAAAAACTCCCCCCTGTGTTTTTTTGTTTTTGGGTCGGTCTCACACACGCCCCAACTCGGCGATCCCACTCAGTAACCCGTCTCTCTATGTCTCTCTCTCTCTAAAATCTTTCCCTTTCTCTCTCTATCTCTCCCTTTGGCTTTCCTTTCCTTTTTATTTTCCCTCCTCTTTCTACACGCACGGTTGTGCATATGCTGCAAGTTTGTGCGCAGGTTAAGGAGGGT
Source organism: Juglans mandshurica (assembly GCA_022457165.1). Lineage (NCBI taxonomy): Eukaryota > Viridiplantae > Streptophyta > Magnoliopsida > Fagales > Juglandaceae > Juglans > Juglans mandshurica. The sequence continues at coordinate 26,411,681 of CM039623.1, forward strand.
GAGCACTCCCCAGCTAACGTTAGTTACTTTCCTCTGTTTATTTCCACGTGGCAGTATTTTAATAGGATGATGATACACTACTTTTACATTTTTGTTCAGGTCGATTTATAATTAAGAAATGTTATGAATTTGAATTTTCTAAAATTTTAATTCTATAAAAAAGAGATAAATATAAAATAAATCTCACAGAATTTATAATTGTTCGAATAAATTTTACAAATAATATAAAATACTTAATAAATGTTATGACTTGCTTTATATTTATATATATATACATATATATCTTCTATTTTAGACCCTAGAGTTTGATTAAAAACTCTATGAACTTCTATCCCTTTAGGTTTTATCATTTTTCATCCATATAATATGTTACATCTCGACTGACTTTATGCATAAGTAATTAAGTTACAAAATACCTAAAATGTGACATGTAATGGACATGGTTAGAATGATTTGAGATGAAAAATAATAGTGTTCATTATAATTATGTATATAATCGAAGATATTTTATCACTACATTTTGAATAATTATCAAATAACTTAGATATGATGTTTTGATTAATATTTCTCAAGTCATTTATTCATTTTTTTTTATGTCAGGAACCTCTCCAAAACAGGGCCTTTTGGACTCATTCCTGCAAAGTAAATTACGGTCCCGTGCACTGCACCCTTGAAAGTTTCCATACACGAAACTGGTTAAATCGCTGGGACTCATTCCTGCAAAGTAAATTACAATCCTGTGCACTGTACCCTCGAAAGTTTCCTTACACGGAACTAGTTAAATCACTGGTTTTTCATTAAAGGTGTGGCCCCAAAGAATTGTTTGCACTTATGAAATGTTGAACCTTGGATCTTGAAGGGAGTGATACTTCAAGACCAAGGCCTTCACCACTTGAGTCAATCTCTTGGGGTTTACTCATTTATAATGTCAAGAGAAATGCTTCAAGTACAAAAAGATTTTATAAAAATAAACTCACAAATTAATATGGCTTGACGTGATACATTAGATTATAAAATTATTTTTATGTAAAATAAATCTAACGTATCACATAAAGTCAAGTCAGTGTCTAACTTTATTTTTATAAAATCTCTTTGTAGATATAGAACTTTTGCTCCAACCTTTTCTAGGACTTCTACCAAAATATAGTTTAACATACTAGGATGATTAAATATACATTTTTTCAAGAGCAAACAACAATTGAAAAATCATGTTTTTCCAACTTCAACGGTTCAACCTGAAATCCTTCGTGATGGAATCCGCACAAATCAAACCAATGGCCCTCAATAGTCGATACCATCACTTCATGGTGAGCAAGAACATAATGAAAATTGATCGATCTGGTGATAAGGAACGTTGGAGGTGGAGGGACAATGCACAGACAAATCTTTCTCAAATTAATTTAATAATAAAATCAAACGACATGAGACGGTTTTATGATTTTCGAAACTATTAACTTCAAACTCAAAATTTATAACGATAGAAACAGGGGAAAAAAGACAAGATTAATCAAATATAAAGCCAAGAGGATGAAGCAAGCTACAAAGGCATATTTACAAAATTTATCCATGAGGAGAACCACGGCCTACGGGGAAAACGAACAGTGGTTCTCCACAAAGGATGACAAAAGCACCTGTTCCCACCATCCCAACCAATCACAATTACAAGCATATGGCATATATAATAAGGCTCCATATTTCTTTCCCCCTCCAACTTTACAAGGAATGAAGACTTCCGGGTTAACTTACATTAAAAAGTCCTCATCTTCCTTCATGAAGATCTTCAGAGAAAACTGCTGTCCTTGAGATGTTTTCATTCTCAAAAGCACTGAAGCCAGAGTAAGGACCTGAAGAGAACATTGAAGATGTCCCATCGGACTCAAATGTTGTAGGTGACTGCCTTACGTTTGGCCGGTTGTTGGAAGTCGTTAACGTGGAATCTTGATGTTCTGTGACCCGCTGCACCATTTTAAGTGACTGTACCACTTCACCCATTGTAGGCCGTTGGCTTGCCTCGGGAGCAACACAAGCTGCCGCAATTGTGCAAACCCGTATAAAATCTTCCTTTGGGTATTTTCCCCCAAGCCTCGAATCAGCAAGCTCTTCTAGCCTATCCTTGTCTCTCAGAATTGGTCTGGCCTGAAAGCAATACAACTAAGTAGTCTTACCCTCTCTGTCCAGATAAATAATTCTATAACACATAATTACCGATCTGATCATCATAAAAGGCCAAAATGCAAAACCTATGGCACCACGAACAATGATTATTGAAAGACGACTGAGAAGAAAAAGGGATATATCTGAAAATAAGACTAACCCAACTGACAAGATTTTCCTGTCCAGATGGCTGTGACATATCCACTGGTTTCCTTCCTGTCAGCAATTCAAGTAGTACAACCCCATAGCTGTAGACATCACTTTTAACAAGTAAATGTCCAGTCATGGCATATTCGGGAGCTACATACCTGTAAATTAATTTCATTCCATCTTAACACCGATGTTCAATTACAGAAACAATAAAACTAATGATAGGAAAGAATGAGACCAACCCAAATGTGCCCATCACTCGTGTGGAGAGGTAATTTGCTCTGCCTTCAGGAGCCTGTTTAGCAAGGCCAAAGTCAGCGACTTTAGCATGAAAGTTGTTCTCAAGCAATATATTGGATGCCTTGAAATCCCTGTGGATAACACAAGGCTGTGAGTCCTCATGCAGGTATGCAAGTCCTCTTGCAGCATCAAGTGCAATCATCATTCTAGTGTCCCAATCCAAAGGACAATTTCCTCCCAGGGGACCTGAGGCAAATAGAGTTATTGTCAATTGTGTATGAGATCTACCTTACACATGGAAAGACTTCTTTCTTTTTAAGTTTCTACTCAAAGAAACTCCAGTAAAAAGAGAAACATCAAACTCAAGATTCTAGTAGAACGTGACTCAAGAAAACAGATTACCATGGAGCCATGCCTCCAAGCTTCCATTTGGAATGAGCTCATAGCAAAGTAGGTTTTGGGAAGAGTCACGACTGCTGTAGTAACCCACAAGTTTCACAAGATTACGGTGATGCAGCCTACTAAGCATCTCAACCTCTACCAGAAACTCTTTATCCCCTTGTTGCCCTCCACCAGTAAGCCTCTTAATTGCTACAGCTGTACCATCACTTAAAACACCCTTGAAAACTCTACCAAATCCGCCTTCTCCGAGTACACTTGCAGATTCAAAGTTGCTTGTAGCTTCTTTAAGTTCTTCATATGCCAGAAACCGAGTGCTGGTTGGGTGGGGAAGGGATCCTACTGCAGGAACTGCGCCCACAGTCCTCGGCTTTTCTGAGGGAGCTGAAAAGAAAACCATCGATTGAAAAAGAAGAGTTAAACTAAAGGTTTCATGAAAAGCAAGACCCATAACAGCCATGCAATATCTTTTTTTGATAGTTAAACAAGAAATTTTATTGACTGCAACAGGCATAGCCCATGTACAGAGGGTCGTATACAAGAGAAACACCCAAGCATTGGTTAGCAATTGATGCAATAAAGTCATGAATACTCAATCCATTGAGAACAGCCGTGCAATATCAGCCAAAGTCTTTTTCTTGAGCAATATAGTTGTTTTAATGAGATGTCCAGTGTTGTTACATTCCATAAAGTCATCTACGCTAATCAGATCTTAAACACAGCAAATTGAAATACGCTCCTAAAGTTACACTTCAAACACAACAAGGTATTAACATGTTCACAACGTGGGGAAAAACTTAACTGGAAGGCTACCTTTGGCAAACCAAGATATACTTCAACCTTTTTTAGTTATAGGTGTATTTAATGCATATTCCCTGTGTACCTGGATATTGCCTTTTTGGCCATTATAGAAAATTCTAGAAGTTAATGCTAGAAAACATAAGGAGCAACCATCCAATAATACAGTGTACTAAAAAAGAAAGCTGACTTTCTATATTGTCCTTGCACTGTCTTTGAAGCGCTGATTGCTTCTTTCTCACCATATGCACCACATTAAAAAAATCGAGATTATTCTTCAGAAGATCCTACTGTGATCACTCTCTCAAATCTTCCTTTCCACCATACTTGTATTAAAGCCGAGCATAATGCCAAAAATAGGCCTTAAATCTCTCACCCAGCAAATATTTTTTCAATCCCAAAGAAAGTTTAAGAACAATTCAAATGTCCCCTAACTAAAATAACAGGCCTATATAAAATAATGATAAATGGTAAGCAATTGTGGAAGCTCGGTTATATTTTAATAATATTGTACAGACATAGTAGTTAACAATTATTGAGGACAAAATTATTTTCAATCATATCTACACCACCGCAAACTTTAAAGGCATTACCAAAAGCTGATGCATAATGGTTTCCACCACTAGCAAGTTATTAGAGGGTTTTCATAGAGATTATTAACAAGAAGCAAAAACGACAGTGAGAGACATGAACTTGGAATTTGGGATAAATACCAGTTTCTACGAGAGATTCTTTGGCCTTCCCTCGGTGGAACGTGCAACAACAAAGTATAAGCACAGATATTATGCCAATGAACAGCACACAAGCACCGATACCAAGTATAACAATTAAATTTGAATGTCTGTTTCTGTTTGAACCACCGGGTGATGTAGCAGTTGGTGACTGATATGGTGGAGATTCCACAGGTGGAGTAACAATAGGAGCTGTATATCAGAATCATGGCCATGTCAGCGTTCAGAGAACAAAGTAAACTTCCATAGAACAATCATCGACATAATATTGGAGCCAAATAAGGTATTGTAATACACCATATTAAATATGGGAGGTGGTTAATGGGATCTCACATTGCCTAGGAGGGAAACGTCTTGTGGTTTATGACAATTCTAAGGGTCTCTAATTTGAGCAGCCAGTTGTAATTTTTGAAAAGGAAAAGATTAACGAAATGCATATTAAACATGATGTGTATGTGTGAATTATGTTGTATGAAAGAAGAAATAATTGTTCTTTAAAAATCAGAAAGTATTCCAAGTTTGGTTTTAAAAGAAGTGGAACGATGAGTCATAATCAAGATAAAATCCTATTTTTTTAAGAAGTTCAACTAGTCAACCAGGCAGCAGCAATTTGTTATGAAAAAAATGTTTTTCTTTAATCTAGTTGTAGGATCAATATAGAAAATTATTGCAGAGCCAAAATTCTTGAGTAACAGAAACCAGTAGCATCTTATAAATCCAATAGACACCCTGCCTGATTACCTGGTGAAGGCGGAGGAGGCTGAAACCAGGTGAAATTGAGAAGCTCATAATCACCAACTAATGTAGGGTCTAGATGAACCTTATGCATGGCAAGGGAAGAGTTTATTGCAGATGCCTCACTGGCAGAGAAACTGAATCCAGTACGTGGAACTATATCCATTGAAATATTTAACCTTGATAAGCTGAGTATGTAAAAGTTGATCAGCTCAATCTGGGAAACATTCAAATGAAGTTGGAAAGCTAATTCATCTAGAAAAGGCTTCCAGTTAGGGTTTTGAGAGACATTTAAAAGGAGAAGGTCTAGCTTTATCGGATACACACAGTCACACCCTTGAGTCCCTCGCTTCAATACCATGTTTTGTGCACAACAATCTGGCAAAATGAAAATTTATCGTGCGCATTAATATAAATGAGGTAACCACACATTTAATAAAAGCAAAACAAGGAAACTTCGTATGAGTCAATTACGAAACTTATATTAAAATTAAAAAGAAAAAAACTGTTCAAGGATCAATCTTTCCATGGAAGAGTTGCCTACAAATTTACTTATAAAAAAAAAAAAAGAGTTGCCTACAAATTTAAAATAATCAATAAAGAGGAGGGAGTAAGAAAATTACAAAACAGTTTAGTCCAAATAAAACTAACCAGAGATATAAGGAGATAGAGGTGGCTGAGCTAAACTGGACAGAGGTGCACCAGTATCGGGCTCTGTTGGGGCAATATTCTGCAAACTAGCAATAGGTAGTGCTAATGCATTCCTCTTCATCAATGGTTTTGACAGACGTGAACTAATAGAGTGGTGACTGGAAGTTACCAGTGGGCCATAAAAAGGAGAATGCGCCGGTGATAGTGCAATTTTTGGTGCACCACGTGGAGAAAATTGCTTGCGTTGGGGTTTATGGAACAGAGGAAGATCAGCTGGTAGAGGCAGATCAGGAATAGCAGGTGCAGACCAAGGTCCACTAGTTGGAGATACTGAAGGGGCTTCAAGATTATTGGATACATCAGCATCTGTGATGCATATCACATAAAATAACACAATCAACGGTTTGAGCAAGAAACATCGAAGCTTTTCCAGTACTCCTGCAAATTTGTTCAGTATAAACACTCAATCTACTGAAAAGAAGAAACCATTGCAGCTATCAAAATAACATGAGCTTTCTATTTGATACATGTCAACAATTCAAGAACCCAGCAGGTATGCAACACATCAATTTTATTTTGAATCGGTGAAACAGTTTGCTCCCATAAATATAAAAACAACACACCACAGAATAATAAACAAAGTCCAACATTGTGTACACTTTGCTCCATTTGGTAGCTGACAGAATGCAGGAACCCAAAAGAAAGCAAAACACTATATATTGGATTCTTCACAATATGGCAAATCTAATTCAACTATTGGCTGAGAAACTATTTCCTAACAACAATATGACAAGAGATGACTCATTTAAATTTCTATCTTCTTATCTATTTCTAGCTTGCCTACGTAGCTAAGCAGAAAGAATTGCACAACTAGAAATCAGTTTCAGTATAAATCATAACTCAGCAAGCCACAACACCAACAAGCATTGCTCAATGAATTCAAAATTCCTGTCAATATACCAAGCAAAGTGCTCTTGATTTCCAATGAAAATTAAATAAAATTGAATAAGTTTCAAGTGCCAATTTCCCCACTTTTCGTAGTGTTTGCTCCCTCAACAAGAATTCAACTAAGCCAAAACAGTGCCTCACCACCGACAATAGATGTTTGTACTTTCCTGTTGCGATTAGCATATAATGAACTCACATAACAAAAGGCACCTTTTAGTAGCGAATACACGCTAAGAAAACAAAAATGAGAATCTTAAAAAAATGGAACCGAAACCTAGCATTTGGCTCGACTAGGGCCCGTTTGGATACAGAGGATCTCACTCATCTCATCTAATTTCTAATAATCTCACTACTATTCACAAACCATCTCAACTCATCTCATCTCGCTATCCGATTTAAAAGTTTAATAATTCCACAAGACTAACAACAGTGCGCAAGAGATGCAAAAACTAAATTCCCTTTGCTTTTTTTCTCGGTTTTGCCAAGCTATGCATACGATTCAATATGTAACATGTTCTTTACTTTTTTCCCGACTCTTCTTTATTTTTCCACATTTTATCAGCAACCAAACGGAGCACTAAGAAACGGTCAAATGGAATTGAAATCTAACCACAAGCGAATGAAAATTACCGTTGGCGATAAAAACCACGACAACCGACATCACCGACGCCGTTGATTACCACTTAGCGCTTCGGATCTGTTACAGTGAGACTCGATGAAAGCAACGGCGAGATCACTCTACAAAACGAGCATAACACACACCTGAACTCCAAACCAACACTAGGAGCTGAAACAACCTCTAGCCCCAAACGAAGGAGGATCCAACGGCAGATATATCGTGAAAATCCGAACTCGGGGCGGTGGACTCGGAGTCGAACATGCCATTACTGAGGGCAATCGGAGAGGCTAATTTCGAAAGCTGGAGCCCGTCAGGCGTCAAGAGAGAGAGAGAGGCGGGGGGAGAGGGGTTTCTGTGACTGTTGGTGGAGATGTCGTTAGGTTCACTCTGTTTCTGTGCTCGAGAAGCCTTTTTTTTCGCCTTTTTTGTGAGTTTTTTTTTCCCAGGAAATAGTTTTTTATTTCGATGTGTGGGGAACTGCAGGGCAGCGCACGGGCTTTTATTGCGTCTAACGTGCGCCGTTAACGGAAAAAAAAACAGTATAACGGTAAAAAAAAATAGACGTTCCTTTCAGTTATGCACGTAGGATTGGAGATACTCGGCGATGCTGGTACATGCTTCTCCTGTGAGTCTGTGATGATTGATTATTTGGATTATTTTTGTTAATACTAGTATAGCGTTTGGATTTAGAAAGTATTTTATTTCATCTCATCTCATTTTATTATTATAATTTTTTAAAATTTTCATACAAAATATAATAAATAATTCAACTTTTTTTCAATTTCAATTCAATTTTTTCAAATTTCAAACAATAATAATATTCTAATAATATTTTTTTAACTTTTATCTTTCATTTAAAATCATCTCATTTCATTTCTAAATCCATGCACTAATGGTAATGCTACACCCACATAGAATCTCACCGATTGGCAAGACCTTTTTTTTCCTTTTTTTTTTAAACATTTTTTTAAACACTTTAAACATTTTTAAAAATACAAAAAAAATCATAAACTCATTAAAAAACACTTTTAACTATTAAGTAAAAAGAAAATCAATTGGTGGGTTTTTTCGATAGATTTTATAGGTGTGAGTAGTGTTTTTCAATTCTAAATAGACAAATTTTATACAATTTCTTTATAAAACGTAGATCTCACTAATAACAAATATTTTTTACTATTTTTTTAATGTATAATTCACTTTTTTATAAAACTTGCACGGAATTTGTACAAATCATTTCTTTTTTTGTCAAGAGTAACGATAAGCGTATAGTTTTTTTACAACTCATCTTTAAACAATCAATAAAATCATATCACTCTATTAAAAACAAATTTTAATATTACAAATCTACTATCCATTTCATGTAGAGTTATAATTTAGTTGTAAAATAGTTATAAAATTATCATTTTCCTTTCGTTAAAACATTATTTTTTTCATTTTAATTATTTCCTTCAATTATCCATTAGTAGCAATTTAAATAATGGAGTATTAGCTTGGATTATATTTCACATTCCATATTTTGGATGATATATATTAATAATAATTCTACTCATTATTCATATACCACACACATATTTTATTTTTTATTTTTTTATTTTTTTCCTCTTAACAAGTATGCAGTGTATAGATAATGAGTAGAAGAATTCAATTAGAATTAAAAAATAAAAATAAAACAACAGTGGTGTTTTATGTAGGCAATTGGATAGAAGAATTCATATACTAGAATAATGGAATAGGTTAAGTTTTTAAAAGATTAAGATTGTTTTAAAATTAAGTTGGGAGGTCATGGTGGTGGCTGTGCTAATCTCCCGGAAAGTTTAGATTCTATGGGTAAGTCCTAAGAACTTTGTCGGGAAGTGATTCTCCCATTATAAAAATAATAATAATAAAATTAAAATTTATATTCAAACCGTAGAACCTGAATCAAAAGATACTAGATTTATAATGAAAAGTAATAATATTATAGAATTCATTTTTTGTGTCTATCTCTTACACTCTAAACCCTATAATTCAAACATAAATCTTAGAAACTATTTACCCAAATTTCAAAACTAAGATAAAGTAAACACAGTTAGATAAATAGGGATATAATAGAAAATAGTGACACATAAAAATGTTTGGTTGGCAAATAGCATATAGAAAATATAATATTATGAGTGCATACTCTAATCATATAACAAGTATATATACATCATGTACATATTCCATACATATGTGCCTCTATTTGGATATTAAAAAGAAAAAACGTTACTCTGCTAACATTTTCAATCATACCTCAATTCTCAGTTAGGGTTAGTCTATTCAGTACTGTTATAACCAAACCAAGATATATAATTAATGGATATAATATATGACAACAACATCTAAGATATAACGTCCCAAGTCCACATCGGAAACAACATCGATGTTAGACATGAAGTACTGAAGCTTTAATTGGTTATGAAACCTAACTTTTACACAAAGATGTTTTTAGAAATTAAGGGGGGCGGGGGGAGACGTGGCTGGAGGCGTGACCATGAATCTTGGAGGCAGGCAGTATCACTATCATTTGATTTTGAAGGGTCCTCGAAATCCAATAGCACACCTGGCCTTGACTAAAGTCTTAAAAGTGATTGATATTGCAATAGTAATACACAGCTTCAATATGTAACACCAACCACTAATGTGGATATATAATGGACTGTTTGTCAATAATAAATTATGGCTAAGCAATATTGTCCCACATGACTTGTCAATTCTTAAGGCCACCATAGATAGAACCAACACTTTTGGGGGGGAGGGGGGTGCTTATAGGAGTGGGTAGCGGGGGCCTGTCTCCCAGCTACCCAGCCCCTGTCCGCCCCATCCTTCATGGAAAACCGCTAACGGGGGCGGGGGCGGGCTAATCCCAGCGGGGCACCACCCCACACCCAGCTCCGCATCCCTCCCATATTTAGTATAAAAAAAATATATTTTTATTATTTATATAAATATATTATATATAGATATATACAATTTGTTAAAAACTTCAGTTGAATTCAAGTTAATGGATTGCAGTAAGTCTCATATTGCTTAAATATGATTATTGTATTGTCTTGGTCTCCTATATAAAGGTTGGCCTAAGAGGTCAAGGCAATCCAAAATACAACTCTAATTAGTTTATATTTTTTTAATGTATAAATTTAAATTATATTATGATTTGGATCTAAAAAAAATTAGACAAAAAAAAATTTATAAACCCAATAGGTCATTGGGTTGAGTAGGGGGCAGGGCAGTGTGCAGTTTCAACCTCACCCCCCGCACCCCTAGGTAGGAATCTAGGTAGCTAGGGAACAATTCGAATTCTACTATTATTGGTATATTTCTACATGCTTTTCGTTTTTAAAATTCAAATAATATTTAGGGTAATATTATAATTAAGTGGAATTATTTAAAGTGGTTTAACTTTTAGAATGGATAAGAGATGGATACATGAAATTTGCCCTATATATTATTATTATTATTATTATTTAGATGATATCAAACATTGTACAATATTTATAACAAATTCAAACTCGCTTTATATATATTTTAAATTTTGGTTTGAGGGGATGAGGTTTTAGTTTCGGTATTTTAATAGAAAATTTTGACTTTTATTCTCTTTTATTTATCCCATACTTGTGCATAACATCACCTTGTTGAGATCGCGTCCCATTAAAGAAAGAAAAGTCAGAAATTTACTTAATTCACTTGATTAGATGCTATGTACAAGTCTAAAGTTTAATCCAAAAAAAAATATAATAATAATAATAAAGAATGATGCGTATGCACAGTCTCCAAAATTTCTCATCATAAAAAAAAAAAAAACATTTATTTTGTTATTTTTGACTAAAAAATATTAACAACATTTTACGTAACTATATTTTAAAATGAGTGATATTTTTATAATTAAAGTATATTATAAAAATAATATTACTTTATAAAAATATCTTCATTTTAAAATATAATTGTGAAAAGTGATATGTGGCTATCATTACACTACATAATAATCTCTTTGGTCAACTCTTGACTTGTTAGCATATCTAGTTTAATAGATCTCGTTTGTTTTGTTTTCGTAGATAAGATGAGTTAATATTAAAGTTAAAAGTTTAATAAAATATTGTTAGAATATATTTTTTTAATATTATTTTTGTTTTGAGATTTAAAAAAATTGAATTGTTTATTTTATTTTGTGTGAAAATTTAGAAAAGTTATAATAATTAGATGAGATGAGTTGAGAATAGTTGTGAAAATAAATGCAATATTCTTAATTGGGATTCTTTAAAGTGGCTTAACCTCTTTGGGTATTAAGGATGAGATGATACATTAAATTAAATGTATATAATATATATCCTATGTGTGATTTATTTTCTTTATAACATTAAACATTATAAGATTATACACTACATGATCCATATCGCAAACTTGAACTTTCTCTTTTTATGTATTTTAAAATAAATAAATAAAAATTGGTATGAGGGCATGGGATATTGTTTTGATATTTTAATAGAAAAATGGCTTTGTATTATTATTATTATTATTATTATTATTATTATTATTATTTATCCCATTCTTGTGTATAAGATCATTTCACAAAGGTTGCCTCCCATTAATAAAAAGTGGACAATTTGTTTAATTTGTGTGATTTGATAGTATTATAAAAGTCTATAGTTTCACGGGATAAAATATTTATACTGCGTTTATGCTAAAAATATCTTAAATACAAGTTTAAGTTAAAAACCTTCTTTTGTTATTTTATATAAACAAAAAGTATATTTATCAATCAAACCTCAATTCTTGGGTGTATAAAATATTAACCATACCAAATAAAAAACTCTTTAAATCTGTCATTATTTTATTAAAATATTAATTTTAGCTTTTTCATTTATTTTAATTCTAATTGTAAATTGAATATTTATTCGTTATTAAAAAAGTACACATTAATTTTCTATCGATCATATTATTCCAAAGGATATAATTTTCTAACAATTTTTTTTTTTACAACGGTCATATTCTTCCACTATAAAACATAACATCTCCTAATTATTAATCGTTGGATGAATTGATCATGAATGCAATATATAAGAAATATTTGATATAGAAGGATCCACTTGAAAGAGAGCTCTAAGAATTTTTTATTTTTTATTTTTGTTTTTGTTTTCTTTATTTTTTAATTTGTTAAAAAGGCTAATTAATGGACCTCATTCTGGAAAAACACTCAGTCTTATTTTCGAGATAACTAGCAAGGTTCCGCATAAGACTGTTTTAAAAGATAGTGATCTATTTATTAGAAACAAAATCAGCCAATTGTTGCGACATGATTCATTATTGTAAGCAAAATCAATCAATTATTGTGACATGATTCATTATTATAAGCAAGATCGGCAAACTTTTATGCAAGGAAATTATTTGGCCAGCTGTTTGGGTTGGTCAAATTTGGCCAGTGAAAAAGGAAAAGGTCAAATTTATTGTACATTTGCTCAGTCTGGTGTAAGAAGTTTTTAAGCAACATAGCTATAGTTTGATCAAAATTTAACTTTGGTTAGGCCACTATTAATGCTCTAAGCACACATAGTTTGGTTTAATACAAGTTGATTCAATTTCAGCTATATATCATATTGTCATCTTAATAAAAGCTATATTCAAATTCTGCTACATAGCATTCTATCATCCTAATAGCGTTTAAATTTGGTTAAGGGAAAAGAGTAAATGATTTGTGCGTGTAAGCCATTTTAGCAAAAAAAAAAAAAAAAAGATCAATGTTTATTTCACTTTTTTTTTTTTTAAAGAACTTGCACAATTGATGAGCACCCTAAATTTGAAGTTTATATCCAACATTACTCTTTGGTTAAATTAGATTATAAAAAGATGTCAATATATGATACAATCCGTAAATTTAACATGAACACGATATGAAATCAACGGATTTCAATTTGATATAAGTGAGTTAAAGTTGAAAGGGATAACTAAATAAAATATGATTAATAAATGAATCAATTGAAGGTCAACTTGCAATCAAGCCATATAACCAAAATAAATTATATTTTCAAATCTTATAAATGTTTAGTTTTATATATATTTGTCATTTTTGAGACATAATATTAATATTAGTATCTGACTACTTAATATCTCCAACTATTAAACTCTTTTTTTTTTCTAATATCTAATTCAAATTTATTTTTTGGATATTAAATTTCTTATGTATTATTGGTTTAGATATTGATTATAAAATATTTTATCATAAATCTAAATGTAGTTATGAATTATTTATACAGTTATGACATGGGTTGAAATCAATCGTGTTCAGAATAACCCATTTAATTAAATATGTCGTGTCACGCATTATTTATACAAGTCATGTTAGGATTTTAGAGTCTTGACCTATTTATCTAAATGGGTCGAGTTCAAATTGATCCATATACTCAAATATTCATGACCTAACAAGACACGAACACAATCCATGAACATAAATTACCATCTTTTGATGATTGTTAAATATAATATTTATGTCATTTATTTGTCAGACGCAACAAAAAAGGGGATCTAAAAACAACCCACCCGTTCAACACAATAACCTATGTGTGGGATTTCCCCAATCTCACTTTTGTACTGTCGGCTTCCGTCGTACACCGCAATAACCTAAATAAACCGACCTCATCTTATAGTAGAGCTTGACCTGTACAAATTCATAAAAAAACCATGTCCAAACAAAAGTTTGGGTTTGAAGACTTTGGCATCAAGTGCTAAACCGCCTACAACTTCAACTTCAAGCACTCTCAACCACCTTAGTGACTCTATGTCCTTACCTCCTCCACCGCCTCCTCTCACCCCCACAACAACTACAAGGTTGACAAATGAGGATGCCAACCTTGATAATATGAATTATGATGATAATAACGCCTCTCGGGACAACAACGCCAACCAAAATTGGTGAATTCCATCAATTTGTGAACTATATTTTGTGAGATCTCTTATTATACTTCTCTTTCTAATAATGCCTGTTACCAATGTCCAAACTCCAGGTTAAACAACAATATTCAACTTATTACTAGTAACCACCAAGCAAGAAGAAACATCAATGAGAAAGATAAATTAACCTTGTCCAAAACATCCATTCAAATTGGAAACAAGTTATAACTTACTTTAGATGTTTTTATATACTTCAAACATGTGATAAACTACTATACAAGTTTTTGTTTAAAAATAGTAAGCATCTGGCACCCAAAATGAGAGGCAGATCCGTTGATTATGTATGGATTAAACAGAATTAATCTTAAAAAGTACTCTATGTCATCAATAAATCAAAAAAGTAATTTCAATATATTAAAAAAAGTAAGATCTTTCTTATCAAATCCAAATTACATGTGCTTACAAGCATGAACAATGTACCCACTAATCAGAAAAACAACCCTAATAGGATAGCAACAAGTTATCACCTTGCCTCTAATGAAATGGAAATTGATGCCACAAACATACATTTATAGAATTATGTTTGAAAAAAACAAATGAAATAAGTTGACAAACATGGCCATAAAGCCATTAGTTGCTGAGTTTTCATTGCCCATGATGCCTAGCTGCCACTATCATTTGTGCTTGAACCATTGTCATTATATTATTCAGCAGCTCAATTGCTTCATGTATTGTTTCTTCTCTACAAGACCTCTTATTCATTTTCTTTTACAAGTCAAAGTAAAACTTTATTGATAGGAATAAGCATAATCCAAGTATCCAAGAAGTATACATAGAAAATGCCTAAGTTCTACTAAGCACCAGTGAAGGATATAAACAAATCATGAAAATAGTACTCATTACAACTAATGATCGAAGCCCAAGAAAATAACGAATTATAAAAGAATCTCTTCAACTCATCCAAAGAACGCTTCAGGTCTTTAAAACACCTCGTATTTTTCTCCATCCCCAAACACCACATAATGCAAAGGGGAATCATTTTTCAAACGACGATAGTGTAAACATTTCCCCTAATACCTTTCCAACACCTAAGAATATCCATATCTCTTCCAGGCATAACCCTTACCACACCAATCCAGATAAAGATCTCATTCCACAAGAACCAAGTCACCTCACAATGTAACAAAAGATGATCCACGGATTCTCCATTTTTCTTACACAAGAAATACCAATCCATAATGATGAGACCACATTTCCACAAGATACACCAATCATAAACTAGAGGATAGTTTAAGACTAGAAAAGTGTTACAGCTACAAATAGATCTTATAAAAGTAAACTTACAAATTGATATGACTCTATATAATACGTTATATCTGTTTATTAATAAAAAATAACTTTACAATCTAGCATACCACATTAGTTTACATGTTTACTTTTTGTAGAATTTCTTTGTGGCTAAAATATTTCTCTTATGACGAATAATTGTAGATGATAACCTCTTGTCAATTTAGTGCAAATCCAATTCACTATTTCCTTTATCCATGACTTCAATTTCACCAAATTTACACAATTTATTATCATTAAACATCTCCCAACATAAATGCTTCAAATGGCATAAGCAATTAATGGCGAAAGAAATTATAACAATTTTGAAGAATATATAGAGCAATCACGGTCAATAACACTTCATTATTGCAATCGCGCTAGCAAACAACGGAGACCTACCATCGACGGGGCAAAGACATCAACATTACTCAAGCCACAATAATTAATGCACCAGATTCTCACAAGTTTGGAGAGTTGGTTTGGGATTTTCGCATCGAAACTACTCCCACAAGTAAAAATGGACCAAGTACGAGTAGGAAAACAAGTTCAAACATGAAATAAAACCCTCAGATCAGCAAGAAAATAGTAGATTTAGGCCCCGTTTGGATTGAGAAATCATCTCAACTCAACTCATCTCATCATTACAACTTTCTCAAATTTCCACACAAAATACAATAAGTAATTCAACTTTTTCAAATCTCAAAATAATAATAATATTAAAAAATAATATTCTAATTAGAAGGGATATTTGAGCCCCAACAATTTTAGCTAAGAGAAAAAGTCAAGAAGGGACTCAGACTCCTAAGAGGGAGATGACTTATACTATTACTGACTTAGGCATCAGAGTGTCCCCAGGGCAACCAGTGCCGCCTCTTTATTTGTTGCAGGTGATCTGTGTGCTTAGTGGTGTGAAACACGTTCTTTACAGTGGCGCCGTCTATGGGATCTTTACAAACTTTAACATGATTTTCACATGCCAACTACTACGCAATCACACGCAAACCGCAATTTCTTAATGCTAGAAAAGAGAGTAGGGGAATTCCGCGATTCACAAGATCGTCTCCAAAGACCATATAAGATCTCCTCAACCTTATTATTTCCGATTATTTATTTTCCTAATACTGCAGGAAGGGTAAAAAATAATAGAGGAAGAACATAAGAAGTATACTGCACGTGCAGCATGCACTACGTGCCATGCGTAATACACATAAGGGATGCACGACATGCACCCAGTTCGGCCACCGTCGACTGGCCAGTAATCCACCTATGATGCAACGACGGCGAAGACTTCCGTCGGTAAGCCACCGGATCGGACCCCTGTGTGCACTGCGGCTAGAAAGCAGCCAGCTGTCGAAGGTCCACTTGCTATGCACAGCCCACAGAGGCCACGAACTTGGACCCATTAGCACTTTCTGCCGCCGGCAAGATTGTTCCAGACCATGGTACTTTTTGCCGTCGCCATTTTCTGCTCACCACCACCACCGAAGCTTACTGCATGAGCTCCCCGACACCAACACCACGACGTGCTCGCCATCCCAGCCCATACATGAGCTCATGGAGCCACACATGGCCACGTTGCGAACCTCTGGCATCCTCTGTTGCCACCATGGTGGCTCTCGCAACCATCAAACAGCACAGGGTACGTCCAAGCACGTAATGTGCATGGCCCAACGCACATGCAAGACCCCTGCGAAGATCATCGTGCATGGCAACGTGCTACCCGCCACCTCCATGTGTGGCGCCGCGCAGGTTCGACCTCCCAGCTAACCAACCAGACGAAGCCGCCAATAGGAGTTTCTTGATGTTTCCTTGCTGGCATAGAAAGCCAAGAAATGAAAGAGTGGAGCTGTCGAGACCGCCACCTGACCAATTGGAGTTTTCTATCACCAAGAAGGAGGTCACCACCCACACAATGTTGGTCGCCAAAGTCCCTCTCCATTCTAACCAATGCGCACCATGGAAGCTCACGGCTGTAGCTCGCCATAAAGGTCCAATCGTCGACCACTGTATAACTCGTCGTGTGCTTCTGTCGTTGTGAACATTTACTTGTCACGAAGTTGCTACCAATCATATGTTCTCTCGCCACAATGAGTTTCCTCGCGAACAGTACTTGTCACCATAATTCCACTGAAGCTCCTTGCCAGCGGTTCTCGCCACTACGGTCACTGGATCATCAACGAAAGTTTAGATTTTTCTACATTTTTCTCCTTTGTATTTATTTTACTAACATATGTGAAATAATGGAAAAATATGAGAGGAGTAGAGCAGATACATGGCGTACACTATGCGTACATGCATGCCCTACTAGCCAAAACACACGTGCATGCATGTCCCATATAAAACTTGCAATATGCATGTGACGCACAATGTTGGCAACTGTAGTCTGTTGCATATTGGAGCCATGTACCCACAAACTTTCAAAAGATCCGTTGCACCCAACAGATCGAAACCATAACTCCACTGCAACGCCGCGACCAACACAATTGTAGTGCATCTTGCCACCCCCATGGCGAACAACACTTCGCCAGAGTCACACAAGTGCAAACAATATCTCCCGGTTGCTAACTACGTTCATGACGAGCAGCAACCCTTGGCGGGCAACAAGACCCTTGGCGAAAAACAAGACCCACACCCCCGGCGGGTAACAAGACCCGTGCCACTTGGCGAGTAACCAGACCAACGCCTCTCGGCAAGCAGCAAAATTGACACTGTCACCATGCAACAAGACCAAGGTCTTCGGGAAAAGCATATGTGGTTCTGTCACTGCCCGTGCCAAGGCATGGCTACCCGTGGGCATCGCCCATGTATCACCAACCTTCATCACACATTAGCGGGATGACTTAGGTTTGCAAATCTCAAACTTGTAAATTATATTACACTTACCTATTCTATTTTTTTTTTTAGAACTTCTTAGGACGCGATGCAAACGAACTAGCATGGAGGTTAGAAGATCACACAACCATTTCCAAAGTTAGCCACCAAAAGATGAGTGACGCACTCGCGTTGCAAACGAATGGGCGTGGAGATCAGAAGATCACACAACCCTCTCCAAAGTTCGCCAATGAACGGGCATGGAGGTCAGAAAACCACACGACCCTCTCCAAAGTTTGCCATCAAACATGCGTGGAGGTCAGAAAACCACACGACCATCTCCAAAGTTCACCAACAAACGGGCGTGGAGGTCAGAAAACCACACGACCCTCTCCAAAGGTCGCCATCGAACTGGCGTGGAAGTCAGAAAACCACACGACCCTCTCCAAAATTCGGCAACAAACGGGCGTGGAGGTCAGAAGACCACACGACCATCTCCAAAGTTAGCCACCAAAAGACGAATGACGCACTCGCGGTGCAAACGAAAGGGCATGGAGGTCAGAATATCACACAACCCTATCCAAAGTTCGCCAACAAACGAGCGTGGAGGTCAGAAGACCACACGACCCTCTCCAAATTTCGCCATCAAACAGGCGTGGAGGTTAGAAAACCATACGACCCTCTCCAAAGTTCGCCAACAAATGGGTGTGGAGGTTAGAAGACCACACAACCCTCTCTAAAGTTCGCCATCGAACGGGCGTGAAGGTCAAAAGACTACACGATCCTCTCCAAAGTTAGCCACCAAAAGACGAGTGACACAGTCACTGTGCAAACGAACGGGCGTGGAGGTCAGAAGTCCATACGGCCCTCTCCAAAGTTAGCCACCAAAAGATGAGTGACACACTCGTCGTGCAAAAAAATGGGCGTGGAGGTCAGAAGATCACACGACCCTCTCCAAAGTTCGCCAACGAACGAGCGTAGAGGTCAGAAGACCACACAACCCTCTCCAAAGTTCGCCAACGAACGGGCGTGGAGGTCAGAAGACCACACGACCCTCTCCAAAGTTAGCCAACAAAGGGGCGTAGAGGTCAGAAGACCACATGACCCTCTCCAAACTTTGCCGTTGAACAAGCGTGGAGGTCAGAAGACCACACGACCCTCTCCAAAGTTCACCATCGAACGGGCGTGGAGGTTAGAAGACCACACGACCTCTCCAAAGTTAGCCATTGAAAGTCGAGTTACATACTCGCAGTGCAACTAGAAAGGGCGTGGAGGTTAGTAGACCCCACGACCCTAGTACTGAACTTCACCAGCAAGCGATGAGTGTTTACACTCACGCCACAATCGCTGCCAGCGAGTTACCTTCTGGAATGAGCCATCGAGCTCCACAACCGCCTCGTGCGGGTTTCCTTCGGGAACGAGTCGATGGGTTCAACAACTGCTTAATGTGGATTCAGGGAGACGACGGGCTCCCTAACCACTTAAGCGCGGGTTACTACCAGCAAACACCAACAACAAAACAAGAGCACAACAACAATTTACATCAAGGGACAAGAAATCCACTACTACCAACAAAAGCAAAAGTGATCACAAAAATACACACAAAAAACCAATAAACAAAAACAGTCACTCTTCGCCGACAATAAACAATATCTCAAGCAAATATCCACACAAATATTCAAATTCTTACATCCACATCAAAACGAAAAAACGCCAACAAAAAATCACAACACGGGACGAAGTCCTCTAAGGCCACCAAAAACCAAAAATGATCACCGAACACAGCTACCAGAATTGCTTTTTCTGCAGGTTACCTCCATCACAGTTGACTTGAAGATTCCCAAGACAACCATAAAGGTCGAGCCTCGTTCACGGTGCAGCCAACTATTAGCTAACCAAAAAGAAGTGAAGACACCCACACACATTAACTAGCATGGATCCTCGGCAAGGCAGAGGAAAACAAAAGCAAGCAGGCACCCATGAGCTAGCGGGGTAAAAGGCAGGTACAAAAAAATGCAAAGTATTTAATTTCCCATGTGCCAGCACAAAGAAAATTAGCGGGGTAACTGAAAGGGATATTTGAGCCCCCACAATTTTAGCTAAGAGATAAAGTCAATAAGAGACTCAAACTCCTAAGAGGGAGATGACTCAGACTCCTAATGATGATTCAGACACCTAATAAGAGATAGACTCAGACTCCTAAAAGGAAAAAGTTTCACAAGGCAAATTGGACTCTATCACTCTAAGGAAATAACTTCTATAAATAGCCTACAGGAGGTAACAAATAATGGACTTGAACTGACTTGATCTTTACATACATTTACTCTTATACTATTATTGACTTACTGACTTAGGCATCGGAGTGTCCTCAGGATAATCAGTGACGTCTTTTTATTTGTTGCAGGTGATCCATGTGGTTGGTGGTGTGAAACACGTTCTTTACACTAGTAATATTTTATTCAACTTTTAACTTTTATTTAAAATAATATCATATTATCTCACTATCCAAACGGGTGCTTAGTAACACTACCCGTTCCATGAAGACGAAAAGCAAAAGCGGGAGTTGCATATGAATTTTTTCTCACCGTTATCTGCTACTTCTCTCTCTTACCCTCCTTTGCCCTCTCCGTTAAGTGCTGTAGACCTAGAGCTGAAGTTCCTGAACAAAGAGAACGGCGAACAAAATTAACAAATATACAGAAGGACCCATTTATTTATTGGGTTAAGTAATTAACCAGAACCCGGTATTTCTTTCCTTGAAAAAAACCGGTATTTCCCGGGTTAAAGCAAAAATAGACCCAGTCCAAACTTTGAAAGCATGGGCTCAAAATCTGAGCAAGTGCGAAGTAATTATGAATCTTGCTCAAGATTTTTTACAATTTTCTACCCGAAATACCTTCCACTTCAAGAAATAGATGCTGCAAGTAAATCTTATTATATTTTATGTTGGGATCTTTATTTAATATAATGAGAAATGTATCTATTCGAATTGTAAAAAATATAAAGAAAAAAGAATTGTAGAAAATGTTTGGGTCCTAGATTTTTTTTTTTTTTTTTTGGTTATAGGTAGTCAAGAAGTTTATTTATGGAAATAGGCAGATCCCAAGTGCAGAGGAGTTTGGGTCCTAGAATTATAGGAAATCTCAAGCCAAAACTGTCTGCTCTTCAATCACTAGAATAATGTGTCCCTGCTTGTATATATAATAAGAGTAATGTGTCCTAAGTATACTTTACACTCACTGCGTGGCTGCTTCTAATTGATTGTTCCCAACTCTCACTTGGGGAGATGTGTGATCTACATGATACCACATCATGTGTGCAAAATGAATGCTATCAATAGTGACTTCTATCTATATTTATTCATATAATAATAAGTTCCAGTTCCAGGCTTCTGGTTCCACTGGTAGAAGCAATGGACGGACTTCTATAACAGATATTTGGAAAACAGAAAAATGCAAATGGAAGAGAGTATCATTCATTATCTTTGATTTCATATACTTCCAACTTCAATGAAGAACTACATTGAGAACATTGCTAAGCTGTTCAGTTTCTGCCAGCCAACTAAAAAAATCTTTCTTACAAAGGGGCTTTTAAAAAAATACAAGTATAATCAAATCACCAATCCCAAAACTAAGACCAAAACAAACAAACAAACAAGGAGAAACACTCCGCTATACGTCATTATGAAAATTACAGAAAGCTACTCTAATCTCATTCACCCGTGTAAAAAATTACATCAAACTTCTAATACAGAGCTGAATAGTGTATATCTATCAACCCTTCAAAGCAAGTTACGTTTAAAGAGCAGCATTATAGTTTAAATCTTCAGTGATGACCCCGAGTGGAAAATTCCTTCAGGGAGCAGAGCTAAATGCTCTTTAATGAGCAAGGAAACTTTTTCATATTTTCTGTCTCAGACTCACGTTGATGATGCTGATAGAAGATTTAGGTCGATAGTTTTCATCTGTATCCACCTCCTCAATTTCCTGGGTACAACAAATTATTAAGCAACCCAAAGTTATTATAATTGTAACCGTAAGAACTGTACATATAGAGATATATTTTTTTGATAAGTACATATAGAGATATATGTATTAAGGTATCAAAATATGTTCTTAACTCACGTCTAGAAGAAGTCCTAATTGGCAATGCTAATAATCACTAGCATCTAACTAACTACAGAACAAACAAGACACTACCAATTAGAAGAAACCAAAGTTGTTTGTTACCTGAACAACTTCCTCTCCCTTGACGACTTGCCCAAATACAATAAGTTGCTCGTTTAAATTTGGGATCGGTGCAGTCGTGATGAAAAGCTCAAATCCTTTGTCATTGCGCTTACCCTTGGAAGTTCCAAGCATGAATGCCTCATGTTTCAAATTCAGACTGTTTATAAACATTACAATCGTCACATATCAGATGCGGCCAAAATACGACATAGTATAAAAGCATCAAATCATTTTTTTTTCTTCTCACAAATAGCTGTCAACCTCATGGCGAGCTGATTGTAATGCTTTCCCCTCAGAGTCCAATCTTCAGTAGCTCCTAACCCTTGAGCAGTCCCTGCTTGAATGACATAGTGTTTTATAACACGGTTAAAAAGCATTCCCTTGAAGTGCCCTTTTTGACTGCAAAACCAATTTCGTTCAGATTCAGTAAAACTTGTCATGAAGAACATGTATCCTGCCTTAGCAAACGCCTGCAGGTGGTAGCATAGCAGATGTGCATCAAGCACAAGCAAGATAAAACACTTTCTGTACGAGAAGATGATGTTAACAACATTTTACAAATTTGACATGAAAAGATTATTTAATAATTATGCCTAGTTAGTTATCATAGATGTTTCTCCCAGATTTTACTATAATGCCTCCGTTTGAACCCTATGTGAACCCAATTCATAGGTAATCGATTCAACTAACAGCTTTCAACTACCACATAGATGGTTCTGATGAACTGTTTGATACATGGAACTTCCAATAACTCAATGACTTTTCAGTATTATTCTATACATGGAACTTCCAATAACTCAATGACTTTTCAGTATTATTCTATGGTGGTAGTTTTCTATCCATACACCACTCTCATTTTCATCTCAATGACCCACCCAAAAAACCAGAAATAAAGAAGAGACCTCCACAACCATCATCATTGTGTACTGACTATGATAGGCACTGCTGCCTACTTTAATGATATTGTGCATATGCATAATGTCTGACTTATGTGCTAGTTAATGATACGAACAGAGGATGTGAAAGGAGATTTATGAAAAGTATAAATTAAGAATGTAGCAACCCAAGGCTGTGCAGTGGTTACTTGATTACTCACCATAAGTCAATGAATTCATCAACAACTTCAGGAGAACTTTCCTTGAAAAGTTCCGCAGTTATAGACCCTTTTGAGGTATTCAAAACCTATTGGAAAAGAAAAAAAATACAACTTATATTATGAATGAAAATATTTGCATTTTTTGATTCAGAAGTTAACCAATGCAATATTTGACTTTTGATAAAGCAATGGCTTCTTGTCGCTCATATCTAAATTGCAACATATCAAAGGGTAGATTTCAGAGACAAAATGGAGAACCTACAGCATATCCAGGGACATCAGCTTTTTTTGCATCCACAAAGGCGTTCCCATCCTACAGCAAATTAAAGAACAGATTCAGAAACAGAGTGTTGATGTAAAAATGAGTGTGTTGGCATTCTTGTGAAAACCTTTGTAAAATTGTGTTGTAACAAGTGTTGAAGTGGGTTAAAATGAAAAGGGATCGAAGTGAGCTCAACATGGCTCAAGCGGAACTCATACAAAGAGTTCGCTCGACAGGCGCTCGACATTGCGCTCGAGGGGAAGGTAGACAAAGAGTTCGCTCAACCCTCACTCGACATGGAGCTTGAGCGACTTCTGAAGTATATCATGAGCTCGACACATGCTCGACACGTAGCTCAAGCAAATGTTTAGAATTTTCACTTAAACTAGGGTTTGAGCGTCGTATTCCTGGATGGGTATAAAAGGAAACTTATGCTCTGCTCTAATGTGTGGAGAAACTGAGCTAAAACAGAGCCTCTTCAAAGAGCACTTGAGAGAAACTCCCTTCCACATTCAAAGTTAATTCTCTCTTGGAAAATACATTTCCATCATATCACACTCAAGATTAAACACAGTTGAGTCCATTGGTGTGGATGTGTTCATTGGCCGGAAGGTTTTCGGAGCTGCTGTTGATGCAGAGATCGAGAGGTTTTCGTGGGAAGCTATAGAAAGGTCAGAGTTTCGGCACCGCATGCGTGCAGAGATCGAGTGGGTCACTCGTGCTATTGCAAGCAAGGTTTAGCCACTACAAAGGTTTTGTGAGTGTTTCTAAATTGGTTGTAACAAACTAAAGTTTCTATAGTGGACTTGAGGTGGTGACTTACATCCAGAGTGGTTTTAGATTTTGAAGACGTTCTTCAAACGAGTTTCCACTTTGTGACTAAATTGTGGTGTTGATTATTTATGTGATTTGTTTCATTGATTAATTGTCTGTTTAACAATATTTTTTAATAGACCATCAAAATTGTATTACACCTATTCACCCCCTCTCTAGGTGTTGTGTTGGGGTAGAACCACTGCTTTTTCACAGAGGCATTACTTTATTCTATGTATAAAAAGTTATTATAAATGCTTGAGCTTGTACTTAGAATTGAAATCCTATAACAAAAGGATGCACATACAAATACCAGATAAATCAGGCACTTTAAGCAACATCTACAATTTAGCCAGTTACATTTCTAATCCATAATTACTAGAATCCAGAAAGAAAATAACTCAAGAACTGTCAATGCCATTATAGAATTAATAAAAGGCTCATCGATAAGACATACCTCAGAAGCTGAGAAGTGATTATCTGTTTGGGATCTTGACCTATATACAAGTCAACAAGTAAAGGTTATTATCCAACAGATCTCAAATATTTACAATGCTACACAGACAAAACAGAACTCGCTGAAACAAAAACTTCTGAATCATTTGCTAACTTCCAATTCCGAACTTCTTCATTTATTATATTAGTGAGAATATCCCTTATAAAAAAAAAATATTAGTGAGAATATCCTATATAATTTATATTATTCAAAAGCCATAATTTAAATCAGAGATAATGTCAATGATCCATAAACCATGTGAAATATTCCCGCATGTCAAACATAAAATTCTGAAATTGAAGTTTAATTATATGATTAATAAAATTCCGAGCATTATAAACACCGATAAGATTTCACTCAACTTGACCACATAGTTAAATCAACATAACGGTCAGAAAGTTCCTTGTTCAATCAACTTGGCAGGTCCATATCTCAAAACTCACCCAGCATTACTTTTCAAACCCTGGCCCATATAAAATTTTCCTTAATATTTCCAGATAGTTTCATATATTCCTACAGGTTCCATATTGTGCCAGGATATAATCTTTTTATAGGTTAAAAAAAAAATGAACATCATTTTCTAACAAAGAATCCCCCTTTATCATGAAAAAAATCTATGTGCGTATAAGCACAATCGATAAACCACACAAACCTTTGACTCCAGTGCCTGTATGTAGAAAACAGGAAAAACACGATCAACACAATAATCAAATTGCATAATATGATGGTAGTGACACTTATTCGAGTGGGCCCCTTCTTCTTTTTGCTTTGTTGTAGCAGAGCTTGAGGTTTGATCCTCGCCATTAAGGTTCAGGATTCGGCTTCAAAGCGTGACCAATTCCACAAAAGTCACAAAACCTAAACGTTAAAATAGAAGAATCATACTCGGTTACCGAGGCCAATAAAGACACTAAAAAGAACATAAAATAGCAATTCATCACGAGACAAGCTACGCATAATTTACTTATTAAAAAGCTCGTCCATGGACGATATTATAGACCAGAACATGAAAAACGCCAGGTCTGCTTTAATTATAATCGAATTCCGTTCCTTAAATTCTAGAACTTGTTCTCGCGGATTTGAAACGAATGGAACTCAAGAGTTCTTTGGTGTATAGCTTACAGAGAGCGGCTTCAGCTGTGTGGATCGGAGATTCAAGGCCTTCAACGTTTTATGATTCAAATTAAGAAGCATCAAATGTAAACCAACCACTAAGAACTTCCAAAAATCAATTAATCAAGAGCTTCCTCATGGCTAAAAAGAGAAAGCTTGCCAGCTTGAATCAAAGTTCGAACTTCATTTAAATCCAATCATATAGTTGAAATAAATTTGATGAGTGGTTTTAAACTAAGATCTTGCAAAATTCAAACACATGCATACAAGTTAAACCTAAACTCCGCGGCTGTAAACCGATTTAGTAATATCAGGTGACAACCAGGAGAAAACCAGACAAAAAGGGAAACTTTTCTCGGAAAACGCTGAGAATTACAGGAAAGTACCTGAGATTCTGAGAGTCTCTCTCCGCAGTCCGAAGTTTGGGTATCCTCAGAGTTTCTATTCGATCCCTTCGGAAAATCGCTCACCAAAATGGGAACCGACGTCGTTTGCTCTCCAAATGCCACGAGTCATTTAGATACCGTTTGGATGATGAGATGAAATAGATAGTTTTAAATAAAAGTTAAATAAAATATTATTTAAATATTATTATTATTTTAAAATTTTAAAAAATTAAATTATTTATTATATTTTATATAAAAATTTTAAAAAATTATAATAATAATATGAGATGAGAATAACACTTCCGTTATCCTAACGCGAGAAATTCGTTTTTTTGCAGCCCATCCAATTTGTCTGCATACGGTTTTTGTAACGAGTTATCAGCGCCGGTACTAATTATTTTCCAAAAAATGCTAAATATATGTAAGAGAAATTTATAAAAAAATTTATTTCTCTAAGCCTTTGAATACCGAGCGACAAAGATCGCCTCAATAGATCCTTTTTTAAGCAGTATTCCATACTCACTCACCAAGAATATTAGGTATGGATTCATAAATTTTTTCTATTCTTTTGTAGGAACCAATTATGATTCAATCTTTTATATTAGTATTTTATTTTATTTTATTTTTTGGGTGTCAACATATTAACGAGGAATGCAGAATGCTTAGCCAATACATTAACGAGTCAAGACTCAAGATATATGTCATTTTCTCATCACGCTTCCATCATACTGTACTCTCGTGATATTTTCAGAAATTGAAAAATAATACCAAATGATAAGAGTGCAATATATGACATTTCCCTTCTGGATCTCTTTTTTTGAAAAACAAAAATTAATACACTTAGCACCACTTCTAATCCAAGTGTCCATTCCACAGCTTTTACATCAATAAAATCTTGTTTAGATACAGAAACACTCTCAACCTATCTCATCTCATTTCATCTCATCATTACAACTTTTTTAAATTCTCATACAAAATATAATAAACAATTCAACTTTTTTAAATCTCAAAATAATAATAATATTAAAAAATAAAAATTTAACAATATTTTATTCAATTTATCTAAAAACATCTCCTCTCATCTCATCTCATATCATTATCTAAACCGCCCTAAGTTTTCAACCATCCTATCAAGGAATATGTCTTTGTCCAACCCATGGGTGCGAAGCGAGTTAGGAAGCATAAGGCCAAAAAGCCCACTAAAGTGACAATTACATAACAAGGAACCTTAAAAGAAATGTTAAATCGCAAACCAATTAATAAAAGCACAAAGCTTTGCAGTAATGAATTTGATTCTAGTAACACCAAATGCAAAAAGGAAAAAGGAGTTAAACAAAAGGCCATCATATTTAACATAAGGACCTAAATAAATTAATCATACATTAAAAAGTGACAACACCCACAAAGGTGGGTAAGAAAGTAACACCTTTTAATTAAAAATGTGAGTGGAAGTGGAAGTACCAAGAGTACTAACTAAGAAGTACAATCTAAATGGAGGGTACTGTCCCAAACACACACTGCTATCCTAAAGATTCTCCATTGGTGTAAAGGGTGCATGCTTGGGTTTGAAAAGCCGGTACCCCACAAAAACAGACACGCATAGAGATACTACTGATAACAGAAGGGCAAAGGCACCGGAAACATTCCCGGAGCCACCTCGTACAGACAATTTTAAATTGCCGGAAGAGATATCCAAGGGAACCCAATCACAGTTGATGGAATAGTGCCCGGAACCATGCCATGGTTGTCCATCAAGTGGATACCAGAATGCCACTGACATCTTACTTGATCCACCAAGAGTAAACTGAGCATCCTGCAGGCACCAGGTAAAATATTAACAAACTAAGGTTCTGTTGCAACATGGTAAATTTGTAACATTGAATGTACAGATAACTCAAAGGTGCCAATGAATCAATGTCATCCATGTGAAACACTGAATTCTCTTCAAACTAGAGAACAAGGTTTTTAAAAGTCAACAGAAATAACAATAACTGAGAGAACTTCAACAGAATAAACAGAAAATATCCAGAAAAGAGTTTCCTAAAGTTGTACTGTGGTTTCCATTTGAAAAATGAACTTCTATCAAATATAGTCTTTTATAAGTAAAATAACAAAACTTCTATCAAATATAGTGAAATTTAGATTTTTTTAAAAAGGGCCTATTTGAAACAAACATAAATGGCCATCGGCCCATCAAGCTCATTTCACTAATATCATAAAGTTATGTAATCAAGTATGGAGGCAATTGTGTTCGCATTTTTAAGGATGATTTTCAATTGATTGAGTGCGTTTAGTCTTGGTCTGCATTTCATTATCCCCGTTAATTAACATTTGAAGAATCAATGAAGCAAATTACACACTAAGAATTAAAATATTTAAGCAAACACCGTTTCTCAATGCAGCAGATAACATAACCTGTTGAAGACGATCCATTGTTCTCAGAGGTCTAGAGAATTCAAAATAATATGTGCCTTTTTGACCATCTGATGCATATGGATTATCTTCCTCCACAAAACCTGTAATAGGCAACTAAAATATTAATATTCAACCTAAACTGGTGCAACATTAGGTAATTTATAAGATGATACTACAAATAAAGGTGAAATATAAGGCCACATATGGAAAACACATGGAACAACTTAAAAACAAACAACCACATGAAAATGGTGATGTAGCAGAAGCCAAAACAGTCATAAGGACCCTTTCACCAAAATGTTCATAAGGAACAAAATAAAGTTGTTTATCTTCTCTATTTTAAATTACTAGAGTTTAGTCGCATGGGAGGCTCAGGGGTCTTAAACCTACCTAAGCACCAGTGGATTTTTTTTTTTTTTTTTTTTTTAAGATAAGAGGTTAACAATTATGGATGTGCAGGAATTGAAACATATTAATAGAACAGTTTAAGTTATTTGGATGCTTATGTTGACAATTCAATAGATGGACCTTCCATAACATTATGCATCCATTTTCTAAATGTTTACACTTGCCATTTTAGGTCTCTGGCATGGCCAAGTGATAGTTCTGTGTAAGTTGATAATCACACTACACTACTTATGAGTAGAACTAATAATTAAATATCAAACCCTCAACAATAGATAGTTAATTACCTGAGTGAACAGAGAAGCTGCTGTGCCACCATGCACCTTTCCATTCGTTCTGTGCACTAGTATCATTTCCTGAATAAAATAGACAAAATCATTCATACTTTGGTCACTACAATTTTATCGTGGACAAGAAAAAAAACACCAAGTAAAACCTAGAGAAGGGGAAGGAAGAAGGATGAATAAGGGGAAAATTCTATTTTTCTTTTAGGTATATGAAATTCATGCTCTAGGAATCAACCAACAACCACACCCTCAATCTCTTACTTAGGAGGAGAGGAGATGCCATTTGGTCAAAAGACCATTGGCATAAAAGGGAAGAGATAAAACAATAATAAAAGAGAAATTTGGGGATTTCCATTTTCCTTGATGAGGTATGCATGTCAAAGGATAAATAAAAATTTCAGATACAAGGAGAACCCCTTTTTGAAAAGCAATGGCACGATAAATTGTCTATGATCTTGAAAAATATCCATCAAGAATTCTGCATCTATGTTCTGTCATAGACTAGTGAATACAAAGCACAAACCAAGAAAGAAGTTGCAATAATCCGGTATACTAAATTCCGAAGAAACTTTACCGAGATTCATAACTAGCAAAGAATAAGAGGGTGGCGGATCTTTTGGCCTGTTGGTGTGGAACACGGGGAAATCGTCAAGTAGCAGCTGTTTGGAAAATGGTGCCCCTATGTCTCATGTGGTGTATATATGGAATGAGAGGAATGGAAGATGTTTTGAAAATAGAGTACGCTCATTGGGGTGATTAGAGACTTATTTTTCCAATCTTTGTTACTTTGGGCTAAGGCTATTGTATTAGAGGGGGTTAATGTTAATGACTTGTATGCTTCTTTTTCTGCATGTAGGACGTAATTAGGTATTTCTCTCTTGTATACCACCTGTGTACTTGGGCTATGCCTAATTTTGAGGATCAATAAATTTTCTTACTTATCAAAAAGAAAAATAGCAAAGAACAAAGAATTTAATTATCCCATTCTAAACATCAAATTGTTACATATCTATGGGAGGGATTACTAAAAAAGAAAAAAAGGAGGCAAAAAGACATTTTTCTTTCCTCTTTTGTTTATTTATTTATTGATCTTCATTTTTTAGCTGCAAATCAAAACTCAGTTCATGTTATATGCAACACAAGGTACTTCGGTGAAAATAATAAGCATATATGTCAAGGGGATAGAAACATCATTGATTGTGGTTTTGGAGAAGGTAGGCAAGGGGATAAAGTAGTATAAAGGCATTGTTGAAGACAAACAGTGATGAGGAGATAGTGGTTGTGGTAGTCTAAGCACTGTTAATAGTGTTCCGCACTGGGGCTTTGTTTCACTTATAAAATCATGCCAACTTAAAAAGATACTAATATTTGACAACTCTCCTTTGACCAATAAAATCCATGTATTGCTGCATTCTTAAAAGGTCCCTTTTTGGGCTAATTGGGATATATTGCTACACGTGTCATTCAAACACCCCAAGAGTGCCTATCATCAACTGTTGTCTGATCTAGTTAGTGTCTGCTCTCAAGGGGTGGCACTGTTCCTGTTCTAAATAATCAGATATATGATATTCGCAAAATTCATTAGGCAAAACTTACAATTCTTGAGGGTGCATTTAGCATTCAAAGCTAGGATAGATTTATATTTATGCAGAAGCCAATATTAGCAAAGATGAAATAAAGCAATGCAACAAAGGAACTTTAGATGTGGAAACCAAAAGTAAGTCCAATGTTACAAATTAGAGGATGTGGGTGAAGATGAATATTGTCTCAAGAAATTCAGGCTTAGAGGAGATGAGTTGTAGATGGGGAAAAAGGATTACAAAAATTGGGGGCAAAAGAAAAAGAATGAAGTACTTATCAAAAAAAGAAAAAGAATGAAGTAAAATCAAAGGTTATGGCAACACCAGAATTTGAAAAAGTAAATAGAGACGTAATTGCCACTATAATGGGTGATTTGCTTAATACTGAAGATATCAAAGAAAGATAAGAAGGCTAAAAGAACAAGCATAAAAGCTGTTAGAAAACGTGGTTGCAAAAATTTGAGGATAAGGAGGAGGAGGAGGTTGAGTAATTTTAGCAGGTATACGAGAAGATGAACATTGTTCTTAAGATAATAGTTTAATACGTTAATGAAAAATAATTGTTGAGGCGTTGCTGATATTCATTGTTCAACAAGAGAACTAAAGATAAACCAATATTTGAATAACTCTTCTAGGTGAGTTCCAAGTTGTGCAAAGTATGCAATGAGCTAAACCACAGACAGTGAATTAATTGTGTTGATGAAAGAGCCACAAGTTCAATGCCGCTTTAGTAGGTTTTTCTTTTGGTGCCTTATCGCTCTTTGTTTTCCTTTACTCAAAAACTTTCATTGCTCTCCTTCTAAGCCCATCAATATATTTCAATTTTCATTAAAAATAAATAGCAACAGGATATTATATTAATCCAAGTAACTAATTGAATAAAAATATTAATTCCCGACATACCTGAAGGGCCAGTTCCATCTAGATATCTACAGTGTGGGGTCCAAGCATAAAGATCAACCAAATGACCAAACCTGTTCACAAAAAAAGTGATAATAGTATAAAAGAATATATTAAGAAGGGGATTTTACTAAATTGTCATGACTTTGTACTACATGGATGCTCAAATGTGGGATTGTACTACATTGCAGTCAAGGCCAAAAGATGAGGATTGTACTACATTACCTGTCACCACCATATCCATCCCTGTTGTCTATTGGGTTGCCACCATACAGCCGTCCTGGAATAGCATTTCCAATTGAGAAGTGCATAATATCAACTTCATGCCCTTTGCATGTCTTGTTGGTGCACGTGTCTTTCCCTTCAGTACACCCACCCATCTTACAACACAAATCTTCTCAGTTTGAATTATAAAGTAGATAAAATGAAAAGCAAGCTATAAAAAAACTCAGTGGAAAAAAATTAGATGGATTAACTTACGCCATGGTATGTGGCACCTTCTCCAATTTGGAACATAAGAGCGATAGAAGGACATTTGTTGCTATTGCTGCATCAGGGACAGCAAAACAATTCAACGGGAGTTTTTCATGTCAAGGAGTCTAGGCTTTAAGCTGATTGGGCATTCATTTCAACAAAGTATATCCACTTATATAGCATATCGGAGAATGCACAGCTGGGTGAAATAGAATTTCACAGCCAGCGCACCAAAATTGACTAAAAAAATCTAAACCCATATAGTTTGTTTGCCTTCCAAAAAACTTTAAACACCATGATACAATGTAATAAGATGGGGAAGCTTGAAGAAAAGATAAATCAGATTAGAACAGCAACCTACTTTTTTTACCATTTCTGGACGAATTGTTTGAACATTGATTCATATCTAATTGTTAGGAGTGAACGTAAAAGGCTATATTGCGAACATAAAATGTTGCCAAAAGATTAAACAGATGGACAAAAAAGTTATAATCTAATCACGAACATAATACGACATTCCATTCTCAAAATCAAAACTTACCCTTTAGAGTACACATAGTCCCCATCTACTTGTAACATAAAGAAAACGTCATGACCATCATGCAAAGCCTGCAATATAACCATGCATATAACATCAAATTAGCAAAAAGGAATTAAAGGAGCAAAACTCATAATAAACCACCCATGATTCCCGACGAAATTGAAATCAAGATTTGAATCAAGGAAGTACCTTAACGGTCATTTTTCCTCCTTTGTATTCGTGATCTTCATCTGGGTCGAGAGCGGGGAGGAGAGGGAACTCGAAGCCATCAATGTCCTTCCAATCGTCGGCGTGGCCGTCGAGGGTGATGAGGCCGGGCCGGAACTCGGCCTCGATTCGGTTCTCCGAGTCGGACTCGCAGCTCCACTCGCCCGATTCTTCGTGCGAGTTGACCCGTACGATCAAAACGGAGCTTAACAAGAACAATAGAAGTAGAGACAGTGGTCGAAGCATCGTAGAGGGTCCGAAGTTTCGTGCTTGAAGCCTTGAACTGGATACGGGTTCGTGGCCTTGTTTTGTTTTGGATTCTGTGTCTTTGGTCCGCATGCCGTGACGTTGAGCTGAAAATTCAGCGTACCAACGCTCTGACTTTTTTCGACGTTATTATTGTAGTGGCGATCGTCGATGTCGTCTTTATATCTGGTAACGCTTCAAAGAAAGACCCATCTTTACATTTATTACGGCGAACTCTAGTTGGTTCCTAGTTTCCATTTGATTTCTAATTCTAAATATTAGAGAAAAGTTCGAATGGTGAGTAAACATAAGAAAGTAGAAACCTATGTATTCATTATTATAATATGGTTGGTTTGGTTATACAAAACTAAATTATCTCATCTCATTTTATCTCATATAATAATCATTGTAACTTTTCCAAACTCTCATAAAAAATTTAATAAAAAATTTAATTTTTTTAAATTTTAAAATAAAAATTATATTATAACAATATTTTATTCAACTTTCAATAAAATATTTTATCTCATTTCATCCAAACTGTATAACCAAACGAGACTTAAATCTAAATCTGGATTGATTTTAAGTACCAAAGGATATCAAAGACAATTTCAATTGATCTCATGGATCCATCTCTTGTGGCCTTACACATATTTAGATCATGCATGATATGCCATGGTTTCTTGCCCATTCATTTGACATAGTACATGATTTTCATATGTTAACATAATTAAAAGATCGGATTTTTTTAGAGTTATTGTCTTAAGTTTACAATTGAAGATGATGAAAAAATAGAAATATAAAGTAGATCATATATTTAATTTTACGGTGTATTCGCTCTGATTATATAAGATATTTTACTAAAATATGTCTTCCACTCTACTCTTATAATTCAAGCACAAACAAAAAAGAAATGACCCTATTTAATATGAAAATAAATTTTGAAGGAATATAATACTACTGTTGCATTAGAAAATCTAGTTGGAGATCAAAATGCAAACAAACTAGTAATGTCATTAGAGTGTGTAAATCTTATATATTTATTTAAAAAAATAGAATTTATTATGAAGAAAATAAATATTTTTATATAAAATTTAATTAGTTCTTTTTAAATACACAAAATCTACTGTAAGGCCGCCCTTTATAGAAAAATAAAAGTTGACAGGTCAAACAGGCCAAGATTTTGTTTCCACCGAAGGCCGACGCATAGTTTGACTTCTGTTCATTGATATGACGTATTATTGCATCCGCACTTTCTTTTTTGGTGCCGTGTGGCTCTTTTCCGAGCCCCGTGAACATAGATATGTGAATGGTGGATAGTATTACTCAAAAACAAATTCTAAACATAAGTTCTATTTACATTTATGCACATTCACCTCAAAATATGTCATTTTATTTTTTTATCCATGTAATGAAAATGATTTCAGATATATTTATAAATAAAATATGATAAAAATGTAAAATGAGATATCTTTAAATAGATGTGTAGGATATGAAGCTTATAAGTAGCATAATTCTTATTTTAATATTTAATATTATTTGAAAATTTTAGATAAATAATAGAGAAAAGTGCCGGTCGAGTGTCTTCATCTTTTTTACACCAATTAATAACATCTCAAAAAATATAAAAAAATATAAAATTTTATGATTTATGATATATGTTAATTATTGAATCACCCATTTTCATTTCTCGACCCTCCCTGCGTACTCTCCCCTCTTTCCCTTTCTCTCTCCCCATCTATTGATTTTCTCTCTCTGCTTTTCTTTCTTTTCTCTCCCAGTGCCCTGTCTCTATCTTAAAAGGTTATTTTTTAAAAAATTAAAAAAAATGAGATGAAATGAGAATTTTATAAATAATAATAAAATAATTTGTAATTAATAGTGAAATCGTTTGATTTGAATATTTTTTGAGTTTTAGAACAAAAGAGAAAAAAAAAATTGAATAAAAAATATTATAAAATTAAAATTTTATTAGAATATTGTTTTATAATATTATTTTTATTTTAAGATTTAAAAAAATTGAATTATTTTTTATTTTTTATTTGAAAGTTTGAGAAAGTTGTAATGATTAGTTTGAAAATTTTATATTTGAATTATATTTGGAAATGAGATAAGATGAGATGAAAATTTTGAAATGAAATCTATTTTAAAACAAGCCCAAACTCCTAATTTCTTTATCAAACAGCTTCTAAAATCTGGATTGTTTTTTAATTTTAAAAGTAAAAAAGAAAATAGGATAACACATACTTCAATTCCTCAAATATCAATGCAAAAAGATCAATTTTAGATACCAAAACTTCGCGGTATCTTCAATCTTTAATTTTCTTCGAAAAAAAAAAAAGTAAGAGACTCGCATGTATGATTTGAAGCAAGTCGTATTGGAAAATAATGGTGATGATCATGATCTCCATGATCATAAGCTGATATCTACTGGTTCAATTGGTGATGAAGTCATTTTACAAGATGGCCCTCGACTCAGCTTACAAGATGAAGGCTAGCCATAGGTTTCTATGTATTTTTGTTCTATTAGTTAGTTTATTTGTCCTTTGCTGAGCTTTTTGATGGGTTGTATAGTTTTTAGTAGTAGAGTTTGTTATGTACAAAACTGTGAATATTCTTTTTGCTCGAGAGGTAGGCTGTATAGAGTACTTCTCATGTCCATTCTTTTGTGAACAGTTCATTCATTCAATCATTCAAAAAGAATATTCAAAATTATTCTCAAACCTAAACTTTTATTCTTTCAGATTTTTCTTACTGCTTTATTTCGTAATATCAGAGTGGTGAATTACAGCAACCATGACCACAAAAACCCATGTCACCAAATCTTCATCGACCTCCCCACCTTAATCATCAAATTGTTTTTTCAACTTCACTGATGTCCCTAACCCTTATCGGCTTGACAATAGGCACAACTCATCTGTTTCTCTTATTCTTAAATTTGTCATTGTTGATAATTATACCACTTGGTCCAGTGCTATGGGAAGAGCTTTTAGAGCCAAGAACAAGTTAGGATTTATCAATGGTGAAATTTCCAAACCCACCAATCCAAACGACCCTCTACTTGAAGACTAGGAACATCGTAATGACCTTGTGACTTCCTGGGTACAGAACTCCCATTTCTCCATCAATCAAGTCTAGCATTGCTCTTGTGGATGAAGCTTTCGTGATCTGTAATGAGCTGAAGGAGTGCTTTACTCAGCAAAATGGTCCTCAGATTTTTCAATTTGAGAAAGTATTAGCAGGGCTGCAACAAGAGAAAGACTCAATAAGTGTTTATTATGGAAAATTGAAATCTCTTTTGGATGAGCTGAATGTGTTTGATCCATTGCCTAACTATAGATGTGGGAAATTAAAGATCCATTCGAATAGGTATCATAGAAACTGTGTGATACAATTCTTGATGAGTTTAAATGATTAATACACCAATTCAAGGGACCAAACCATGCTGATTGATCCCTTACCCTCTGTTGGTAAGGTCCTTTCTATGACCCAGTAGTAGGAGATGCAACATCTCTTACTGAGTAGTTGTCCCTCTCTTGATTCGATGGCCATAGAAACTAAGAGATTTTATCCCACCTTCAAACCAAATGCCAAGTCTGGACAGCCTGTTAAACGAGATTGCCCATATTGTACTCATTGTCATCAACCAAGACATTCCCTAGAAAACTGTTTTAAGGCAGGAAATGCTGAGCCACCAACCTATACCCATTGCCATTTGAGCGATCATGTAGCTGAGAAGTGCTACAAACTTCACGGGTATCCCCCCAGGCACAAGTTCTTCAACAAAGGGAAATCATTCACCTATTTTGCTAATTCTGCCATTATTGATTCCAAGGCTGGTCTAACCAAGGAGCAATATCAGCAGTTGCTCACTTTGTTGCGGCAAAAGGAAACTCCAGTGATGCCTTCCTCATTTGCCAGCTTCTCCAAAACAGCTTTTCACCCTCTTGCCAATGTAGCAAAGGCACCCACAATGTCTGGTATCTCTAAACAATGTTCAATTTCCTTTAAAAAATCTTTAATAGCTACTGAAATTCCTTGGATAATTGATACAGGTGATACAAACCATATGGTCTATAACATTTCCCTCTTTACAGCCATCAATGTTGAAGTTTCTTACTTTGTCAAAATGCCAAATGGTGATGAGACACGATCAAAATTACAGACAAACTTCTCCTAAAAAATGTTTTATGCGTGCCATCTTTCACATTCGGCTTGATTTCAACTACAAAGATTGCCAACTCACTTGCTTGCTATCTTGTTTTCTTCTATGATTCTTGTTTCGTTCAGGACCTTTTATCTTGGACAACGATTGAAAAGGGCAAGCACGGGCTATACCATTTGCAGCATACTGAAGTGTCTTCCACAACACTTGTTGACAATCTTTCCAAGCTTTTGAATAAAAAACATTTTTGTTTCAGCTTCTGTGCTTATCAACACTCCTTTGACAGACCTTTGGCACTATAGACTTGGCCATACTTCTTTGTCTATGATATCGTTGATTGATAATCCTGCTGTAAGCACTGAAATTTCTAATGTTAATGAGATTCCTTGTTACATTTGTCCCATGGCCAAACAACATCATCTTCCTTTTCCCATCAGCACACACACAAGTACTATAATCTTTGAGCTTGTTATCTGTGATATATGGGGACCCTATTTTGTTACTGCACATGATGGA
This sequence comes from Juglans mandshurica, assembly GCA_022457165.1. NCBI lineage: Eukaryota > Viridiplantae > Streptophyta > Magnoliopsida > Fagales > Juglandaceae > Juglans > Juglans mandshurica. The sequence continues at coordinate 26,450,277 of CM039623.1, forward strand.
TCCAAGTACTTCCTCACCATTGTTGATCATTTCTCTCGAAGTACTTGGATTTATCTTCTCAAAACTAAGTCTGAAACTCAGCCTTGCATAGAATCTTTCTGCAGCCTTGTTGAAACTTAATTTAATGCTAAAATTAAGACCTTAAGAAGTGACAATGATGCATAATTTAATATGACAGAGTTCTTTAATAAAAAGAGGATTATCCATCAAACCAGTCGTGTTGAAACTCCATAGCAGAGTGCTATTGTAGAACGTAAGCATCAACACCTTTTAAACATTGCTCTTGCCCTCAGATTTTAAGCTGGTCTTCCTTTGAAATATTGGAATGAATATGTCTTAACTGCAGCTTATATTATCAATAGAATCTCTTATCCTTTACTGTCCAGCAGAACCCCTTTTGAATTACCTTTCAATAGCAAGCCCAAATATGCACATATGAAAGTTTTTGGTTGTTTGTGCTTTGCTTCTACCATCTCACATGACTGCACCAAATTTGATCCACGAGCCAGGAAATGTCTTTTTCTTGGCTATCCTTTTGGTGTGAAAAGATTATAAATTACTTGATCTTGATACCAAGAATATTTTTATTTCAAGAGATGTAGTATTCTATGAATCTATCTTTCTTTTTCATACCATCAAAACTTCTAATTCCTCTTCAAATTTTCCCACTGATGACAATCATTGTCCTTTTTCAAATTCATCTCTTCTTCATGTTATCCAACCTGCCACTAATCCTTCATCCTCTTCTCAGTCTTCACACATTAATAACTTCGATTTGTCCATCAGCACTGTTGTCACCCCAAGTCCGACTCTAGCTTCTAAGTTACCTTCTTCTTCACTTTTCTTTGAATATTCCCCTCTAACAGAAGAAGTTACTCAGGTTCAGACTTCGTTTGGAACCTAAACCTACCTCAACTCATCATTACAACTTTTTCAAATTCCAACACAAAATATAATAAACAATTCAACTTTTTTAAATCCCAAAATAATAATAATATTAAAAAATAATATTCTAACAATATTTTATCATCTCAACTCACCTCAACTCAACTCAGTTCAACATCCAAATGCAGCCAATCTCCCATCCGCAAGTCAACCAGGGTTCGAAAGGCACCTCAGTACCTGCAAGACTTTCATTGTCAACATGCCCACTTCACTTCTCCAGATCAATCTTTGGCTAAGCAATCCTCCTCCACTTTAGGTACTGCCTTTCCTTCGAAAAATTCTCTGTCTTATCATCATTTATCCCCTAGCTTTGCTGCACTTTCTTCTTCCATTTCATCTCAAATTGATCCTCAAACATACCTTTAAGCTGTCAAGGACTTGGGTTGGTATGAGGTGATGCAGGCTAAGTTGGATTCTCTTGAGCTCAACCAAGCATGGGAAATGACTGATCTGCCACCTGGTAAAGAATCAATTGATTGTAAGTAAGTCTACAAAACCAAGTTTGATTCGGATGGTACTTTAGAGAGATTAAAGGCCAAGTTAGTGGCCAAGAGTTACACACAACATGAGGGATTTGACTATCACGAAACTTTTTCTCCTGTGGTGAAGACGGTCACAATTCGTTACCTTCTACTCTTGTAGCCATGTATGGATGACATTTGCAACAATTCAATGTGAATAATTATTTCCTTCATGGAGAGCTAGAAGAGGAGATATATATGTGTAAATCACCTGGTTACACCAAAGGGAAATCTAGACAGGTTTGCAAACTTCTCAAAAATTTGTATGGCCTTAAACAAGCATCTCGTCAGTAGTATGCTAAGTTTTCAAATTCACTTATTCACTATGGATTTCAACAATCCAAGTTAGATTACAGCATTTTCACAATGATCAATGGGGATTCCTTCACTACTTTATTGGTCTATGTCGATGATATTGTGGTTGCTATTAATTCCCTTTACTGCATTGATTCTCTCAAAGAGTTCTTGAAGACTAGTTCAAAATTAAAGATCTTGATTCTCTTCTTTATTTTCTTGGCATTGAAGTGGCCATATCTGCTCAAGGGATCTGTTTGTGTCAACAAAAATATACTTTGGACATTTTATCAGACTCGGATAATCTTGGATCCAGACTAGCCAAGCTTCCCATGGATCAAAATTTGAAACTTAGCAAGGATTCAGGTTCTCCTCTTCTTGATCCAAGCATCTACAAAAGACTTATTGGAAGGCTCTTATACATAACCATCACAAGGCCTGATATCAGCTACTCAGTGCAAGTTTTGAGTCAATATATGTCTCAGCCAACTGATGCTTATTTACATGTTGTTCATAAGGTTTTGAAGTATTTAAAGGGCACCACTAATCAGAGGATTTTACTATCTTCTTATTTTCCTTTACAATTGCAAGGATACTGTGATTCTGATTGGGCTTGCTGCCCTGATACACGTCGATCTATTACTGACTTTTGTATATTTTTGGAGAATTCACTTGTCTCTTGGAAGTCTAAAAAGTAATATGTTGTTTCTCGGTCATCTGCACAGGTTGAGTATCGGGCCATGGTAGCAACCTGTTGTGAATTCACTTGGATGCTTCTAGATGATCTGCATATCTCACATTCAACTATTGCAATCCTTCATTGTGACAATCAAGCAGCCTTACATATTGCTGCCAATCTCATTTTTCATGAGCATACCAAACACATTGAAGTGGATTGCTACCTTATTCGAGACCATATTCAAGAAGGTAGCATTATGACTGCCTATGTTCCTACTTATTTCTTAACTGACTGGCATTTTCACTACGATTATATTTTCTCTAGTTCTTCCTACTCTTCTGTCCAAAATGGGAATAGTGAATCTTTATTCTCCATCTTGTGGGGGTATTGGAAAATGATGGTGATGATCATGATCTCCATGATCATAAGTTGATGTCTACTGATTCAATTGGTGATGAAGTCATTTTACAAGATGGCCCTCGACTCAGCTTACAAGATGAAGGCTAGCTTTTATGTATTTTTGTTCTGTTAGTTAGCTTGTTTGTCCTTTGTTGAACTGTTTGATGATGTGTATAGTTTTTAGTGGTAAGGTTTGTTTATGTCAGAGCTGTGAATATTATTTTTGCTCGGGAGGTAGGATGTACAGAGTACTCCTTATATCCATTCTTTTGTAAACAGTTCATTCTTTCAATCATTCAAAAAGAATATTCAAAATTATTTTCAAACCTGAACTTTTCTTCTTCCAAATTTTTCTTACTGATTTATTTCAAGCCGATAAGGCTTCGTGCAGGCCCTTATATGAGAAAAATGAAGCCAATAAGAAAGTTAGTCCCAAAAGAAGCTCATCGTTTCATCTAAATCTTGATTTCAGCAAGCTCGTAGCTAGGGTTCTTGTCAAAATAATAGATAGACATTTTTTATGGTTCCTCCATTGCTTGTATAATGTTTATTGCATTTGTGAGCGTCTTATACAAGCAATGACGGAACCATCAATTTTTTTGAGGGGGCTAATTTTTCTACCGTGTGACACATTTATATAAAATAAAATTAAAACATATTAAAAATCATAAAAATATAACTATATATAAAATTAGATCTCAATAATTTGTTACATACATGCATAAATAAATTTATAAAAACACAAGTTAATATATATTTCATATTTCTGACAATAATGTTTCGTAGAATAATATTCATCCATTATTATTTTTGTAATAAAATATTTAGAATTTATTTTCTTCATAAAAACTATAAAGTGATATTTTAGAATGTCATATTTCATTCTAGTATGTAAGCTAGTTTATAAAGTTTCGTATAAAATCTATATATTTTCATGTCACACTAAGCATACAATACTATAATTGAGGCATTAGATAATTTTTTTCTTGCTCAATAAAGTTTAGAGAATAAAACCTCTAAATATTTCTTATATAGATCGTTAATCTTAAATGATTTTTCTTGTACTTTCACTTTGAATTCCATATTAAGAAGCTTAATTTCTATAATAAAAAAGTTTGAGATCCATATTAATGAGTTTATTATTTATCATAAACTTTATTTTGGTTTAATGTTGGTGAGGCCACATCCTTAAAAATAGATAATACATAAAAAATTTATAAAATTTTGAGACTATAGGAAAAAAATTGGAGAAAAAATATTTCTAGGTATTGAAATTTTAAAAATTTTTGGAAAGCACATAGGAATTATAAGTTTTTGGAGAGTTATTTTTCATATTTATAAAATTATGAATAAAATCTAAGAGATTTTTTAAATTTTCTAAAAAAAAAAAATTGGGGGATGGCCCTACCTACGGTATACGTAGGTCTGCCACCGTATAGAAGACACTCGAACTCTGCTCCAACACGCAGCAATAGATTGTCAAAAGGGATGTAAATCACGTGACACACCATCTAACAAAAGTAGGAGTGTAATTTTAAACCGGAAAACCGGTCCGGACCAGTTTTAACCGGTTTTGAACCGGTCCGGTCCGGGACCGGTTCCAAAAATCCTAAAACCGGCCGGTTCCGGTCCGGTTCCGGTTCATAAAATAATATACAAAAAAAAAATATTTTTATATATAAGTTATTAAGTTTTATACAATATATTATATATATATTAATATATAAAATTATAAATTTATATGTGAAATTTTTATATATAATATATATAATTATATATATTCATATATGAAATAATTTCATATTATAATTTATAAATTATTACATTAAATGTTAATACTAATATATAAGTTTATAAATAATACTAATAGTCTAATATAGACTATAAACTATAGTTATACTTATAATTAATACTAAAAGATTTTACTAAAAGTTTATAACTAATACTAATATTAAATATATAGTTTATAACTAATACTAATATATAACTTATAACTATACCAATAGTCTTATATTAATACTATTATATAGTCTGATATATTATTTAGCTATACTAATATTAATATTATAATATATAAGTCTATAACTATTTAACTAATACTAATAGTCTAATATAGACTATAGACTATAGTTATAATTAATACTAAAAGTTTATAACTAATACTAATATTAAATATATAGTTTATAACTAATACTAATATATAAATTATAACTATACTAATAGTCTAATATTAATACTATTATATAGTCTAATATATTATTTAGCTTTACTAATATATAAGTCTATAACTATTTAACTAATAGTCTAATACTTAGTTTAATATAGACTATAGTTATACTTATACTAATATAGTTATATTAAATCACTATAGACTATAGTGATACTAAACCACTATAGACTATAGTTATACTTCTACTAATATAGTTATACTAAATCACTATAGACTATAGTTATACTTCTACTAATATAGTTATACTAAATCACTATAGACTATAGTTATACTTATACTAATATAGCTATACTAAATCACTAAAAGTTTATAACTAATACTAATATATAGTTTATAACTAATACTAATATATAACTATACTAATAGGCTAATATTAATACTATTATATAGTCTAATATATTATATAGCTATACTAATATACAAGTCTATAACTATTTAACTAATAGTCTAATACTAATAGTTTAATATAGACTATAGTTATACTTATACTAATATAGTTATACTAAATCACTATAGACTATAGTGATACTAAGTCACTATAGACTATAGTTATACTTATACTAATATAGTTATATTAAATCACTATAGGCTATAGTTATACTTATACTAATATAACTATACTAAATCACTAAAAGTTTATAACTAATACTAATATATAGTTTATAACTAATACTAATATATAACTATACTTATATGCTAATATTAATACTATTATATAGTCTAATATATTATATAGCTATACTAATATACAAGTCTATAACGATTTAACTAATAGTCTAATACTAATAGTTTAATATAGACTATAATTATAGTTATACTAATATAGTTATACTAAATCACTATAACTAATACTAATATATATAATATAACTATATTAATAGACTAATATCAATACTATTAATCTATTATATTGTTTAATATATTATATAGCTATACTAATATATAAGTCTATAACTATTTAACTAATATTAATAGTTTAATATAGACTATATTTATAGTTATACTAATATAGTTATACTAAATCACTATAACTATAACTAATACTAATATATAATATAACTATACTAATAGACTAATATTAATATAGAATACTATTAATCTATTATATAGTCTAATATATTATATAGCTATACTAATATATAAGTCTATAAATATTAAATTAAAAAAATTAAATTATTTATTATATTTTATATAAAAAATTTTAAAAATTATAATAATAAAATTAATAATATAAATTTATATTAATAACAATATAAAATTAATAATAGGCCGGTTTTACCGCCTATTGTTAATTTTATTACCCGTCTTTGATATTAATATTCTTATTTATTTACCTGGGATTTACGTCTTTGGTATCAGAGCCATTGATGATTATAGTGTTATTATATTGTGATATTTATTTTACCGTTTATTTCTTATTTTAATTGTTCAAAATGGATTTTTATTATGCTCATAGTACTGGCTATCGTGATTTGTATGAATTAAAATGTACAGAATACAATTTAAGACTTGAGTTAGAAATCTTAATGAATAACATAAAATATCTTAAGAGACAACAACAATTAATGAGACAAAATTATACATTAATGATGGCTAAATATCATATCTATCAAAGTAGACAAGCGGTAATAGAATATTATGAAGCTGATTGCACTTTCTTAAGAAATGAAATTAAGAGTATAAGAAATCATTTGAAGATCCTTACTTTATAAAAAAAAAAAAAATCACTGATACGGATTTTTACAAAAATAACATATAACTAAAAAGAATAAGGTATATTGGGAAGCTTGTGATGGTAAGTCATGAAAAACCGATGGTCAGCCCACTAGTGCCAGAAGGCTTTTAGGGTGGTTCCGGTGGTGTTCCCTCAAGTTCCTAATCTACTTAATTCTCTTTGAAGATAGGAAATCTTTGCTTAAAAACATGTTTAAATGAATTTCTTTAAACATAGTGAATCTACTAATAGTATCCCTATAGAACCTGATAACATTTACCAGGAAGATTATAGTATAATAGATATAGAAAGAAACTTACAAGACTGGACAATTCATAATGTTCCAAATCATCAGATATACAAACAATCTATTTTTTCTAAAATATCATTTCTTACTAATTATACAATCAAAACAATAGAAAAAACTATTAGTTTAAATAATGATTATGAATTGTTACATTTATTAACTAAGGAAATAGTTAATCGTCACAAATAACAGATATATTCTTTTATACATATTGGATTAGTACAAGTGGCTATAAAACCACTTACTATAAGTGAATTAAACACCTCAGTATTACTCAGTTTAAGAGATGGAAGGCATTATAATTTCCATGATTCCTTACTTGGAATGGTAGAATCAAGTCTGTTTGAAGGACCAGTTTATTTTAATTGTTATCCTAATTATTCCCTTTCATTATTTGATACCAATATCTTACATTCTTTAATAATAAATATTAAAACAAATGGTTATCATAAGATGAAAGGATCACATCCTTTAACAGTAGTTTATAGGATCCACTATAAATTAATGAAAACAACATTAGAGCCACAAGCTCTTGTTACTAGTCCAAAAGGTTATACATTATTATTACAATCTAGTATACAAAACTCTAGTATACAAATCCCTAAACAAATCAATTGGAATCAAATTACACTTCCAAACGAATGTCAATTAGAAAATATCATCCCATTATCGAAGATAGAAAATAATTCTAAAGATGATCTTGAATATATAGAACAAAAAACAGACGGAACAGTTCAAATAACTTTTCAACCCTTTAGGAGATCATTTTCACATTATTCCTCTCCGGCACTCTCCAGTTATCATACACCTAGATCTATTCTTACATCAATATCTAGAAATAAGTCTCAAAATTCTGACACCAGATTTTTTGATATTAGATCTCATAATCTGGACACACAGATTCGAGGAATTATTCCCGAAAATATTATCGATACACCAGTATATACTGTTTACCATCCTGATAAAATATCCACCTCTCAGAATCCTGAAAAAGAACCTTATTCTCCAACATATTCACAGGTAGTTGGAGATGATACCCAAATATATACCCTGGATAAAGAAGAATTTAAAATTAACAAGGAATATCTCAAACAAGATTATATGAAAGAAGAAAATAGTCACAAAATAATAATATTTTCTCAACTTTTACAAAATTAGAAAGAGATTATATTCAAGAAAAATATTATGAAGATTTAGAAAAAATAAAGACTAATATACCTTTCTTTACATGGTTCGAAATATATAAATCAAATCAATTATCCACCATAAACAGAACTACAAACCTATGGATTAAATGAGAAAATAACTAAACTATTTATGAAGAATACCCCATTTTGAAGCTATTAAGTTCAATCAAAGAAACACTCAAATTTTAGCCTCACCAATAAAAAAAATATAATATTACAAATATTGATAAAAATCTTGATAATATAATTCAACAAAACAATTATACCAATTTATATTTAAAAACATGGGCAAACAATTAGAAAGAATCGAAACCCAAATATCTCCTATAAAACCTAATATTAAAGAAGAAAAAAAAACCCCTTTGTTTGTTCCCCACGAGATTCCATCTCATTTAAAAACTATTTTTTCTAAAAGTAAAAATGATTTATTAGAACAAATCTCTAGTAAATTAGAAAAATTAACTATTAATAATTATGCCTCTACCTCAAAACAACCTCATATTAATGTATTAAGTAAGACAGACTCGCATGTATTATCTGATTCTGAAATTAGTAATATTGAAAACCAATTTAAAAATTTAGACCTACAAATAAATAAGATTAAAGGAGATCATGTTAATAGTTTTTCAGCCAGAGATTCTAAACATCATGTTTCTATTACTCGAAATTGGTATCCTAGACCCACTCCTCCGGATATGCAATTCGAGGAAAGAGAACATATAGTAAGATCTGCTTTCGCACCAGATGTTTTATATGAATGGAATATAGATGGATTATCTGAATATGAAATATTAAATCATTTCCAAGAGATAATTATGGTTGCTAATGTCTATAAAAGTAACAGACAGACTGATCATCAAGTAGCACACATTATTGTCACAGGATTTACTGGCCAACTAAAAGGCTAGTGGGATCACTATCTTTCATACGAACAAAAGTCACATATATTAAATGCTTATAAATATGATGAAAACATGCAAATGATTAAAACTGAAAATGATTTACAAGATGCTGTAAATACATTAATATATGCATTAACTAAACACTTTGTTGGTGATCCTGTTCAGTTTAAAGAAAGAACTAGTGATTTATTGATTAATTTGAAATGCCCACAATTATCTGATTTCCTTTGGTATAAATATGTATTTCTAACTAAAGTTATGATCAGAAATGATTGCCAACAACCATACTGGAAGGAAAAGTTCATAGCCGGACTTCCATATTACTTCGCCTAAAAGGTACGAGAATCATTACTAAGACCAAATGGTACTATTGATTTTTATAATCTTACATATGGTGATATAATAAGTAAAATCAATAGAACCGCATTAACTGTATAATGATTTAAGATTAAAAAAGCAAATGGAGAAAGAAAAGAAATTTGCTAGAAAAGAATTAGGTACATTTTGTGAACAATTTGGCTATACTTCATTATTAGCCCCTTCAAGAAGACACAAAAAAGGAAAAAATGTCTATAAGAATTATTCTAATAAAAGACGAAAATACAAAAAACTCTATAAAAAGGTAAAAGAAAAACAAATATATAATAAGCCACTAAAAAATCCTAAAAAGACTAATAAAAAGAAAAAACAGATTGTCTGTTACAAATGCGGAAAAGTTAGACATTATAAATCAAATTGTAAAGTCAAACAACAGATTAATGAACTAGATATATCCGAAGCATTAAAAGACAGATTATTAAATATTTTTATAATACATTCAAGCAAAGAAGAAGAAGATAGTTCTACAGAGGAAGAAGAAATCTATCAATTAAAAGAATCAAATTTTTCAGAACAATCTTCTAATAGCGAATCAGAAGAAGATGAAGTTCAGATTTGTAATTGTCTAGATAAGGATAAGTGTATTTGTAACAAAACCATTAATGTACTCTCAAAACAGGAAGACATTATATTAGAATTAATAGATAAAATTAGTAATCCTCAATGGTGAATTAGAAAAGTTAAAAGACACTTTTAGTAATCAAAGTTCTTTAGTAGCGACATCTACAACACCTTATAATTTTTCAGAAATAATAAGAAGATTTAAAACCGACAAACAGAAAATTACGATACAAGATATACAATAAGAAATTAATGAGATAAAGCAGGAGATTAAAAATTTAAAAACATCAAATCTTAAACTAGAAGTTTCAAATGAACAATTAATACAAGAAATTATACTATTAAAAATAGAGAAGAATGGAAATAATAAAGAACATGATAAAGAACAAGGAGAATGCTCAACCTTAGCTATAAGAGATGAAACAGATAACTTCATTAATATCCTTGAAAAGATAAATTTTCAAAAATTGTATACTAAGGTAACAACTTCAATTAACCAAGAATTTTCTTTTACGACAATTGCCCTCTTAGATACAGGAGCATATTTAAATTGTATACAAGAATGAATAATACCCTCTAAATATTTTGAAAAAATAAAAGAAACATTATCCCAAGCCAATGGAACAAAATTAAATATAAATTATAAATTATCCAATGCACACATTTGTAATAATGGTATTTGTTTTAAAACATCATTTATTTTAGTAAAAAATATTAATACTAATGTAATATTAAAAAATCATTTTCTTGCTCTACTATATCCTTTCTCTGTAACAGAAGAAGGAATCTCTACTAATATACTTGGACAGGAAACTCAATTTAAATTCTTATTTCCTTCAGTATCAAAAGAAATTAACTCTTTAGAAGAAATCTCATTAACTAAAGAAATTAATTTTTTAACACAAAATAGAATTAAAACAAAAGAAAACCAGATAAGTTTCTTAAAACAAGAATTAAAATACAAAAGAATCAAGAACAACTAAAAGACCCGTTATTAACCCAAAAAATTGAAAATTTTAAAACTATAATTGAAAATGAAGTATGCTCAAACCTGTCTAATGCCTTTTGGAATAGAAAACAGCATATAGTTGAATTACCCTATGAAAAAGATTTTTCTGAGAAAAATATTCCAACCAAAGCTAGACCTATCCAAATGAATAATGAATTATTAGAATACTGTAAAAAAGAAATTAAAGATTTAAAATCAAAAGGACTAATAAGGAAAAGTAAATCACCATGGAGTTGTGTTATTTTTTATGTTAAGAAACAGGCAGAATTAGAAAGAGGAGTTCCTCGCCTAGTCATCAATTATAAACCTCTTAACAAAGTATTACAATGGATTAGATACCCAATTCCCAATAAAAAAGATTTTTTATCTCAACTTTATAATACTACAGTATTTTCAAAATTTGATATGAAAAGTGGATTTTGGCAAATTCAAATTGCTGAAAAAGACCGATATAAAACAACATTTGCAGTTCCTTTTGGACATTTTGAATGAAATGTTATGCCATTTGGATTAAAAAACGCCCCTAGCGAATTTCAAAATATTATGAATGAGATATTTACCCCTTTTACTCAATTTTCTATAATTTATATAGATGATGTATTAATATTTTCTTCAATCTATTGAACAACATTGGAAACATTTAAATATTTTTGTTCAAATCATCAAACAAAATGGATTAGTAGTTTCATCACCTAAAATAAAATTATTTCAAGATAAAATGAGATTCATTGGACATGAGATTTATCAAGGCACTATTACACCGATTAACAGAGTTATAGAATTCGCCGATAAGTTTCCAGACGAAATAAAAGATAAGAACCAATTACAGAGATTTTTAGGAAGTCTAAATTATGTTGCATACTTCTATCAATCTCTCATACCATTATGTAAACCATTATTTATAAGATTAAAAAAGAACCCACCTCCATGGACAGATAAACATATTAATATTATAAAACAAATTAAAGCTCATGTTAAGAAATTACCATGCTTAGGAATTCCATCACCACATACCTTCAAAATTGTTGAAACAGATGCCTCTGATCTTGGATATGGAGGAATTATGAAACAAAAATTATCAATTGATTTAGAACAAATAGTTCGATTCCATTCAGGATGTTGGAATCCTGCCCAAAAGAATTATAGTACTAATAAAAAAGAAATTTTAGCTATTGTATTATGTATTTCTAAATTTCAAGATGATTTACTGAATCAAAAGTTTTTACTTAGAATAGATTGTAAATTAGCCAAAGAAGTTTTGATTAAAGATGTAAAAAACCTGGCTGCTAAGCAAATATTTGCCAGATGGCAAGCTATATTAAGTATTTTTTATTTTGATATTGAACATATTAAAGGAGAGTCTAATTCTCTTCCTGATTTTCTATCTCGAAAATTCTTACAGGGAAAATCATGTCATCTTCAAAGTCAAAAGTAAAGTCCAAATCTTCATACGCACTGCCACCATCTCCCCCTTATCCTTCACCTTGTCCTTTTGCAACTCCAATACCATATACGGTATTGGGGTCATTACCGCAAAACATTAGACCATCTTACAATCTATTTTCACCATTAGCTTCTCCAAAACTGCCAACCTATTCCAAAGCAGTTTCTCCATCTTCTTCTTCTCCTTCCCAAATTATCAATCCTCCATTATTATCTCAGCCTTCTTCATCTCTCATTATCATTAAGTCTCATTGGCACCCAGTCTTTCCTATTGAATATGAAATTCAACATCTGTCTAACCCCCAGAAATTACTTGATGCATTTCTTTTACCAGATTGGCATTATGTTCCGCAAAATATTAAGAAAACTCAGCATTTTTATGAATTCATATTAGTAGATACCGACTCAATTATCCTCTCTGAAATTCCTTGTTCTCTCCAAACTCAACCTTCTCCACCTGCATCTCCAATTACTGTTTTTCATAAAGTCACCGTTAAACAGGTCCTCACACTGGAACAATGGGGAAAAAATCCCTATTTGACAAGAAAGTTCTCTCATCCTTATGATCATCCTTATTATGATTATCAGCACGCATGGACAAAGATGTTTCTCAAGCAAAATAAAAACTTGCGGCACTCTTGGTTCCTTCATTTTGACAAATTACAAGAAATCAAAACACTCCCAAAATTGTTCTCACTATGGTGGGAATATTACGGATCCGAACCTCTCCTCCTTCCTCTTCCCTTTGAAGAAAGTCTCCGAGATTTTATTTCACAAAACGACAGTCCATCATCATTAAACCATTGTTCACCTCTTCTGCTCTTTTTCCTCAAGACTAAATTGAATTGGATAATGAAATGAAAATATGTCATTAAACCTCATCCCTCTCACAAAACCATTACGTTTCTAGCTCGCCAAGTTTCTGTCAAATGGTGGAAAAAATATAATTATGATCATGTATTAAAAATATTTTCAAAAGTTACCAAAACTCCAGAAGTTCTAGTCCAACGAAGCAGATTTCAAGCACAATTAGCATCCATTACCAACAAGAAATATTTGAAAAAATTAGCTGAAGCAATGTCACAAGTATCAGACAGTGACGATGAAGAAGAAGCACAACACCAAGCTAGATTATCTCCACTACAGCAATCCGCATTATCACCAGCTCATCAGGCCTCTCATTCTCAACAGGACTCCCAAAGTAACCAAGCCGCCTTTCTCTCTCAAGATTACTCACCTTATCATCCAGTACAACTGATGGATTCTCAAGATCCATTTGAACTTGAATTAGTAATCTACGATCCTCAGAATATGTGACTCCAAAAGATTATTACTTTTTCGATTAGTCAGCATGACAGATGGAAGTTAGTCAGGAATATTATCCCTCCAGAAGATAATTATTTGTACATACAAGTTTACGTGTCCTGTACTATATTTGTTTTTAGCGTAGGTTGTACTGTTCTTGTTTTTAGCGTCGGCTGTACTGTTCTTGTTTTTAGTGTCGGTCGATACTGTTCATTTATTATTAGATTTATTGTTTAAGTGTCTATATAAAGGGGTTCTCGAGTAAGGAAGGGCATTCAGAATTCCATTCTGAAATCCCTCCCTCTCTCGCCCAAACCACTCGAGTCTTCTCTACTCTATAAATCTTCCCAACTTCCTTCCCTTATGTCTTTAGTTTCCAACTCTTTTGAGAATTAGACTCTTTGTAAGTATTATATTTTTAATGAAGAAGTTTATTTCATATCTCTTTTCTATATTATTTACTTCCTCATGCATATGGTCGGTTATGCCGCCTGCCTTATCTGCAATCATGCATATGGCCGGTTTTACCGCCTATTATTAATTTTATTACCCGTCTTTGATATTAATATTCTTATTTATTTACCTGGGATTTACGTATTTGGTATTAGAGTCGTTGGTGATTATAATGTTATTATATTGTGATATTTATTTTACCGTTTATATATAGTTATATTAAATTACTATAGTCTATTAAATGTATTAAATATTTATATATAGTTATATTAAATTACTATAGTCTATTAAATATATTACATTGAAAATATATTAAATGAATCAGTATTACAATTTACAAATATTTATATATAGTTATATTAAATTCATAATATCATTTAAGAATAAAACACATAGTCATTACACGGGTCCCGCAAGCTTCAGCGTTCAGCCTTCATTGAATCATTACGATTCATTAGTCATTGACTCATTACACTTCAAGTCTTCAACTCTAAAAAACATTTGAACGGAAAGTAAAATCGCCTTATCTGCTCCAGTGCTCCAGCCTCCAGCCTCTGTCTCTCACGTAGCGCCGTTTTAATGTAATTACTAACTTTTTATTAGAATTAATTGCTTGATTGTTGAAGGGACTATTGGAGTTGGTGGCTTGGTGCATAGTTATTGAAGTTTTTTGTTGAATGTTCTAAGTTATTGTAATTTGGACTTGTAATTTGTTGGATTTTTAGATTTGTAATTCAGACTTTTTAAGTGTTTGGACTTGTAATTTAGACTTTTGGACTTGTAATTTGTTAAACTTTTAGACTTCTAATTTAGACTTTTGAACTTATTTTCTACCATATGCTCATAGGCTTGTTGATGTCCATTCTTGAATTTCTTGTGATTGCTCTAAAAAATATATGTGTAAGTACTAAGTTATTTCCTTTAACATACAATGATTTATTATAGATAAGGCAGCTTATTGCAGATTTTTTTTTTCAGTTTTTGTAGTAGTTATATTTATAAGTTTGTAAAACAGTTTTTTTCCAGTTTTTTTCATATTTTTTTTCCAGTTTTTTAGTAAAATAATTTTTTGGAGTGAATCAGATTTTTTTGTAGTGAATCAGATTTTTTGTAGTAAAACATATTTTTTATAGTAAAACATATTTTTTGTAGTAAAACAGATTTTTTTATTTAAAGTTAAAATAGATTTTTTGTAATAACAGTTTGTAAAAAAGATTTTTTTAAATCAGTTTTTTTTATTTTATAAACAAATTTTTAATGACAAACTATGAAATTTACATTTAAAAAAAAACAAAAAAAGGGGACCGGAAACTGGTACAAACCGGAAGTATTGGTTTAAGAGGGTAATCGATGCGTAATCGGTTTTGGAAAATACAAAACCGATACATACCAGTTCGGTCTTAGATTTTGTCCAAAACCGGACCGGACCGGACCGGACCGGTTACACCCCTAAACAAAAGCTACAATCTTTCTAGAGTTTGCTAGTGTTTATACGGAGGGTGTCTTGTTTGGTTTCTTACAACTTTCAAGGATAGGCTTAATTTATTTTTACAATTCTTCTCAATTTATTTTATTTTATTTTATCAAATTATTATAATTTTATCAAATTTTTACATAAAATAAAATAAATAATTCATCTTTTTAAAATTTTAAAATAAAAATAATATTAAAAAAATATATTCTAACAATATTTTATTCAAATTTTAACTTTAATTTCAACTCATCTCATCTGCGAAAATAAACGAATGTATTTAATCACTTGTAATTTATATGCAAATAAAAAAAAGTCTTACTTTGTAGAAAAACAAAAAACAAAAATATTATATTCAAACAACTTTTCCATTATATCTATATATTTTTACAAACAATACTTATTTTTAACAAAAAAATTTATTTAGATCTTTCTCTTTCATTTTTCAAAATTCAATGTAAAAAATTTCTCAAAATTATCCACATTTTTCATAACCAAACATAGCCAGTCCACGGTTGGGTTTGTTTTCCTTTGTATATCCATAAATCCCCTGACCAAATCAAGAAGCAGATTGCTAGGAGATGCAGTTTTTATGTAATCCATCATGTGCACTAAGGATTTTAGTTGTTGAAAGTTGCAGACGATAACTGAGCATTGCAATAATTTTTTTCTGGTAAATTTTTATTAAGTATATTTAACATTTTTAATTAAAAAAAGAAGAAGAAAGTAGATAGATAGGTAGAATGGATCGAGTGGAAACTTGGATGGGATTCAAGATTCACACATTGCTACATTGCACACTAAGGCCTGGTTTGGATAGCAAGATACTCTCATTTCATTTCATCACATCCTATCTCAATATTCAAACACCACAAACACAAATATTTTTCAATTTCAAATTTTTATTTTTTTCATCTAATCATTATAACTTTTCCAAACTTCTAAACAAAATATAAAAAACAATTCAACATTTTCAAAACCAAAACAAAAATTATATTATAACAATATTTTAGTTTTATAATATTTTTATTTAATATTTTCTTTTTCATTTCTCAAAACTCTAGAAACATCTTAACTCAAATAATTCTATTGCCATTCATAGATCATTTTACTAATATTCAATGTATTTATAAATCATCATCATCTTATCTTATTTCACAATCTAAATGAGGTATAAACAAATGGAATGAGATGAGTTGGATTTTGAATGGTGAAACCGAGGTATGGCTCATATACAAAGAGTGGTGCTAGGCTGCCACCTAGCAATGACAGCTGGGCGTGTTGCCTAGCACAAATTTGGTTTTTTATTTTTTTCTTCTTGTTCTTTTTATATTTTTTTAAAATTAAAAAAATATATCGATACATTAAAAGTTACTTCATTAATCATTAAGTAAAAAAAAAATTTACACACAAACAGTTAAAATGAAGAGACAAACTCAAGCGGATACTAACATTTTCCCATATACAAAAGGGTTGCCAGATTTGTGAACAAATATCGAGCTTCTCGTCTCTGTAACTCTGCGAACCAAAAGTTTGATTGTTAATGGGTAAAATATATAGAGTTATTCTTTTTAGTAGTTCTCTATACCTCACATCTATTAAGTAGATTTTTTTTCCCATTAGATATGTGATATAGGGATGCAGAATATAATTTTTTAAATAAAAACCAAATAGGCAAAGGGTTTGATGGGTTTCTATTTTTCATAATCTATCAAATCAAAATCAAGAAAAGATTAAAATTCAATACTAATATTAACTAATGTTTTTGGATTCTAAGCTATATAAATAGTAATATTTTATAGATCTTATTGAGATGCATTTGAATATAAATAAATGAAAAATTCTATTCCTAAGCCTCATACACCACACACCATCCTTTTTATGATTTCTTTAATTTTATTCTCTTACCACATGTGTGGTATATGGATTATGAGTAGAATAATTCAATTATTTTAAGAATAATAAAACCAAAAAAAACTTTAATTTTTTTTTTAAAAAATAAAAAAATTTTGGTGTGTGGTGTATAGGTTTATGAATAGCAATGCTCTAAATTAGATATATGTATTTAAATAATAGTCTGTTTGGGGTTGCGTTATGAGTCCTAAAATGTGTTTAAACAGTCTTAAAAGCTCTTTAATAGAAAAATTAGGTTGTATGGGTAATACATATTAAAATACTTTTTAATCTTAAATAAGCTAAAAAGTATATTTAAGAAAAATCAACATTTTGATGTTTTTCCTTAAACGTGATTTTCCAGATAATGTGGAATGTAATTTGAATTTTAAAAAGATTATCAATGGGCAAAAATATCCATACAACTTTCAGATAATTACAATTTTTAAACTTTCAAGGGTATGATTATAATTTTTAAAAAATTAAATAATCGTCATTTCTACTTCAGAAAACACTTTTTTAATTTATTTACAAATAAATATAAAATATTTGAAAATGCCTTAAACATATAATTACTAAACAATAAATAACTTTTTAATAGTATAATTTATTACTTAAGTTATAAGCTCTATTTTTTAATCACAATCTCAAATATGTAGGGGTGTACACCGATGGTTTCGGTGCAAAACCAAGACCCTACCGACGTCTGCCATGAGAGCTCAACACCGGCCGAAACCGCTCGATTAGGGAGAGAAAACTGATATTATTGATATTGACACGGCGCGATTCGATTCTTCAGTCTGCTGTCGACGTCTCTGTGACAGAGGAGAGATGCCGCGTCCATTGTTGAGTGAGAGTAGAAGCTTAGGGTTGCAGAGGAATGAGAAGACGCGGGAGAAGAAGAAGTAGAAGATGGGTTAATGAAACCTAATTCAAAACGACAAACGGCGCCGTTTTATGTTTTTTTTTTTTTTTTTTTTTTTAACTTTCACTTTTAAAAACTATGCCGTTTCACTCATTTAAGTGAAACGACGCCGTTTTATGTACATATATTCAAAAAAAAGAAAAGATTGGTCATGCAGCAGTTTCCCAAGGATTCAAATCGGTGCCGAACCGTCGACGTCGATTTTCTCTCAAATCCTCTCGTCCGCCGACCGGTTATTCATCGGTTTTAGCCTGTTCTTGAATTTGGCGGCCGGTCTGCGGTAGAGACGGTCGGTCCGACTGGTTCCTGAACAACACTACAAATATTCACTAAATCAAGTAGGTTGATATAAGTTTAATTTTTTATAAGGAATTAAAAAAAGTAGTAGATATGACTAATGATTAGTTTGAGATACTGATGACGTGCAAATATAGCCTAAAATGTGAATTGAAACTGTTAATGTTGAGACGATGATGCCTCTCATCCATCTACATCTATAATTCTCGACAAAATAGGCATCTAGTACCTCACAAAAAAGTTGGAATTTAAAGATCCAAAGATTTGTTTTCCAGTATCATTTTGGAATGGGAAAAAGACAATCAAATCGAAACTAGACAGAGAAATAGATCCTGGAAGGAAGCTTCTCTCCCTCCCTCCACCCGGTGGGGTTTCTGGCCGGCGAGGATGCAGAGGGATTGGGCGATGGAGAGTTCTGGGTAGTAATTTCGGGAAAAGGTTTTGTCAGTCTTTAGGGACACGATCTCTTTAAGAGAACAGAGGAAAACTGAAAAAGCCCCTTTACCAGACTATGCGGATCACTAATCCGAAAAGGATAAAAAAGTCATTTTGAGGAGTAAGCAGGAAGCTCTTTCGATCGGTATATATTTGTCTTATTTCCTTCCGTATTTGATAAGAGAAGAAAAACCGAAACTGATGAGAGCAGAGAGAGGAAGGAGATGAGGGCAGAGTCGGAGAGAGAGGGAGAAATGGAGGATGGAGGTATCTCGATATCATCAATACAAACACTCGCTAATAGGTCTTCTCTTAAATCCCATTCTCACTTCAATAATTACCACTTCTGGAAACACAAGGTCGGTTTGTTTTTTCCCTTTCCTTCTTAATTTTCACAAAATCCCTTTCTTCGTATTATTACCATTTTTTTAATGTGTTTGGCAATCTCTGATATGTGGGAAATTTAATGGGAAAGTGTAGCTTCGAGAGAACTGCTACAAGAGGGTCCGAGAGGACAGAACCCGCTTGCTTTGGAAATCGCGGTTGCCCTCTAGCACTGCCTCACATTCTCTCAATCACAACCAGAACCAAAAGGTCAGGACCCCTTTTCTTGTTTCTTATTTTCATTTCTGTTTTACCTTGTTTGGACTTGATATTGTACTCCATATATGACTGCTATTTCTTTTTGTTATGTCGTTTCTAGTTTTCGTCCCACGGTTGTCGGTCTTTAATGTATGTTTTGATTTATTTTTCTATAAGCCTTGGATATATTTGTTGGTTTATTTCCGTTATGTCAATTCTTGGCTGGCGATTCGATGCTTCACTTGCTATTTCTAGATATAGGCCCAGAATATTTAGCAGCAGAATATGCTTTGGAGTACCTGTACTGGTCAAGTCCCTTATAGTTTGGTACTAGACCGAAATATATGGTTTCTGTATATCGGTGTCCCCGGCCAACCTGTCAATGCCTTCATGGGAAGTCTTTTTCACAAGTGCTCCGGGAGATGATGACAAGCTTTGGTGGGCTCCATCAGCGCAAGGGTCTTTGAAGTCAGATCGTACTACAATGCCATACATTCCCATCTTAGCACTCGTATCCAATTCGATGCATTACCATCTCAGCACTTGTATCCATTGGGGAGTATTTGGCAAACTAAGGCCTCCTGAGATTAGCTTTCTTTGTTTGAACAGTCGCATTAGGAAAGTTACTCAAGGTAGATAATTTAAGGAAGTGGCATAATATAGTGGTCGATTGGCATTTGTGGCTGGACAATGTGAGGCACTGTGAGTTGTCTGTCCCACTAGAGGACGTATGGCACTGTGAGTTGTCTGTCCCACTAGAGGACGTATGGTTTTGATTTAATAAGAAAGAGAGGTTCATTTTTTGTGAACTTTGAATTTGAGATAGGTGTATAGTTTTGTGATCTAGGGAGGTCAAGGAGACTGAGTAGTAATAGAGTTTTAGTTTTAAAAAGATTATAACTGTTATTATGCAAGGTTATTTTTTTTTATAAGTAAACGATTTTATTAAATAATGATAGGCATAGCCCAAGTACACAATAAAATATACAAAGGTAAGCTCTATCTATGTGGAATCAATAGTGACAAGGAAGTCATGCAAATCGAGGCCATTAAAGTCTATAGCTATGGCCCATGTACATAAAGTTCTAATAAAAAAAGCTCTTAGTTCCTCTATTGAGCGCTCCTTGTCTTCGAACGTTCGTGCATTGTGCTCCTGCCACAAACACCACATAATACAGATAGAGACCTCATATAAATTTGTCTAGCTGGCCAAAAGTGCATCCACCGTAGTAGGCATGACCCGAGCTAAGTCTAATCTGCTGAACACTTCATTCCATAATACTCTAGCAGTTTCGAAGTGTAGTAAGAGATGATCCACAGTCTTACCGGATTTCTTACACATGCAGCACCAAGGTTATTTATTGGAGATTTTAGGAGTTTGCGTTGGAGTGTTAGTGTGCAGATCAATTGAGGCATTGTGAGTCCGACCCACTAGAAGAATCATGTTTCTTTATTTCATTAGAAAGGGAGGTTCATGATCTAGGTGGGTGAATGACAATTGTACGTGACTAAGATGCATGGGAGACTTTCAAATGCTATTTTTGTTCAATTGGATTGGTTAATTGGCTTCTGCATCTCAACTAGAATCACATTTGAAGTAGTTCGTTGGCTTGACAAGTGATTAAGCAGAATGGGAGATAAGATGCTGCAGTTATACATACATTTCAGTTCAGGCCTCTTTTTCTCCTGTTCAGTATCTTAGTGATTATTAAAAAGAAAAGGAAAGAAATAAAGGACTGTTGCAATTAGACCCATAGGATAGTTGGAGGGGGCTGATTTTCTGATGTTTATCGCGTTGATAATTTTCTGAGTTAGATATCTGAAATAATGCATAGATTCTAAACCACAAGGGTTGAAAATGCAACTGACCTAAGATTGGATGGCTGTTCGTGAATTAGCCTACAATTTAGTAATAGCTTGCATGTAAATATTAGCTTCCACACACATGTATTAAATGTAACTAACTAGTTCCTCCTTTTTGAAAAATCTTGTTTCCAGCTTCTTTGTATATCTCTTCCTTCGTAGCTCCTCTTCTTCGGAACCATTTTTTTTAATTATTACATCACCCATTCATTCCTTTTTATTCCCTTCTCTCTTGCAGGACTTAATCAAATCTAGTCTTCAGGACATAGTTTCCGATGAACTCAGAAAGATAAAGGATTCATCATTGAATGACTGTTCTGAGTTTCTGACTTCTGCTCCTGAGGCCAATGATGTGTTATGGGAATATGATGGTCTTCATAATGCTTATCAGGGTGAATGTGAAGAGATATTGTTGGAAATGCAAAGGATATTTTATGATGATCTTGGGGTGGAACCAACTAGAAAAGGTGAAACATAGTTTCTGTTTTACAAAGAAAAGTTATGCAAGGTCTTTAGAATCCTTAAGTTTGAAAAATTGTGCATGTTGCATATTCTATGTCATAAAAAACTCATAATCATTACCTTTTTCTTGTAATTAAACAAAACACCTTCTCTCTCCTACCCCTTCCCTAACCACTCCTAACCCTAACCCAAATTCACCTTACTCCACTTGTCCCTGCTTTGCCAACTTGTCTCCATTTCTTCTATAAGTAATGTAAATTTTGTTGAAAGTGCAGAGGGATGCAACTCAAGTATACGGAAAGTATATTTAATGTTACACTTCAACTATTAAGAAGAAGAAAAGGAGTTTGTCTACTTCATTTTTAGTAAAGTATTCCCTGCTTTATGATTCAAAGCCATCTTCCTCCAAGTGAATAGGATTTGTCCAAAGGGGAACCCGAAACCACCAAAGAATCACAAGTCTAGTTACAATACATGATGTGTAAGCATTATTATGCCCATAAACTAACAACAGCGAAAAAAATCATTATACCTTTGTTAAGTATAAAAATAAATAACAAAATCTACCTCTTCCCATCAGGTTAAGCTTTTGAGACATTTGATGATTTTACATAGTATCAAAACAAAGGTCCTGAGTTTGAACCTTGACTATACATTGTACCACATTTAATTAAATATTCCACGTATTGGATCATCCATTGAGGGAGAGTTTTGCTCACATGTGAGGTGGAGTGTTAAGTATAAAAATAAATAATAAAATTTACCTCTTCCCATCAGCTTAAGCTTTTGGGACATCTGGTGATTTCACAACCTTCAATGAAAAAGAAATTCAATTTTCTCAATTTCCAACTTTGACATTGGCACTAAATTTGGGAATATCCATGGATTTGGTGGCACAAGCAGTTTACAGGGCAATGGTTTGGGGTTGTGAATGAGCCCAGGTTGGAATAGGAAGAGGAAGTGGGGTTAGTTTCGTGTTGACTGTTTGTTATTATTTAAGCAAAAGCAAATTTGAAGATATACCAATTGTTGATTGACATAGCATATTCCATATAGATAATTGTTTAGATGGTATATGCCTATCACTGAAAATAGCCTTTTTAACGATTTCTGTCACATCTAGTTGAAGGAATTTCAGCATTTTAGACATTTGAAAGACTTCACTGCTATATTTTAATTATTAAGAATCGAATTGGAACTTCATGCAAAACTGAAGGACGTTAGGTATTTGACTGTTTGGTTCTATGTACATAGCTCTTCCTTGGTTCTTTAACTGGTCAAAGCATCTTTTGTGGGTAGAGAAGTTTAATTTAGCTCCTTGCAGAACCTGATAGCCATGTTGAAACGTGGGAAGATGAAGAAGATGAATACTTGGCCCGTGCAGTTTATGAACATATGCAGCTGAATGATGAGCAGGTATGGCAGCCACAATTATGATGACTGTCTAAATATAAATTACCACACATAATAACTAATTTTTTAGCCATATATCCTGAAGGGGGTTTCTGTTCTGAGTCCATTAGGGCCATTTTCGATATGAAATTTGGTCTGTTATTTTTTTGTAGTTTCCAAGCAACCTTTGTTGTAAGAGAGTTGGGCTTGTCTACAACGTTGATTTGAATTAGTTTTTCTTCTTTGGTTGAATGGAGTCCCATACATTTATAAATTCTTTGATTTTGCATTTGGAAGGTTTTCAGTATTGAGCATAAAAAAAATGCCACTAGTACGTAGTGAAATTAGGCCCGGTTTGGTAGAGAATTGAGATTCTTTGTTTATTGATGACATGCTTGCCAACCCTTTCTTCTCCTCTCTTCTTTCTCTGCCCACATTCTTTATTGTTCTTTTAATTCTATGCTATTGTTTACAAAATACGCAATATCCATGCAGCTCAATAATTACAGAAGCCCTTGCAGCCTTAATTATATTCAGACTATTATTTCAATTCTTACACACCCTCAAGCCATTCTTACTGCATTTACTTTGCATGACTGCTTGTAGCAAGAACTCAGGCTTTTCTGACTCACGTCTCTTTGTCTCCCTGAGTTGCTACTGTTTTGTTGCCTCCGTATCTCATCAAAACATGTGCCATGTGTTCTGTGTGCATGCAACATTGCAAAACATGTGCCATGTGTTCTGTATGCATGCAACATTGCAGAGTTGCTTAGAAATTTTCATTTAACAATGCCTTCTGCTATCCTCTTTTTCCCGAAAATGATAAAGAGAAACTTATTTGAATTTTGGATGTTTATGGTAGGTGTGCGAGAAGATTTGGTGCCCCATTTGTAAGCAAGGAGAGTTATTGGAGAATTACCTTCTTATATATTGCAGTCTTTGCGAACTTAAACTCAACAAAGACAATGAGGTCCTACTTCTTTCTCTTCTCAATCTTATATTATCCAATTTTCCCACCTTCAATTAAGTTAATCATTTTGCTATGAATCACTGAATACCTTACACGAAACAATAGCCAGTAACTTCATAGTTGATTTAGAAAATGATGAAGTACAGCATGCATTGAATGTATGACATTCCGATCATCCCAACTTTCATTGAAGTGAGTACAGTCTAGTCCATTTTTTGACCCAGTCCCTAATTATAAATGCCTTTTTCTTTCTTTGGTTGCGAAAGTGAAATGAAGTTGGATTCCGGTATCTAGTAAAATAACGGTTGATATTTAGATTACTCAAAATGATTCGTGTATCTGAACAACTTACCATTATTGTTCCTTTATATTTTTGGTATTCCAGGTAAGTCTGGATTTGATGCGAGTTCGGCTAGCAGAAGCTCATGCAGAACATCTTGATCGGGGTTGTAGATTGAAACCTAAGTTTTGCATGGAGACAAGATTTGATTTAACTGCACTGTACATTTGTTGTCCAAGTTGCAATATCTTCGAGGTTGTAATGTAATATCTATCTTCATACTCGATAATTATAAAATTGAGTGTATTCTTGAGCCATGCCTTCTGTCAACTTGTCTGCATTATTGTTTTGATTCATTTTCTGTGGAGAAGTACTTTGTTTACATCGAGATTTTATAACAAAAATAAAGTTTATAAACTGACTTAATATGATATATTAGATTGTAAAATATTTTATAATATATAATAGATTTGACGTATCTCATTTAATAATATTAATTTATAAATTTATTTTTATAAGATGTCTGTAGACCTAATACTTTTTTTCTTTTCTGTTTGATATTACCTCCTTTTCACATCGTTAAAATGTTCCCAACCGAATGATGTGGGAAGTTCATACCAGTTTTGTAGCACATTCTTGCATCTATATCAACTATTGCAATCAGTGTTGATCCATATTTGAACTTGAAAAATTAGTAAAGTTAGGGATAAATTTTAAATGCTCAAATCTTTCGCAAGACTTTTATAAAATAAATGAATAGACATAATTAAATGCGGTGAATTATTAAATTGATTTTGTGTGTTAACTTTTTAATCGAACATCTAAATCTGACTTATTTTTAACGAATTATTTGAAAATCACAACTCTTATCAATGAATAACAAAAAAATAAAATAAATATTTGACGCAACAAAATTTCAATCAGATTTTAAAAAAAGAGAAAAATAGCAACAAGTATTTTATTTGTATTTGTATTTGTTTAATTGAAATAATTTATGTTCTGAGAAACCAAGATGATGGGGTTGTGGCACTTGAGAAATTTCGAACAAAAAGCCTATAGCATAAACCATTAAACCCTCCCTCGACTGACGGCGCCAGAGTTGCAGACGACAATCAAACACTGATGAGTGTGTTATTATAAATCGATCAGATCTGCAATCAAACACTGTCGCTAAGCTCCGATTTCACTCGTTGCTTGCGTAGAATGACGACGATCAGAGACGCTTTACTCTGCTTCTTGATCGTAATTCATTCATTTTCAGCAGCTTCCGCTGACTCCATCCACGGCTGTGGTGGCTTCGTCGAGGTTAATCCTCTCTCTCTCTCTCTCTCTCTACCGGTCTGTTTCGTTCCTGATAAATCGTATCAGATGTATTTGATAAATGGAATCGCTTAACATGTTTGGATTAATAAACTACGACTTTTGAGAACACGAACAGCCAAAAAATCATGGATCTGGATTTGACAGTGCTCTCTTTTCGAATGTACCCCCACTTAATTATAATTGTCATTTGTGGTTGTGCTTGCAATCCCGAAACTGTTTACTTCTCTCTGAAATCGAGTTCTTTTGTTGTAGGCTAGTACGTCTTTGATGAAGTCGAGGAAGCTGCGTGATACGAAATTGGATTATTCTCATATCACGGTATGTATTTTTAAGCCGCAGGTTTTGCTTTTCCTTTTTGTAGCTTTTCTAGTACGTTTACCGAGTTTGAGGGAAACTAGGAATTGAAATGCTTGAATTGCATAACTATCTTTGTTATAAGCCTAGCCTTTTGATTTGGAAGTGGATGCTTGCTGCATAAGTAACGGAATGAGGCCATATTAACACGGTGACGATGTGGTAGTTTGTTTGAAACCTATTAGTGCCTGAGCTGCGGATATATATTTATATTGATCTGATATAAATTGTAGGTTGAGCTTCGCACCTTGGATGGACTGGTCAAGGATAGAACTCAGTGCGCTCCCAATGGCTACTACTTTATTCCGGTGTATGACAAGGTTGTGTTTGGTTGTTTTACCATATTAATGCTTGATCCTTCCTCTGTGCATGCAGTCTTTTTAAGTTTTTCTTATTGTAAATATATGAATTTCAGGGTTCTTTTGTGATCCAAATTAATGGACCAGAAGGGTGGGCGTGGGACCCAGAGAAGGTTTAGCAATACATTGTTGTTTACAGTAAAATTTTATCAAGCACGGTGTACTGTTTTTTTTTTAATATGTGGCCGATGTTTCTTATATTTAAGTTCCATAAAACATGAACGCAAATAAGTTCTTTACAGGTTTCTGTCGTCGTTGATGATAATGGTTGCAATGGCAATGAAGATATAAATTTCCGCTTCACAGGGTTGGTGTTTATTGATTAGTATTGTAATTTATGTTCTTGGGAATTTTGCTCTAAATTTGGTATGTTTTACAATGCGAATGTTTTTATGTTGTAGGTTCACCATATCTGGTAGGGTGGTGGGAGCTGTTGGTGGAGAGAGCTGTACCCTTAAAAATGGAGGTCCTTCAAATGTAAATGTTGAAATTTTGTCTCCTAACGGTGATCTCATTACTTCTGTCTTGACATCATCAGTGGGGAGCTACTTGTTCACCAATATTCTTCCAGGTATCAAAGTTTGCATAGCACCTTTTTCTTGACAAGATGCATGTTTTTACTCTCTGACTACTTCTTGGAAGCATGTGTATACATATGCATATATAATCATTATTAAAGTTCCGATGGTATCCTAGAATTGCCTGTAAGAAAGATTTCTTTTATAAGAAGTGTCACAATGTAGGTATTGCATAAAACATGTAGTGATCCAGTTTAGTGGCGGGATTACACTTCTCATTATGTAATCCTTGCTATTTGTTTACTCTCTCTCTCTCTCTCTCTCTCTGTTTTTTCTTTTAACAAATGAGAATTCTATTTTGATGACATCTTTCTTTGCCAGGAAAATATGAATTACGTGCATCACATCCTGATCTGAAAGTTGAAGTGAGAGGCTCCACAGAGGTTGGATGCTTTTTCTTTCACTTCGTTCTCGTTCTGCCATTTATTGCTATTTTCTATTCCCTTCCCTGCCTTTCTTTCTTTACACACCTACTTGGGGTACTATTCCGCCCCCCCCCCCCCCCCGCTATTTATTTATAAATGCACCTCTTGCAGGTGGAATTAGGGTTTGGAAATGGTGTAGTCAATGACATTTTCTTCGTCCCTGGATATGATGTCCGTGGGTTTGTTGTTTCTCAGGTGAAATTCTTTACAGACAACAATTGCATGATAATGCACTTTCTTTATATTTATCTCTATATAAAATATCTAAGATGATCTGTTAGTGATATAATTTTGTTCTCTATAAGCTTATG
The DNA here is from genome assembly GCA_022457165.1 of Juglans mandshurica. Taxonomy (NCBI): domain Eukaryota; kingdom Viridiplantae; phylum Streptophyta; class Magnoliopsida; order Fagales; family Juglandaceae; genus Juglans; species Juglans mandshurica. Next base: position 26,478,524 of record CM039623.1, read on the forward strand.
AGGATGATATGCTATGTATGCCAATGCATATCTTTTTGATAAGTAAGAATCTTTATCGAATCAAATGAAACTAGGCAATGCCCATGTACACAGGAAGTATACAAAATGAGACACCAAATTACATTCTAGAGAGCTGGAAAGTAGACAAAAACTCATGTACATTCCCACCCTTTAGTACAATAGCAGAAAACCACTGTAAAAGAAAGAAAACAAATAAATTCCAGATTTCCCCCACTGCATGCTCCTTATTGTTAAAACACCTATCATTCCTTTCCGTCCATAAACACCACATTAAGCACAAAGTTATCATCCGCCACACTGCTGCTATTTGAGAGCTATTATGATGCCTATTCCAGCATGCTAGTAGATCCACCACACCCTTAGGCATAACCCAACTCAGCCCACTCTACTTAGAATGCCAGCCCATAGCTCCCTAGACACGTCACAATGGGGAATATGCCAATGCATATCATGTCAGGTTAATGGTGAAAGTGTGATATTGACTTATTGTTGATTTTGCTCGTCACTTCCTGGCTGATTATGCTTCATACTCGGCTACTCACACACTTGTATGTATAAACTAAGAATCTTTTGTGCTCTTTTGGTAGGGAAATCCAATATTGGGAGTTCACATTTATCTATATTCAGATAATGTCTTAGAGGTAGATTGTCCCCAAGGTTCTGCTAATGCCCCTGGAGAAAGAAAGGCTCTCTGTCATGCTGTATCTGATGCTGATGGAATGTTCACGTTTAAGTCGATACCATGTGGTAATTCTGCATTTGGCCATATTCTTTTTAATACTAGTATCTGCATTTTTAACCTTGCATTTTCCTTCTGTGTAAGCTCTTTTGTATTTACTTTCTGCTAATTCAGGAATAGTGCATGCTTTCAAATGTTTAAATTACTTACAGGAAGTTATCAGCTCATACCTTTCTACAAGGGTGAAAACACAGTTTTTGATATTTCACCACCTGTTGCATCGGTTATTGTTGAGCATCAACACGTGACAGTTCCCCAAAAGTTTCAGGTAAGACATATAATTGCCTACATGGTCAAACAAAATATTTTCTCCTATTATGGTATTTTTTTCACCTTCCCTTTAAATTGATAATTGTTTCTTTAGTTTTTTTTTTTACAATCAAGATAACATTATTGATGAGAAAAAAGGCGCTACCATGTACACATGAAGTATTCAAAAGATACACCTATTCAAAAAAAAGTTAAAAAAAAAATTTCAGGAAAGCCTTGAAACTAAAACTAGAAAAACATAAATGCATCCATGCAATGATAAAGAGTTCTGAAAAGAAATCCTTTAACTCCTCCATAGTTTGCATACAATCCTTGAAGCTTACTCATTTCTCTCCCTCCAAATGCCCTATATTAGGCAAAATCAATATAATTTTCCACTAAGTTTCACAATGTTGGCTGCCAAACCATCATTTCCAACGCATAAAAGATCCACGCATTGTGGCATGACCCAACCCAACCCGAAAAGACTAAAAACAGCTTTCCATAAAGGAGTAGCTACTTCTTCTTTTTTGATAGGTAAAAAGTTACATTCATAGAAATAGGCATAGCCCAGGTACATAGGTAGTATACATGAGAAACACCTAACTAGAGTTTACAATAGAAAGTAGAAGGTCATGGACACTTCGTCCGTTACAAACGCCCCCCCCCTCCCCCAAATAAAGACAAGGACTTAAAGAAGAAAACTTTTAGATCATCCGTTGTTCTCTCTTGATCTTCAAAGCTTCTAGCATTTCTCTCCCTCCAAATACACCAACACATACAAATAGGAATCATTCGCCAGATGGCCGCTATCTGTGAGTTACCATGAAGGCCTCTCCAGCTTGCAAAGAAATCCACCAATCTAAGAGGCATGACCCATGACAATCCTATTCTCATGAACAAATCATTTCACATGTTCCTAGCCACCTCATAGTGTAAAAGCAGATGATCTACTGGTTCCCCATGCTTCTTACACATACCATACCAATCCAATACGATTACCTGTCGTTTCCTCAGATTATCTGTACTGAGGATCTTATCCAAGGATGTTGACCAAACAAAGAAAGCTGCTTTTGAGGGGGCTTTTGTTTGCCATATGCTCTTCCACGGAAACTAGTCATTCCATGACTTGTTAATACTTGGTAAAATGATCTAACAGTGAAATTACCTTTCTTGGAATGACTCCATTGCATCTTATCTCCGGTACCCCTTGGCAGACTTACAGAGTACAACGCCGCAAATAACTCAGTAATAGACTCCAACTCCCAATCTTGGGCTGTCCTAATGAAATCAATGTTCCATTGAGGGGAGCCATTTTAAAAGACTAAAAGATCGGCAATCGCTGCATAATTTTATCTTGCTAACTCAAAAATAGCAAGGAAGGTGTCTCGGAGGCTATGATTACCACACCATTTGTCATACCAAAAACTGACACGAGAACCATCGCCCACCACACTGTATTTTGTCCTCGAAAGGTCTCCCAAAGTCTCCTAATAAATTTCCACAATCCCACTCCATGTGTGTCTCCTACCTCATTCGAGCACCATCCTCCCCAAACCTCTCCAAATTGTGAATCTATAACAGACTTCCATAGGGCCTCCCTTTCATGTTGGTACCTACACAACCATTTACCCAAGAGGGCTTGATTGAATTTGTCAAGTGACGGATCCCCAATCCTCCCCTAGAAATTGGAGTACAAACCGTTGACCAATTAACCAGATGAAAATTTGAACTCTTCTCCCAGTCCACTCCACAGGAAATCTCTTTGTAGCTTCTCAATACGGTTAGCTACCGTTGAAGGAAGCGGGAACAAGGACAAAAAGTAGGCGGGTAGATTTTGAAGAATGTTTTTAATTAAAGTCAGCCTACCTCCTTTCGATAAATATAACCTCTTTCAAGAAGCCAATCTGCGCTCCACCTTTTCAACCACGTCGTTCCAAATCCTTACCTATTTAAAAGAAGCACCCAATGGTAATCCAAGATACATCATAGACAGAGATGATAACTTGCAACCCAAGAATGTAGCTAAGTTCTCCGCATCGTGGACAGCCCCCACTGGCACTAATTTAGACTTTGAAAGGTTGATACTCAATCCTGATACAGCTGCAAAACAAAGGAGTAGCGCCCTCAAGGCTTTGAATGTGTCCAAGATGTGCTCCACAAAAAATGAGAGTCATCAGCAAAGAGCAAGTGAGAAACATTGAGATCGCCATTCCTCACTGAAAAACCATGGAGTAACCCACCCTCCACTAGACTCTCAATCATCTTACTGAGAGCTTCCATGATAAATAAAAAAAAGTAAAGGAGATAGCGGATCCCCCTGTCTCAAGCCACGGGAGGAGTTGAAGAAATCCACCGGTGAGCCATTCACCAAGATATAGAAACGAACTGAAGAGATGCAAAATTCTACCGATTTTTGCCATCTTCCCCCAAAACCACATCTTTCAAGTAAGTAGAGTAAGAATTGCCAGTTGACATGGTCATATGCTTTCTTCATGTCTAACTTGCAAAGTAACCTGGGTTCTCTAGACTTAAGTTGTCTGTCCAAAACTTCATTTGCAATAAGCACCGAATCAAGTATTTTTCTACCTTTGACGAAAGCATTTTACGGCTTCGAAATAAGTTTTTCCACCACCGAGCTCAATCTATTTGCGAGCACTTTGGACAGAATTTTATATACCCCATTCACGAGACTAATGGGGTGATAGTCTCTACCGTCCACGGACCCCACCTTTTTGGGAATGAGTGCTAAGAAGGTAGTATTAAGACTCTTTTCAAATTTAGCATTTGTACGAAATTCATGAAAGACTTGCATTAGATCTTCCTTAATTACCTCCCAACAAGCTTGAAAGAAGCCTAAAGTAAACCCGTCTGGACCGGGAGCCTTATCACTTGTCATACCTCTGATTACTCTGCTCACCTCCTCTTCTTCAAACGGCCTCTCTAGCCACCCTGCACTTTGCTGATCTAATGCTGAAAAAGTCTAACCATCCACTTTCAGTCTCCAAATATGCTCTTCAGATAAGAGTTGTTGATAATACTGCTCAATGTGGTTGTTGATTACCAATTGATCCGAAGAAACTGCACCTTCTACCATCAATGAATTAATTGCATTGTTCCTCCTATGGGAATTAGCCACCCTATGTAAGAATTTCGTGCACTTATCCCCCTGCTTGAGCCAAAACGCCATTAATTTCTGTCTCCATGAAACCTCCTCCATCAAAGTAACTCTTTCAAGTTCAGCGACTACCTGACTCTTGCGGATTTTTTCAAGGGCAGAAAGTGTTCTGGCCTCCTCCTCTCCTTCCAAACCCTGTAACTCCTCCACAAGAGAACGCATCTGCTGAAGCACATTGCCAAAAACTTGTTCATTCCATTGCTTCAAGTCCCGTTTCAGTACTTTCAACTTTTTTGCCATTATGAAACTTGGATAGCTTTGGAAATTGTAAGAAGACCACCATTCTCTGACCCTGTCTACAAAACCGTCAGTTTTAAGCCACATATTCTCAAACTTAAAATTCCTTCTACCACCTTGGATGCCTCCACAGTCTAAAATGATGGGGAAGTGATCAGAGCATAACCGGGGTAACCTTATTTGAGCTACATCTGGGAAGTGTGACTTCCATTTAGTAGTTAACAAAAATCTATTAATCCTCAACCAAGATGGGATTTCTCAGTTGTTGGACCAAGTAAACGTGCCTCCTGCAAGTGCAATGTCCATAAGTTCCTGCTCTGAGATGAAGTCAGGAAAATCCCTCATTGCTAGGGTGATGTGTGATACACCTGACCTTTTGCTTGGAAATCTAGATATGTTAAAATCCCCCTCAATGCATGTTGGTAGCTCCCACCAACTAAGCAGTCCCGCCAACTCTTCCCACAATAGCCTTCTCTCCGAATCAATGTTTGGGCCATAAACTGCTGCAAATGCCCATTTGAAGCCATCCTCTAAGTTCACAAAAGAGCATGCGACAGAAAAGACCCCCACACAATCCTCCACCATATCCACCACCCTTTTATCGAACATAATTAAAACTCCCCCAGATGCTCCTTTTGATGGCAGGTAAGACCACCCAACATGTTGCCCTCTCCATAAACTACGGACTATTTGTCTTGTAATAGCTTCCAACTTGGTCTCTTGTAAACAAATTATATCCCCCTTCCATTGGCGAAGTAAATTTCTAACTTGGAGCCTCTTATTAGGATCATGCAGACCCCTCACGTTCCATGATATGATTTTTGGCTTCATGGCACAACCATTTTACCCCTCCCAATGTTCTCGGGTCGAGCTCTTCTCTCCACCATCATCATTCATTGCCCATGTTAGCCTCTTGAGTTCTCTTTTCTTCTTTTTAGCCAAATTCATAGATAGGTCCGATTTGGATTGAGCATTAGCGGCCTCTATGGCTGTGAGTAAAGCCATAAATTCGGTTTCGAAGCCCTCACATTTAATCCCTATCATCTGTTTAAGATCCAAAGCTTTTTGAATGACCCAATCTGTCACGTTGGAATGAAATGAATTTAGAGGAGTAGGTTCATCCTCCCCATTCTTGAAAGCCTCAATACAAAACCAACGAACCAACCAATTCAGTCTCCCCCCCTATCACCCACATAGTCCACCCCTCCATTTATCACCGATAGCTTTTTTTTGGCTGAACAAAAAATTTTCCGACATTACACAGTAGACGGCACTGAACAACAATTGTCGACAACATCAGAAAGTTCCAATGATGGTTTCTATGGTGTCCCACAGTGTTCTAAAGGTCTTGGTACCTCTGTCAATAGTGTCGTAGCCTTCTCCAACTTCGGGACCACAACCTTCGCCGCCATGGGGCCAGGAGGTAGCCCATCATGTGCTGGCATCAATAGCTGTGCCACCACGAGGTTTGGTAGCCCACCTATACCCTCTGTAGGGCACCATCACATCTAGCTGTAGTGGCTTTGTTTGTGTAGCGTCGCCGTCGTGGAGGTGGGACGTCGCAGTGGTAGGAAACGACCCAAAGACCATCGGCGCACCAGTCTGTGCCTTCCCCAAGCTTGGTGGACCACTCGTTGAACCACAAACAGGAGTCAAGGGTCCTATCGGCGTTACAGCCTCCATGTTCTCAGTCACAGCTATTCTTGCCGGCACGGGTTCTCTGTCGCTGCTGGAGTCAGGATCGTGCACAGACGTCGCCGACGTTACTACCCCTGGCCGGTGAACCATTGGCAAGACTTCTGGGCTTGGGTTGGACTTGGAGCCTATTTCGAAAACCGGCCCATGTTTCGGTTTCCACTTTGGGCTAGTATAGCGTCGGGCCAAGCACACCTTTTTATTTCCAAAACTTATTTTTCCCTTAACGGGCCAGACTGATTTGGGCCCTTTGTAGGCCACAACTTTTTTCACTGCCCCATTAGCTGACCCCATTTGCTGAAAGACTTGGCCCATACCCAAACTCTCAACTTTGCTTATTAGTTCCTCCACCGCCAATTTCAATGAAGCAAACTCATCTTTCAAACATAAGAGGGACCTCCAATCCATGCTTTCCCCAGCGCCAGCATAGGACAGATCAACACCCCCTGATTTTGGTAAAGAGTCTCGACCAATCTGTTCTGCAACAGTGTAGCTCCTTGCAAGTCTTCCATTGTTCTTTCCACACCTCTCTGCCTCCCTTTTTCCAGCGGCACCTCTCACAACCTCTGCAAAAGATTGAGCCTGTTTCTCCTTCTCCTTCTCCTTCCCTTTCTCTGTCAAGCTGACCAGTTTAGGAGCCAACACCGATGTCTTGTTCAAAGAAATAGGCATGGACATAATGTGTTTCATTTCCATTGAAAGACTCTTCCACCCCTTTCGTTCCATGCCTGCTGGAATAGCTAAGAGACCTTGCCGCCCACTGCTGCCATATTCTGCAACTTCTAAGAATCGTCCAAAGTTGTTGGAACGCCGGTGAACAAACAGTGCCTTGGCACCATCACGATATGTCTTGCAGAACTCTTTTTTTCCTTTAGAGAAATAGCATTCTTGCACTGTTTTCGCAAGCCAACGAGCACTAGCATGACTCAATACCAGCTCCTTGATGAACCTCCTATTCTTTTCAGTGATACGTATAAAACCACTGAAAACACCCATTGACACTACTAAATCTCTCAAAATGAAAACTCACTATAGAAAGCTAAGTCCGGCAACAGTCACCGGAAAAACTCACCATGGTGACAATAAAAAGAAGTGTACAAAGAGAACAGTGTAAAAAAGCATTCACAAATATTCTAAGATATTATAAGGAGTAGCTACTTCAGACATTATAGTTTCTCTTTTCTCTTTTTTCTCTCTCTCCTCTTTTCTCTCCGTACACCAAGCATCTTTTTTTTTAATCGTCACCTTTTACTTTCATAGTGATTCCGATGGCGTTTTCGGGTTTTTGACGATGCACTTGTTAGTAATTGTTTCATTAGAAAAGTATGATGCCCATGAAGCGTATCAGTATTGAATCTAAATTGTTTGAGGTGTCTGGAGATGGGAGGTTCGTGAATATTACAGAGAGGGGATGGAAAGTTGTAAAAAACTTGAGTTTGGGGCTGGGGACAGTACGTTGATTCTCTAATGCCTTGGAAGAGTGCTTATTGGTAGAGGGAAAGGGATACTATACCGCTTATCGGGATGGGGACAGGGGGTATATTGCTCAACGATGTATAAATTCCAAGGGAGAATATATGGCGTTGGTGGAGTATGGTGGGGGGGGGGGGGGGGGGACGTCGGAATTTCATCTTCATTCCAGGTGACAGGGACAAAACGGGTTGGAGAAAACTAGTGGAGGTGCTGAAGGAAGATGGAAGTGGTGGTGTTTCAAGGTGGATGTTACCATCAACGACGACGCAAAATTCACTTCCGTTCGTACAATGATATTCTTCAAGGGGGCAGAGAGTTGGTGAGGCCTCGAGACGTGAACAGTGTAGAGAAAGTAGGCCTGTTGAAGTTAGGTCCCGTCACTTCTTTGGGGTGTGCTCAGTTGCGGGATGGAGGTGGCAGAGATTTTGCAGGGCTGAAAGAGGAAAATGTGTAGCAGGTTCTGTGTGAAAGGAGATGGGTACCAATCAGTTGGATCTCTTTGTGGATTCTGTGGGCAGTGAGGAAGAGGAGATGGGGAGCCCGTCACCCTTACAAATGCTCCCACCTCCTATAGCACCTCAGGCATCAGATTGGGTATTAAAAAAAGTAGAGGAGCTTCATGGTTGGGTGGGAATTTCCTATGATGGGTATGAAGACCAATTCATGGCCCTTCTAGCCATGGAAGCTGGTCGATCCACGGTAATGAAGTCAGCAGTTAAAAAGGAGAGAGAGCTGAAACGGTTGCAATGCTCCATAAACTATGATAATAAGGAGGGCGCTTCGGGGAGAGATAGAGCAAAAGGGAGGGATGTTTCTTTTGTTAATGAAACCTAAAATAATGTCTTGGAATGTGAGAGGGATCAATGAAGTGAATAAACGGTTATATATTAGATCCCTCCTCCGAAGTTGGAAAGTAGACATTGTTTGCCTACAAGAAACTAAATTGGCAGTTATTTCTCTTCGTATCATTAGGAGTTTGTGGGGCTCTTTGCAAGTGGGATGTCATTATTTACCGTCCAATGGAGCATCTAGGGGTATACTAGTTATGTGGGATAAAAGAATGATGAAAAATATGGAAAATTTCATGGGGGATTATGTGGTGGCATGTTCGTTTAAGAATGTCATGGATGGCTATCAGTGGGCTTTTGCAGGCATATATGGGCCTAATCTTGATCGGTCTCGAAGCTTACTTTGGGATGAGTTGGCCGGTATTAGCAGTATTTGGGACTTACCTTGGTGTATTGGAGGTGATTTCAACGTCACCCGTTTCTCCAGTGAGAGATCGGGTGGTGCGGGCTTCAACCAACCCATGGTAGATTTTTCTAACTTCATTTCTGAACAGAATTTACATTTGCAGGTGGTTCATTCACTTGGTCTAACAACCGAGATTTTCCATCTTCGTTAATGATAGACAGATTTCTAATCTCACCGGAATGGGAGGCACACTATCCGGAGCTTATCCAGAAGAGACTACCCAGGTTGTGTTCAGATCACTTTCCTATTCTCTTGAATTGTGGGGGCATTAGAAGAGGCCCAAGGTACTTCAAATTTGAGAACATGTAGTTGAAGTCAGGGGGTTTTCTGGACATAATAAGACAATGGTGGTCTTCTTACCACTTCCATGGAACTGCTAGCTATAAGATGGCTTGCAAATTAAAGTCTTTGAAAAAGGACTTAAAGGAGTGGAATACACAAGAGTTCGGTAATGTGGAAAGCCAGAAATATGTTCTAATGGAGGAGCTTAAGGACTTGGAAGGTGTGGAAGAGGTGAGGTTTTTTTCTGAAACCGAGCAGGCCCGCAAATCCCAAGTGATTGCGGACATTGAACGGCTGTCTCTTTTGGAAGAAATATCATGGCGTCAGAAATCACGAGCGTTATGGTTGAAGGAAGGGGATAGATGCACCAAGTTCTTTCACCAAGTGGCCAACTCACATAGGCAGAACAATGCAATAGATACCTTATTGATAAATGGGGTGGTCTCATCCAACCATACCGAGATCTCAGATCACATTGTCCATTTCTATGATACGTTGCTTTCGGAACAATTTGAGTGGAGGCCGAGACTTGACGGGTTGGTCTTTGATGTTCTTGACCCGCAGGTTGCCGAACGACTCGAAATGCCTTTTGAGGAGGTAGAGGTTCGGTCGGTGATCAAGGGTATGGCGGGTGATAAAGCTCTAGGTCCCGATGGCTTCTCCATGCCTTTTTTTCAGATGTGTTGGGATGTGCTTAAAGATGATATCATGGGGGTTTTCCATGAATTTCATGGAAGCGGGCAGTTTGAGAAAAGTCTTAATGCTACTCTCTTAGCACTCATTCCCAAAAAGCTAGGTGTGGAAGAAGTGAAAGATTTCGGTCCCATTAGTTTGGTGGGTGGTCTATACAAAATTTTATCCAAAGTATTGGCAAACAGATTGAGTAAGGTGATGGAAAGATTGATTTCGAAGCCTCAAAATGCATTTGTTCAAGGTAGACAAATCCTTGATTCGGTACTGATAGCCAATGAATGTCTGGAGAGTCGCGTTAAATCGGAAGAGCCTGGACTCCTTTGTAAGTTAGACATGGAGAAAGCTTACGATCATGTCAATTGGAGCTTCTTAATTTATATGTTGGAGAGATGTGCTTTGGCTCTAAATGGTGTTCCTAGATTCTTCATTGTATTTCTTCAACCTGTTTCTCTGTATTGGTGAATGGTACGTCCAAAGGTTTTTTCAAAAGCTCCCGAGGCTTGCGACAAGGAGACCCCCTTTCTCCTCTTCTCTTTGTTTTTGTGATGGAAGCTTTCAGCAAGATGATTTCAGGGGCGGTAGAGGAGGTTCATATCAGAATTCTCAGTGGGAGAGGCAAGTTCAGGTTCGCTTAACATTTCTCACCTATTGTTTGCTGACGATACTCTAATCTTTTGTGAAGCCAGACATGAGCAAATTCGAGCTGTGAGAGCTCTTTTATTATGCTTTGAAGTTGTGTCAGGCCTGAAGGTGAATTTGGCTAAATTAGAGATAGTGCCGGTGAGACATGTACCCAATGTGGAGAGTCTGGCGTCCATCTTGGAGTGCAAGATATCTCAGTTGCCTGTGAAATATCTCGGTCATCCGTTGGGGGCGGCGTTCAAATCGAAATCTATTTGGGATGATGTAATAGAAAAAATGGAAAGGAAACTAGCTGGTTGGAAGATGATCTACTTATCCAAATGGGGCCAAGTAACTCTCATAAAAAACACTCTATCTAACTTACCAACGTATTTCCTTTCACTATTTCCACTTCCCGCTAAGGTGGCTCATCGCATGGAGAAAATTCAACGTGATTCCTGTGGGGAGGGATCAAGGAAGAGTTTAAATTTCACTTGGTGAAATGGGCCACAATTTGCTCCCCCATCAAGGAAGGAGGATTGGGTATACGGAATTTGAGATCCTTCAACCAAGCCTTGCTTGGCAAATGGTTATGGAGATATCACCATGAACGGGAGGCCTTGTGGTGAACCGTCATTGCCTTGAAGCACGGGGAATCATGGGGAGGGTGGTGTTCTAATGTGGTGAGTGGACCCCATGGAGTAGGGCTTTGGAAACATATTAGAAGAGGATGGGACATCTATGCAGCACATACTTGCTTCAAAGTCGGCAACGGTGTTAAGGTGAAATTTTGGCATGACTTATGGTGTGCTGATCGGGCATTCAAGGATATTTATCCACGAGTTTATAGCTTAGCAAGAAGGAAAGAAGCATCTATTGCAGATCTAGTTAGCTTTTCCAATGGCTCCTCCCAATGGAACCTCACTTTCAATAGAGACGCACAAGACTGGGAGATGGATGACATTTTGGCCTTTTTTGACCTTGTGTACTCCACTCGGGTGTCGGGGGAAGGCGGAGACAAGATATATTGGCGTCCCTCTAAGAAGGGAGTTTTTACGGCCCGTTCTTTCTATCATTCCTTAAATGTGCACAACTCAGTCCCGTTCCCATGGAAGAGCATTTGGAAGACAAATGCACCTCTAAAGGCAGTTTTTTTTGTATGGACAGCCTCTTGGGGAAAGATTCTTACCATAGACAACCTGAGGAAACGGGGCATTATAGCTATGAATTGGTGTTACATGTGTAAGAAGAGCGGTGAGTCTGTTGACCATCTCTTACTACATTGCGTGATTGCCATGTCCTTATGGACCGAAGTCTTAGCACGGATGGGGTTAGCATGGGTGATGCCGGAAAAGGTATGTGATTTTTTAGCCTCTTGGAGAGGTATTAGGGGCAACTCTCAAATTGCATCCATATGGAAGATGTTACCTATTTGTCTATGGTGGTGCATTTGGAGGGAGCGGAATGCAAGATGCTTTGAAGATCAAGAGAGATCAATGGAAGAGCTTAGAACTTTGTTTTCAATACTTTACTCCATTGGTCAATTGTAATTGATTTTCAGGGCAGGTCTTTTCACGATTTTCTTGTATCCCTAAGCTAGACTTAAACTTACTCATGTATATGTCCCGTATACTTGGGCATTCTTTGTCTCACTTTTGGTCAATAAAATTTTGTTTACCGATAAAAAACAAAAGTGTAATAACAAATGATCCACTGTTTTCCCATTCTTCATATGCGTACAACTCAATCTAACACTATATCCTTCACTTCCTTAAATCATCCAGTGCAATTATTTTGCCTAATGCCATTACCTAAGCAAAGAATGCAGCTCTCTAAGGAGCCTTACTTTGCCAAATGTTCTTCCATGGGGAAAAGGTGCTTTCATTGGGAGACAGCACACTACTCTTGGAGATTGCCAACACATCTTGTCTTCGTTCCCTCATCTCAACCTAACAGAGTAATCAGAGGGTAGAACAAAGCAAAGAGGTCCACCTCCCAATCTTGTGCTGCTTTAATAAATTCAACTTCCCATTGATGGGAGCCATTCAGAATATGCAAATTATCTGTTATCATTGGTCTTTAACTCGTGCAATGTTGAACAGAATGGAAAAGCTCCTTAAAAATTTGATCTCCACTCCACACGGAGCCATTTCTCCCCAATCTTGTGCTGCTTTAATAAATTCAACTTCCCATTGATGGGAGCCATTCAGAATATGCAAATTATCTGTTATCATTGGTCTTTAACTCGTGCAATGTTGAACAGAATGGAAAAGCTCCTTAAAAATTTGATCTCCACTCCACACGGAGCCATTTCTCCTTTTGTATCTGGTAAATCTGGAGAACTCCCCCAATCCCTACAAATGTTTTTCCAAAACCAACCCCAAAAGTCCCATGAACCTCATTAGAGCACCAATCACTCCATATATTGTATTTCATTACAATCACCACCCTCCAAAGCCTAGTTAAAGGGAATTAGCTTGTGAGTCCCCAAACCTTGTGTCAGCATTGGAGAACAAACCTTGGACCAATTTGCTAAGTGAAATTTTTGCTCCTCCCCCACACCTCTTGATAAGAAGTTCCTTTGTAGTCTTTTTATGCGATTAGCGATGCTGGCAGGAAGGGGAAACAAGGACATTAAATTTTTATAAGCATCATGTACAATTGTTTGTAAATTGTAATGTGTGTGTGTTTGTGTGCGCACGAGTGACCAGATAGACCCACCTTTGTGCCTCTTCTGCATAGTTTGAAATCCACCTCATACATTTCTATCCCTTCACATCAAATGCACTGTGCTGTTCGATACTCATTTCTTTGTGTCTTTCATGTAAATCTGAAGAAACCTCCCCATCACCCTCATTTCTTTGCTGTATTATAATCCAAAGCTACTATATAATGACACCATTTTGTTTGTGACCTTGCGAAACTCCAGATTAGCAGAGCCTAATTATCAGCACTAATTTTATAACCCTACAACCTTCCTGGTAGAGTCTGAACACAATAGAAAGACACCTAAATTGTCAATTAATGATACCAAGAGGATCAATCCCCTTCTTTTAACATCCTTTACTGCTATTGATTGAGTTCTTGACTTGGTCAAATTTCCCCGTTTCGTTTCATGTGATCCTTCTGAAAGTCCCTCCATTATTAAAGTTGTTGCTTATTATGTCTATGGGCATGAAATGTCCTCCTCCCTCTCAATCGCTTTGCTTCTTTTCTCTTTGTAAACAATACTTATGACACAGAAGAAGAATGAATTTGAAATGGATGAAGTTTGGTTTGTTTTCTTGATGGATTTTGGCTATTCAACTACTGAGTTGTAGGCACTCAATAATGATGAAATTAGTGTAGCTTTCAATGATTTGAATGGCTTGACAATCTTGCTCTTCCTGCATTGTTAAAAGTCTGCATGTTAACTGACTCCCAAGTGTTTTAAAATTCCACTCAATAATGATACATTGATATTATAACTTACACCAAGATAAATCCTTGTATTGTACAACTCTATCAAGCTAGTTATATCTCTCTGTGTGTTTGTTCATAGATATGTAAATATAATTCTTCTTATTCTTTACTTTTAAAAAAATAAATAAATAAATAATAATTCTTCTTATTCTTGCTAACTGTATTTAGCTCTACATTTGCTTATCTATGCTTCATGTTGTCATTATGTGGACATATTAACATGTAGAATCCTTTGTTCATTTTAATTTGTAGGTCACTGGGTTTTCTGTTGGGGGCCGTGTTATTGATGGGAATGATGTCGGAGTGGAGGGTGTTAAAATTATAGTTGATGGTCATGAAAGGTCTGTCACTGACAAACAAGGATATTACAAGCTTGACCAGGTATGCACATGGGCTCCTAACTTCCAAATTGACTTGATCTCTTTGGCCGTCCCTTCATTTCTTTTATAGCGGGATCTTTTGGTTCAGTCTTCAGGGGTCTGGTGGAGAATTTTTCAATGGCATTCATCATTCTGATGAATATGTGATTTCATGTCTTCTGCAACTTTAGGTTATCTATTTGCCCTTAGTTATATCTCAAAGAAATTATGAGTTGGCATCTTCAATGTTATTATACCAGTCTCTTATGAAATAGTGCGTATGTTGATCAGGATACCTTTTTCTTTTTCAAAGGAAATAATACTGAAGTAGATATATGATATTTCTTTCCTTTCCTAATCTGAGATTCTCTTTTTCTTTTGATAAAAGGTTTGCTCATCCATTTATATACTCTGTCACAAAATTATATTTTTCCTTGTCTTTTGATAAAAAGACTGCTTATCCGTTTATATACTCTGTCCCGTTCTCTTGTGTGCATGCCTGTTCCTGTGAATATGGTTTGTCAATCACTTAAATGTTTTGTAATTTGGCTCATGTCTTTGACATTAGTTTAGGTGATTAAGCTTGTTGAGAAAACTTATATCATCTTTGAGTTCGGTTATTTGACTATTATCAAGTGCTTCATCATATACTAGTGCATGTATTATCTGCCTAAGTTTCCAAGTTGTTGTTTAGGTTACATCCAATCGTTATATGATAGAGGCCATAAAGGAGCATTACAAGTTCAACGTACTGAAGGATTATATGGTAAAGTATTGGATGGGTAACCTTGGATACTATCTTCAATAAGGTTTTCCTCCTTTGTGATAATTAGAAGTGTTGCTTATAAAAAAATAATAATTAGAAGTGTTAATTATTTGCAGTTAATTTAACACATTGAGCTGGTTTTCTTAGATTATATTGAATGAAGTTGTTGCACTTCATCTTCCTAACTCTGCTTGCTTGTCCAGGTATTGCCAAACATGGCTTCAGTGACAGATATTAAAGCAGTTTCCTATGATGTATGTGGTGTAGTTCAGATTGTTAGTGGTGGTTTCAAGGCAAAGGTAGATCCACAATTCCTAAATTCTAATTTTGTTACTTATACTCTGCCTGTCTGTCAATTCAACTTGTTGGCACGTCTGTTTTCTAGGTAGCTTTGACTCATGGACCAGAGAATGTCAAACCTCAAGTGAAACTGACAGATGGAAATGGAAATTTCTGCTTTGAGGTATGTTTAAGAGTCTGATAGAGTTGTTAGTGCAGAGAATCTATTTACTTAGTTTTTATTTTTTGGTGTTGCTTAGTCAATGATGCCAGTTAGGTGTTTACGTTAAACTTTATTAAGCTTCTTATGTTTTTTCTCTAATTGTTTTGCTTTCTCTAAGGATGTAATTTTATTGGTTGGTGATTGATTTGAATCACTTATATTTCTTTGACATGTTTATTGGAAAGACTAGTGAATAGCATAAGCGAGTCATTCATTAGTTGGGAAAGTCCCCTTTTGTACTTGATTGCACCCCATTTGTTCTTTTAATAAAATGCATTAGTTATTTTTTTGAATATATTTGAAAAAGAGTTTTTGTCAAAGTTTAATGACAAGGAAAAAATATTTGAATATTTGCAAACTTTCTTAAAGGTTATCAAGCTTGAGGTGATGCGACTGTAATTACCCTAAACATTTTTTGATAATTAATAAGAATTTTATTACCAAGAATAGGCACAACTCAAGTACACAGGAAGTATACAAAGGAAATACCTACTACACACTAGAAAGCAGGAAACTACGACAGAAATAGATTCAGTACTTATCAACATTCCTTACAAAGATCCTAGCCCACAAACTCAAAGTAGAAAAGAAAAAATAATGAAGATCTTCAAAAGAAAGCTCTGTCTTCAAAACATCTCCCATTCCTTTCCAGCCATAAACACCACATTAAACACAAATGAATCATTCTCCATCTGGCAGCAGCACATTTCCTTGCCTTGAAACCATGCCAACATGCAAGGAGATCCACAATTTCCTTAGGCATCACCCAATATAAACCTGTCTGACCAATAACCTCATTCCACAAAGACTTTGCCACCTCACAATGTAAAAAAAAAGATGATTTACAAATTCACCATGTTATGATCCTACATCGACTAAGTATGAGATTGGTTGATGGTTTATAAGCTCCTAGGCACCCTTTCCTGTAAACTAGTTTTTAAGGGTGAATTCTACCTAGTGGGTTCATAACAAATGGTATCAGAGCCACCCCACGTCTAAGGCCATGTTGCGATGGTTGCAATCATGCGGCACGGGGAGTGATGCCGGCATGGCAATGTTCGCCCAGAGTTAGGAAAATACCTAGTGCACAGCCAGCCCGTGTGAGCATTGGGACCGCCGTGGACGTCGCCTATGGAGCGTGGTGGTTGTTACGATCTTACATCGACTAAGTATGAGATTGGTTGATGATTTATAAGTCCCTAGGCACCCTTCCCTTGTAAGCTAGTTTTCAAGGGTGAGTTCTACATAGTGGGTTCATAACACACCATCCTTCTTGCACATGACACACCAATTAGCTATACACAAACCACGTTTTCTAAGGTTATCCGTGGTCAATACTTTCCCTAGAGCAACCACCCAACTGAAGAACGCCACCTTAGTAGGTACCTTCGCCCTCCAAATGCTTTTCCAGGGGAATACACAGCCAGAATGACAATTAAGCACCTTATAATAAGAACTGATTGAAAATCTGAAATTTCCAACATGATCCCACAATAGCCTGTCCTCTTTTCCTTGCATCACTTTTGAGTTATAAATTCTTCCCAGAAAATCTGAAACAACATTCACTTCCTAGTCATTTGCATCTCTAATAAAGTCAACATTCCATAGAATATTATGATCTGTACATTGAAGGTAATCTGCCACAACAACATTTTGATCCCTTGCAATCCTGTAAAGAGATGGAAAATCTAATTTAAGAGCTGATTCCCCACACCAAATGTCATGCCAAAAGAGAATCCTCTTCCCTTCCCCCACCTTAAATTTAATATGTTTTGAAAACTGCCCCCAACCTTTCCTAATACCCTTCCATAAATTCACCCCATACGCTTCTCTTTTTTTTGATAGGTAATCAAAGATATTGTATTCATAGAAATAGGCAAGGTCCAAGTACACAGGAAGTATACATGAAACGCCTAGCTAGAGGTTACAATAGAAAGAAGAAGATCATGGACACTAGGTCCGTTACAAACTATAGCCCCCGCCCATAGGAACAATGACTTAAAGACAGTAGAGGTTATAAATTCACCCCATACGCTTCTCTAACTTCATTAGAACACCAATCCCCCCACCCACTCCCATATTTAACAGCAACAACATTCTTCCATAAAGCATCTCTCTCTTCATGATATCTCCAAAGCCATTTTCCAAGGAGTGCTTTATTAAACAACCTCAAATTTCTCACCCCCAATCCTTCACAAGAAACCTGTTGACAAATTTTATTCCAACTAACCAAATGAAACTTTTTTTCCTCTCCTATTCCTCCCCATAAGAAATTACGATAAATATTCTCAATTCTACTAGCAACCCCAGCCGGCAAAGGGAAAAGTGAAAGAAAATACGTAGGAAGATGTACTCTTTATCAAAGTAATTCTTCCCCCTTTAGACAAATATAACTTTTTCCATCCAGCCAACCTTCTCTTAATCTTCTCAATAACCCCATCCCATATCAAAACAGATTTGTGAGGAGCCCCTAAGGGAAGAACAAGATACTTCAGCGGCAGTGAAGCAATCTTACACTCCAAAATATTAGCCAAATCTGAAATATTACCTACGGCACCCACCGGTACAATTTCAAACTTGTTCAGGTTAATCCTAAGACCCGAGACAGCCTCAAAACATAACAACAATGCTCTCAAAATGGTGGGTGTTTACTGCTGTTGGGATGTTCCTTGGTGTTTTGGAGGGGATTTTAACATTACTCGGTTCCCTAGCGAGTGAGTGGGGGATAGTTATTTCTCTCATGCCATGAATCCCAACAGATTCAGTAAACACCCGCCATTCCACCACAAAACATCATTCCTTTTGTTACTATCCAACACCAATTCATCCTTTCTAAATTTACCAATGCCATAACTCTGATGAGGAACAGAACCCGCCTGCCTTGGATTTGTTAATGCCGACAGGTAAGAAACTTCACGATGATGATTAACACCTTTCGAAGGTGTATCAGAAATCACCTTCTTATTTCTAGAATCCCGTTCACCGCCACCCTTCATAGGAGCAACTCTGTTTTCATAACCGAAAACAGAGTTCCTAAAATCAACCATCTCTCTCATTAATCTCACAAAACCTGCCCAACCACCCCCTTTTCTCCCTTCTGGAATCACTATGATTCCATTCCCCTTACCAGTGCCAAACTCAATCAGCTTCACAAATCTGCCAAACGCGTTTTGACACGTTTGGACCATAAAAACTCTATTACCTTCCCTTCTTGTCTGAAAAGAATCTTTATTGCCCGCTATCCTCATACAATCCTCCACCATCTTTGCCATCCAAATAATCATTCCTCCACTGAGATGAAGGGACTTAGACAACTTCTTGCTCCGCTTAGTAATACAAAAAAAGTTACCACCTTTCCTACTAAACACAAACCTCTTAGCTTCAATCCAAAAACTACGATCCATCTTCAACAAACTAAGAATAAAACTAAAAGAAGAAAAAAGACAGAAGGAACACGAATCAGGGAAGCAAAGAAATGTTAAGGACTATCCCCAGCGAGAAGCGCTAGGGATGGAAGATGAAAGGTCATACCCCGAGTGAGAGAGAACAAAAGAAGCATGGCGGGTATTACCCTAAACATGTGGTTTTAACAATATAAAGTTCGTATTTTTTTTTACAGTCATAGTAAATTAATATTATTGCCATAATAAAGCTGATAATACCCATTAAATTGATATTTCCTGCTATGCTTTGATTTTTCCTTGATGTAAGTCATCCATACATTATTGAAGCTCATGTTCCCTTCTCTTCGCAAGTTACATCTCTCTCCTTTATTTAAATATGTTCAGGTTCCACCAGGTGAATATCGCTTATCAGCTATGGCAGCTATGCCTGAGAGTGCTCCTGGACTCCTGTTTTTGCCATCATATGTTGATGTTGTAGTCAAAAGTCCATTGATGACTATTGAGTTTTCTCAGGTAATCTTTCTCAAAACTAAAGTATTTTTAAGGTTCTTTTGATTCTTTTCCCTTACTATCGTATTTTATAAAAAGTTGACTTGTGTTCTTTTTGGTTGATAAAATGAGAATGTATTCTCACTTATTTTTCTGTCCTTCCTAAGACTCCTCAGCTTTCGTTTGAAGCAAAGAAGATAAATTGGTTGGTTGTTGTTACAAGAATTCTCAAGTAATTCCTACACGCAGATGATATGAAAATAAAATATCATATTGATAATAATGGAACTTCTGACTTGGATATATGACATGTTTCCTGAATAAATATTGATCTACATATATGATCTCACAAAACTTGCACCCACATTTCCTTGATATATATCATGAAAATTGATGCAGGTGTTATCTGATATAATTTGCTTACAGAGATGTGAAACTTCTTGTGAAAAATAATGTTCCTAATGTATCTTTCTTTTTGTCTATGATAAGGCACTAGTCAATGTACTTGGTACGGTCGCCTGCAAGGAGAATTGTGGTCCATCTGTTTCTGTTGCCCTAGTAAGAAATGCTGGTAAACGTGATGAAGAGAGAAAGACAGTCAGTTTGACTGAAAACAGTGGTGAATTCCTCTTTTCAGACGTCATCCCTGGAAACTACAGAATTGAGGTATAAAGCTTATTCTCTGCCTTCGATAATTTCCCAAGACAGTAGTTATTTTGCCATTATTTCTTGCTGTGACTATTAAAATCTGAAAACATTTACATGGAATTGATGTTTGGTCATTTGTGTTAAAGTTTCCGAGTGTTGCGATTCTATATACATTTTCTTCAAATGATTGTTTCTATTTTAGGTCAGACATAATTCTCCAGAATCAGAGGCTAGGGAAGATAACTGGTGCTGGAAGCAGAGCTTCATTGATTTGGATGTTGGTGCTGAGGATGTAAAAGGCGTGGTATTTGTTCAAAAAGGTTACTGGGTTAATGTTGTCTCCACCCATGATGTGGATGCTTACATGACTCAAGCAGATGGTTCGTCAGTGAATATGAAAATTAAGGTATTGTTTCTTTTTTTTAGTCAGTAAACAAAATTAAGGTAATGTTTCTTCATCAAATTTCCCAAGTTCAAACCCATGTAATTATTCAGGATGCTGTATATAGTTTCACGCCTGATTTCTATTCTTTTGTGTGTGCAGAAAGGTTCCCAGCATATATGCGTAGAATCTCCTGGATTGCATGAACTTCATTTTGTTGACTCGTGTATTTTCTTTGGAAGCTCATCAATGAAGATTGATACATCCAATCCTTTGGTACATTTTTAAAAAAATATTTCATTTGAAGATTTTTTTTATTTTTTATGGCTGTATTAAGCACTAAATTTTTCACCTCACTTGTTATTTCTTTTTGTAGCCCATCTTTCTAAGAGGAGAGAAGTATCTACTTAAGGGACTGATCAGTGTTGAGTCTAGCACAGTTAATGGTGTGTATGAAGTACCCGAGAGTATCACTGTGGACATTCTGAACAGTGAGGGCAGTGTTGTTGATGGTACCACAGCTAAAGTTAGTTCCAATGACAATGATCAAACCAGTAATGCAATTTATGAGTATTCTGTGTGGGCTAATCCTGGAGACAAACTTACCTTTGTTCCTCGGGACCCAAGGTACATATATATAGTTGTTTTCTCGACAACTGTGACATCAAGCACCATGCTGCTTACTTAGTGGTGGAGCTAAGTTGTTCAAATTCTTTATTTATGTTTCTAATTAGATCTTGATTGTTTCAATCACCTTCTCATTGCTGTTAGAAGCTATTTTTCTTATAAAAAAAATTGCTGTTAGAAGATGCTTTTGCCTTTTGCTCCCTCACTGCCTGGAGTTTATTAATTCAAAATTTTTGAGTGTGTAAAGTAGTATCTTCTAATTTCATGTCTTGCTTGCTAGGAAACTTGCTAGCACCTCACCAATATTGCTTGGTTGCTTTTACTGCACCATATGTGCCTCTTACTTGAGCTGTGGTGTGTTGCAGGAATAATGGGGAGAAGAAGATCTTGTTTTATCCAAGAAAACGTCATGTAAGCTTGTATTTTGTCATTTACCAATGTTATTTCTAAGTTGTTCTGTTAAGCTTCATTCCAAAACTACAACCTATTAAAAAAGCTTCATTCCAAAACTATGCTATGTTAGGTCTCAGTGACAAGTGATGGTTGTCAAGCTTCTGTTCCTCCATTTTCTGCACGATTGGGATTATATATTGAAGGATCCGTTTCTCCCCCCCTTTCCGGTGTTCATGTTAGGATTCTTGCTGCTGGAGATAGCCACATTGCTGCCCTTAGGAGTGGTGAATTGGTACTCGAAACTACCACAGATACTCATGGCTCCTTCACTGGGGGACCTCTATATGATGACATAACTTACAGTGTTGAGGCTTCAAAGGTTAGGGACATTTTTGCAGTATATTTTAATGGCATATAACTCATGTTTGCAATAAAATATATTTAAGTTGTTTGCTTCCTGTATCTACCCAAAAACAGTGGTATGTGGTACTCTCTCCATCTTTTATGTACAAATTTGAATAAAGCTTATGCTATTAAGAAACAGATTCATTATTCATTTTGTTAGAACCTAGAGGTTTAGTGCACTGTTTGGAACTCAAATGTATTCTCTGTGTTGCTGATTGCATGTATCTGCAATCCGTTACTATCTTCTCTGATGTCTTCTACTTTCTGCAGCCTGGCTATCATCTAAAGCGGGTTGGACCTCATTCCTTTTATTGTCAAAAGCTTGGTCAAATATCTGTACAGATATATTCAAAAGATGGTTCTGAAGAACCTATTCCTTCCTTGCTTCTATCACTGAGTGGCGATGAGGGTTATAGGAATAACTCAGTATCTGGGGTTGGTGGGACATTCCTTTTTGATAACTTATTTCCTGGAACTTTCTATCTGCGTCCTCTGCTAAAGGTAATTCCCAGAAACCGAGTAATTTTGATTATAAAATGGTCTAGATAATTTTGTAGGACTTGAAGATTGCTCATTGGGCTGAATTGGTCATTTTACCACTCTCTTCATTATATGACTGCTCAGATCATTTAAGTCGTGAAGTTTACACTCAACATTTAGCACCACATCATGATGCTATTATAAATCTGAAGGATTCATGGTGTAACTCCCTTCTTCCATATATAATGTTTGAAAGAAATTGAAAATGACCAAACTTATGGCTGTGTTATTTGCCGAAAACAAGATTATTTTCAACTACCTGACTCAGCTAATAAATGTTCCTTTTATTCTTATAGGAGTACGCTTTCTCACCTCCGGCCCAGACTATAGAACTTGGTTCTGGGGAGACTAGCGAAGTCATTTTCCAGGCCACCCGTGTGGCTTACAGGTATTTCATTGACTTTCTCTCCCTATAGCCATGCTGTCATGATGCAAACATTTGAGAGGTTTTATTGCCTCTGCACCAATTTGTCTTGACAGTTTGTGGTCTGTTCTGTCAGAGAAAGAATTAGAATAACAAAGGTTCATTCCTTAGTTTGGACACAATCAAAGGTTTATTGCTTAGTTTGGGCTCTTTGATATAAATGAAATGGTTTGGAATTCATTGTAAACTCTTTGCAGTCACTAAAATTCAACACACGCTTTCCCCTTCATCAACAACAAAAATCAAAATGGAAAGAGTGTCTGGGCACATCAATCGTTCTTGGAGTTTCGTCACTTTTTTACCCCCACCCCCTCCTTTTTTTAAGATCATAAATCTTAATTATGTATGCTCTTATAAATTTCTAATAGTTTAGATCACTCGCTGGGAGTACTTTGAGAAAACATTTTTTAAGTAGTCAACTAGTAAGTAATTATTAAAAAAACTGACTTTCAATCTCTCTATACTGACAGCTCTTAGTGATTATCTACTCTGAGACGCTGAATGTAGTCTATTGTAACTGTCTTCAAATGACCTAATTTTTTCGCTTGTGATTTTCATTTTGAGAGTATGACTCTTCTGCAAGACACTAAGGTGGTTTAAGCTTCTGCAGTGCTACAGGTGTGATCGGTTTGCTGTCTGGCCAACCAAAAGAAGGTGTTTCAGTTGAAGCCCGGTCGGAGTCCAAAGGCTACTATGAGGAAACGGTGACTGATTCATCTGGAAGTTATCGTCTGAGAGGGCTCCATCCTGACACTAACTATGTAATCAAAGTAGTTAAAAGGGATGGTCCGGGTAGCTCTAGAATCGAGCGGGCATCTCCAGAATCCAGTACTATTGAAGTTAGTCCTAGCAAATATCTCCAATAAAGTTACAAATAAAATTTTCCAAATTATGATATCTTTTATGAGGTTTCTGGCAATAAATTAACTCTTGATTGAGCACGTTGGTTGATTTTTGTAGGTTCGATCCGAGGATATCAGGGGATTAGATTTTCTGGTCTTTGAACAGCCAGAGATCACCATTTTAAGTTGTCACGTTGAAGGAAAGGGAATAGAGGAACTAAATTCATATCTAACGGTAGAAATAAAGTCAGCTACTGACGTGTCTAAGATTGAGTCTGTCTTCCCTCTGCCACTTTCCAACTTCTTCCAGGTGAAGGACTTGCCCAGGGGTAAGCACCTTCTGCAGCTCCGATCTAGTCTCCCATCGAGCACCCACAAATTCAAGTCTGATATTATTGAGGTCGACTTAGAGAAGAATACACAAATTCATGTAGGCCCACTCAGATACAAAGTTGAAGAGGATCATCACAAGCAGGTTTGTTTCACTCTGCATTCGATCCTGTAGTTTTTTAAAGATATATTCTAACAGTGCCAAATACCCATGGTTTTGATCTGGAGATTTGCAAAGCCCTTGTCTTGTGTCATGCTTATTAGCTTAGCTTAATAGATGTTGATTGCACGGTACTTGCTGAAATGCATTTCTTCTGATCAGATTCTTGTTCAGAATGATCTCTTAGTTGCCTACAAGGATTTATTCCTCATTTCTTTCTTCTTTCATGCCTTGCAGGATTTGACTCCTGCACCGGTCTTTCCTCTAATTGTTGGGGTTTCTGTGGTTGCTCTGTTTATCAGTATGCCAAGGTAATTGTGATTATATTTTCTCCACTGACAATTTTCACTTGGTTATTGATTTTTTTTATGTTCCTGTGTATGTTTTAATAGAAATATTCTTGTTTATGCCTAATGTGTAGATTAAAGGACTTGTATCAATCCACAATGGAAATACCAACCCCGGGATTCACTGCAACTGCAAAGAAGGAAACGCGAAAGCCAATTTTGAGGAAGAAGACTTACTGAATACACCTCTTGTGCCTCTAGAAGACTGGAAGTTTTGGTGTTATATCTAATTGTGTTACGAGATCAAACCTGCAGAGAGCATTAGTGTTTTCTAAATACTAATTAGGGTAGTTGTTTTCTTTCTAATTTAAAACTTTAGGGTTAATCTTGAAGCAAATGTAGTCATTTAGAATAACCTGTTCACTCCCAATTAATGTTGGTTTATTTCATATCAAGATTCCTTTCTTGCTTCCATGGGATAAGTCATCACCAACGTATGGCACTCGAGTTTGAACTCGAAGCAGATTGAGAAAGCTGCAAAAGGTAATTGTCCCGACTCCCTATAGTATTCAAACTCTCGTCTTCAAGATGATGGGTCGAAGGGCATTGAAACTTGAAAGGTACCTCTTCAGATACTCTTGTCTTTAGGGACAAGACCTTTTCGTGATATGATATCATTCCCACTTTCTTCAGCAAAGTCAAACGGTTTCACTCGTGGAAAAGAAAAGCACCAGTAGTCTTACTTGAAACAGTTTTTTCATTTATGATTTTATTAATCTGTCTGCCCATTTAAGAAAAAGATTAACACTATTCATTCTATGAGATAACTATGGCGATGGTTGGATGGAGATTCACTTATTCCTCATACCTTGGAAATAAACACATTTCTGCTTTCGAAAATGCTCATGTTTTTATGTAGTAGATGGATAGAGATATTTTCAGATTCTCAAATTGAGTTGAATGGTTCGATATAAAAAAAATCATGAAAATTTATAACATTTAATTTTGAAAAAGTTTAGTGCAATATGAATAATATAACGTCAACCTTTTCTTTCTTATAAATCTGAACGTGGCAACGCATTGCAAATAAAGAAAACAGATCTCTCTCTCTCTCTCTCTCTCCTTTCTCTATGAAAATTCCAAGCTACTCTCCACCCCTTTTTCCGCCCTGGAGGTGCGCTCCCTCCCTCTCTCTTTCTCCCGAGTTTGAAAATGCTTGATTTATCGTTGTTTAGCCGCCTAATATTATATTAATATTTCATCAAAGTCATCTCTAAAATGTGACGAAAAGTATATGTTTTTCATAAATTTAAAATCGCTCTAGCCATAACTCCATAAAAAAAGCCTACTCTGCCACCTCTATAGTACCGCTCAAGTGTACCGCTTGGGAAATTTATTTTTATTTTTTACTTAGTAATTAAAAAAATGATTAATGTATATTAATAGCTTTTTTTATTTTTTTAAAATATTTAAATATATTAAAAAATGTGAAAAAAATGAAGAAAAAATAAAAACTCAAAAGGTAACGTGCGGTCAAACCGAGCAGGCTATTTTGGACGGCAGAGTAGCCCGAGTCTAACCCCATATTGAATTAGTCAAAATAATAATATAATATTATTTTTTAATAATAATTTTTTAATTTTTTTTCCATATTTTACAATTAAACTAATTATATGTTAATTAATAATAATATTTTTTCATTCACATAAAACTAAACATAAAAATAAAAATGAAAAGACGTTCGGAAAATGAAAATTGAAAAGTAAAACAATTAAGGATAATTTTCATAATAAAATATTATTTTAAAAAATGAATACTACATCTTTAAATTTATAAATATACTTAAAATTATTTTAACTTATATTTCGAGCTTTTACTTTTCTGAAGACATAAATCATTTTATTTAAGTATCGTCAAATTTTAAAGATGCATTCAGTGCTCTTCACATGCGCCACATCATTAATACAGTATGTTCACTGGCCGCCAATATTCAAAATATAGATAGTGCATCCAAAAGATCTATGCGTATTGTGGGCAAGTTTCACACATTCCAATGTATGCTAGTCTACTACACGTGGCATGCTAAAATTCTCATTTCTAGATTAAGCCCTCAATACCGCATTTTCACTAGGAGCGGTGCGTTCAAGTAGCCAGTTGAGAGTGACTGCAAGGTTAAAATTATCTTTTTATTTTTTTAAAATTTTATTTATATATTTTTATTATTTTAAAATATTTTTAAAAAATATATAAAAAACATCAAAACATTAATATAAATTTCCTTAACTATTAAATAAAAAAAATTAAAATACATAAAATGTCAAAATAAAACAACAAAATAGCATTATTCTTTCACTAGTGCGCGAGGCCTACATACTGGCACCACCATGGATGTCATTAGTGCGTCTCCATTGATCTAAGTCGTCTTATTCTAATTATTCGATTAGTGATTTTTCTGACTATGAGTCTAGAGGAAGAAGATATGGAGATTTTTATCAAACCATTAGGAGTGTAAAAAAAAATCAGTGAACTGGTAAACCGGACCGAACTGATAGGTTGGGTCTGGTATCGAATTTGGTTCGGTCTGTACTGGTTTTATTTTTCTTAAAACTGGTCAAAATTAATCCGGTTTCAATTTTTCTTTTTTTAAAACCGGATCGGACCGAATCAGACCAGTTTATATATATATTATAATTTTTTATATTGTATATAATTTTTATATATAATATACAAATATATAAAATAGTTTTGTATTATATGATAAATTATTAATTAATATAATACTACATTTTGAAATCTTATATCACTATAATCTATTGTATTAGTAGTTATACTAATACAATATCACTATAGTCTATGATCTAATATATCACTATAGTATATAATACAATTATAATATATATTATAATATACATTGTATTATCACTATAGTATTATATACTATAATATTATATAATATATAAAATAGTATATTAAAACTGAAAAATCGGACTAAACCGAATTGGAACCGATAAAACCGGAAGTACCAGTTTAGGGTATTAACCGGTGTGGAATCGATTATTGAAAATGTAAAATCGGTGCAAATCGGTTCGGTCCCAAATTTTGTCCAAAATCAGGCCAAACCGAACCCATTATACCCCTACAAACGATAGATTGTAATGCTTATTTTTTTATAGTAATTTTAAATTGTAGTCGAAATAGTCTATCAATTGAACCACAATTACTTTGTTTAGTTGTTCCCTCTATCACTAGCTATCAACTTGGCTCCTCCACCCTCACTTCCCTCTGTCCATTTTTTTTAATTTGTTTGTTTTTGTCTGTGTTTTTTTCAAATCTGATATAGGTGAGCACTCTCGGGTGTTTTTATGTGTTTTTCAGATCTAGCTTTTGTTCATTTTAGAGTTATTTTTTCATCTTCTTCACTTTTGGAGAAACTTTTTTTCTTGTTTCTTTTTCCACTTTGACCTGAGTGAGGTTAAGCCACCAGGACGATCGCTACTGAGGCAGGTGCTGGTCGAGAGGGGTGGGGGATGCTAGGGTCGGTGGTCGCGCGGTTGGTGCTCGTGCGTAGGAGCCGCCTACGCAGTGGAGGTTAGTGTCCGTGCGAGAGTAAGGTGCTCGTGCTGCTTGGACTCGTGATGCCTCTGCTTGCAGTGGGCATGCCGTCTAGGCTCACATCGGTGCTTGTTGTGGGCGGCAGTAGCAGCGAAGGGGACGAGATAGGGAGAGAGCAACAGAGGGGGGAGGGGGCAACGCATAAACCATAGGAAGAAGAAGTAGAAATAAAGAATACAGAAAAAGAAAAAAAGAATAATAAAAGAAAGGGGAAGGGAGATGCTACGGGTTTGGATGAGATGTAACCCTAAGTCTCACTTGTAGTTTTTTTATTGTTTTTTGGTTTTTTATGTTTCTGTTGGTAGTTTTTGTCTTTAGTTATTAATAAAAAATAAATAAAAAAGAAATAAGCTATTGGACTTGGTATCCAGCAGAATTCCATAATCATTCTCCCTGAGAAAACAGAGGGGGCCAGTGCTTCTCTTCTTTAGAAGAGGGGTCGTTTAGTTCTATTTTTATAGAACGCTTTCTCTATTAGGAGAAAATTTTATAGAAGTTAAGACAATGTTCGCTATAAAAAAATTTGTGTGCGAGGTGCTTCAGAGCAGATGCGTAGTTTGACTTGTAATTTTGGTTTTTTCTGTATTAATAAGTCACAGTTGTAATTTCGATTCATTGAATGAAATGAAGTCTGTTTTAAAAAAAAAAAAAAACTTGATGGATTATTATTATTTTTTATATTTGCATTTGAGTTTTTGTCGAGCTAGACCACTCTTAAATACTTGTTTTAATTTAATAAAATTCTTGATTTAAAAAAAAAAAAAAAAAAAAAAAAAAAAAAAAAAAAAAAAAGAAAAAAAGAAAAAAGAAAAAAAAAGACTGTGAACGTGAACGTGATGACAGTGATCCGACAGACTGTTCGTGGCTGTTTATAATTAAACAAAAATGATGTGCGCACGGGCGTGCCATCTGGACCGTAATCAGAACCGCGACGCAGACAACAACTGCTACAGGTAAGATCCCATCTGGACCGTCCAAAGTCAGCTTATTACATTCACTAAAATTGTGGGTCCCTGTAGGATCCAGCAAGAAAAAGACAAAAGAAAGCTTCATATCTCAATGTCTGAATCTTATAAAACTACAACCAGCCCCACGACTCTACTCACCTGAGTCCATCACACTGCCCAACCTACGCACTCTCTCAAAAATCTTATGTCTCTACCCAAAACGGCCGCCTCGTCTCCTCCCGCTTCGTCCAAACCCTACCAAAGCCCCTCTCTGCAATAACTCAAAGATCACATTTTTCTCTGCAAATCTCTCTCTCTCTCTCTCTCTCTCTCTACATATATATTTTTATTTTGTGTGGGAGTAGTTTTATTTTAACCAATGGCTTCTACGCCACCACAGTGTTCAATCACGGCCAACAAACCATACCAAAACCACCACCTGAAAGGCCAACATCAAAACCGCCACTATTGGTCCAATACGGCCGCTGCCGCTGCCTCCGCCGCCGCCGCCGCTTCTGCCCCCGCACACAAGGTCTCTCTCACAAAGCCTGTGCCTTTACCTTCACCTTCACCCTCTTCTCGCAATGCACCAAAACCCTGTGCTACCCCCGCCCAGAACTCTACCTTTTCCTCTCTCTGCCCCCAGAAACCCGTGCTCTCCGCGGACTTCTCCGGCCGCCGATCAACCCGCTTCGTCTCTAAGATGCATCTTGGCCGGCCTAAGGCCTCCTCCATGGGCTCCCGCCACACCTCCTTTGCCGAGGAGGCTCTCACACACTTGATCCAATTAGGTAATGAGGATGATAAAGGACTTGAATATGTGCTGCTTAATTTTGAATCCAAGCTTTCTGGTTCTGGTGACTATAATTTCTTACTTAGAGAGTTGGGCAATAGAGGGGATTGTTCGAAAGCGATTCGGTGTTTCGATTTTGCTGTGAGAAGAGAGAGGAGAAGGAATGAACAGGGGAAATTAGCGAGTTCTATGATTAGCGTTCTTGGCAGGCTAGGAAAAGTTGAGCTTGCTAGAATGGTTTTCGAGACAGCAAGGAATGAGGGGTATGGGAACACAGTTTATGCTTATTCAGCTTTGATTAGTGCGTATGGGAGGAATGGATGCTGTGATGAGGCTATACTGGTTTTCGAGCTGATGAAAAAGTTGGGGTTGTTGCCTAACTTGGTTACATATAATGCTGTGATTGATGCGTGTGGAAAAGGGGGAGTGGAGTTTAGGAGGGTGGTGCAGATTTTTGATGAGATGTTGAGAAATGGGGTGCAGCCAGATCGAATTACATATAACTCGCTTCTTGCGGTTTGTAGTAGAGGGGGGTTGTGGGAGGTGGCTCGGAATTTGGTTACTGAAATGGTGGAAAGAGGAATTGATCAGGATACAGTTACATATAATACGCTTTTGGATGCTGTTTGTAAAGGTGGGCAGATGGATTTGGCAGATGAGATTATGTCGGAGATGCCAGCAAAGAATGTTTTGCCTAATGTGGTGACTTATAGTACTATGGTTGATGGTTATGCTAGGGCTGGTAGATTGGAAGAGGCACTGGGATTATTTAATGAAATGAAATTTTTGGCTATTCGTTTGGATAGGGTTTCATATAACACTTTGCTTTCAATTTATGCGAAGCTCGGTAGGTTTGAGGAAGCTTTGAATGTTTGCAGGGAGATGGAGAATTGTGGGATAAAGAAGGATGTTGTAACTTATAATGCTCTTCTTGGTGGTTATGGGAAGCTGGGGAAGTATGATGAAGTTAGAAGAATGTTTAGAGGGATGAAAGCAGAACACGTTTCACCTAATTTGTTAACCTATTCAACATTGATTGATGTGTTATCAAAAGGTGGTTTGTATAGGGAGGCAATGGAGGTCTTTAGAGAGTTTAAGCGAGCGGGGTTGAAAGCTGATGTTGTTCTTTATAGTGCACTTATTGATGCTCTGTGCAAAAATGGTTCGGTGGAGTCTGCCATTTCTTTGCTAGATGAGATGACAAAGGAAGGGATCAAACCTAATGTTGTCACTTTCAATTCCATTATTGATGCCATTGGTCGGTCTGCAGCTGCAGAATGCTCAGTTGATACTGCTGCTGAAGCTGGCAAGCGGCATATTGAATCTCCATCCTCAATAATTATTGAGGATGCCATTGAATCAGAGGTTGGACATGAGGGGAATAATCAAATCATTAAGATGTTTGGGCAGCTGGCTGCTGAAAAAGAAGTTAGCAGAAAGAAAGATAAGAGGGTCAGGCAAGAGATCTTGTGCATCTTGGGAATCTTTCAGAAGATGCACCAGTTAGAAATTAAGCCAAATGTTGTCACCTTTTCGGCTATATTAAATGCTTGCAGGTACTTTTTTCATTCATGAGGCTTTCCATTATTTACCATATCCCTTGTTGCATGAAGATTATCAAAGTCACAAATATGATAGTGGCTTAAAATACCGCCTGATCTGAACAAATTGAAGGAAGCAAATTTTATAAAATTTGAAAATAAATGTTCGGCCAGTTTAGTATTTTTCTTTTCTAAACCTCTCAATATCTGATTTTTAAACTACTAGGGTGAGACAATCATGGTGCATTGAATTGTGCTTGGAGTTTCTGATACTGTCTTACTCTAGGGTGTGCTTCTTTCGGTGACTGAGTCATGGGGCAATTCATTTATGAGTCCGAGGACCTCAGGTGTATGAATGCTTTAAGTAGGTCTTGATACATTAAACATGTTTTAGACTTCCGTATGTTGCATTTTCTAACTTTGGGCAGCTGCATATTTCAATGCACCACGACTTACTGTGCATCTGAACATGAAAGTGTTAAACAGTCGTAGTAGTTATGGAGCAATTCATGGATGAGTCTGAGGACCTTAGGTGTATGGCTTGGACAATAACTCTCTTTCTGTGAGGAAAATTGAGAGGTTCAGATATGGGGTTGTCTGAAATTTCCTTGCCAGACTCCCCAACAGGAAAAAAGAAAAAAGAAAAACAAAGGTACCAAGTTCAAATTAATCTGCAAACGCAAATTCAGATGTAGTTTTTGACTTGCATCGTTTGCTCATTTGCTACTTGTAAGTCTAGAAAGTAGAAGCTAAACAAGGGGATGAAACTGCATGAATGTGCCTTCATCACATGGTGGGAAGATGAATACTACTCTCTCACTCTGTGTCTATGGGTTGCTACGAGACTTATCCATCCTTCAAAAGTACCTATGGCTATAGTCGGTTAGTAATTTGAGATACCTGGTTTTTACTTATAAAAAAAAAAAAAAAAAAATTGAGATACCTGGTTTCGTGGATAGATAAGGTCTCTTTGGCTTTGTTGTGACTGTTGTCTTATGCTAATTTCAACTCTCTCTTAGAATATAATATATATATATATATATATATAGCTAACCTCATGAATGCAATTTTGCCTCTGGATGCAGTAGGTATAATTCATTTGAAGATGCCTCAATATTATTGGAGGAACTACGGTTATTTGATAATCAGGTGTATGGTGTGGCCCATGGACTTCTTATGGGCTGTGAGGAAAATCTATGGGTTGAAGCTCAGTCTCTGTTTGATGAAGTTAAGTTGATGGACTCTTCAACTGCATCTGCCTTTTATAATGCTCTCACTGATATGCTATGGCACTTTAGTCAGGTAAATTTTAGTCATTGATACTCTCTCTCTTGCTCCCCCTGGACCCCCTTCTTTCCAGTGATTGCAGTTAATTTTCGTACGCACTTGCTGCTTGGACAGGTCGTACTTGTGCAAGGTTGTTCATGCAGTCTATGTATAAAGTTGCAGTCCTAACTTTATAATGTTATTGTGGGATTTTGTATAATCAGAAAAAAGGGGCCCAACTGGTTGTGCTTGAAGGGAAGCGCCGGAATGTATGGGAGAGTGTTTGGTCTAATTCTTGTTTAGATTTGCATCTAATGTCTTCTGGGGCAGCACGGGCAATGGTTCATGCATGGCTGCTCAATATACGATCTGTTGTGTTTGAAGGCCATGAGTTGCCAAAGTTACTAAGGTAATGGATTTTTGAACTTTTGTGATTGTTAACTGCTGTTATGTAGCCTTATGATTGAAGAATTAAATTGTATGCTTGTCTCTGACAGCATTTTGACGGGATGGGGTAAACACAGCAAAGTAGTTGGTGATGGCACACTAAGACGGGCCATTGAGGCACTCCTCGCCGGGATGGGTGCACCATTCCATGTTGCTAAATGTAACATAGGTAGGTTTATATCAACAGGATCTGTAGTGGCTGCCTGGTTAAAAGAATCTGGCACTTTGAATGTGCTTGTTCTTCACGATGATAGAATACATCCTGATGGTGCGAAGTTGGATCATATCACCAATTTGCAAGCACTCCCCTTGTAGCATGTTGCTTTTTCTTGTATGCCTCAAAACATCTTTTGTGTAAATTATCAGAAAAGAAAAAAGGAGAATCTCTCTCTCTCTCTCTCTCTCTCTCTCATGACCGTGCGTTATGAGCTTTGTATTTTTGCAACTTGTAAAGTATGCAGTGATTTTCAACCAAATATATATACCATCCTTAGAGTTGATATTTTGAA
Source organism: Juglans mandshurica (assembly GCA_022457165.1). Classification (NCBI taxonomy): domain Eukaryota; kingdom Viridiplantae; phylum Streptophyta; class Magnoliopsida; order Fagales; family Juglandaceae; genus Juglans; species Juglans mandshurica. The sequence continues at coordinate 26,512,101 of CM039623.1, forward strand.
TCTTATCGTAATTAGATGCAACTTTTGTATGCAATAGGGCAAGACCTACAGAGCTAACTACAAAAATAAATTTTATAAAAAATGTGTGAAATTTACAATGATATGAATCCGTGGAAATGAAATCCCTTAAACCCAGTCAATTTGAAAACTCTCCAAGAAAGTCAAAATCAAGTCAATGGATGAAGAATCTAGACTTGATGAGAACTCGTTTCAAAAACTTAGATTATATTAAAATCTAGGCCTGTTGAAGAACCCGTCTCAAGAATTCAGATTATAAATGAGGAACGCCACAAAGGTTGTGATTTATCTTTGATAAGTTCAAAAGCTAAATTAAGAACAAGAGGAGATAAACTTAACTCACAATGAATAAATTTATCAAATTTCATAAACTTCTTAACATGAGGCAACAAAGAGTATTTAAACTAAAACTTAATTAAAATCATAGCTAAAATAAAGCCCCTTTTATCTAAAATGCCCATGGATAAACAGTGCCGCAGCTACAGTGTCACGGCTACAATAACGTTATAGTAACATCTTGAAACCCTAGTTCCTAAAAAGTAACTTTCCAAATATGCCCTTGGCCAAAATACAAGACCTTCCCAAAAACCCTAGTTCAAATAATAACTTTCCCAACATGCCCTTACATAAGCCCCTTAAGTGTTTCTCATAATAAATTCAATTATTCTAAACTAATAAAATAAATCTTTTAAATGAATTAAACAAGTTAAAAGCCTTCAAGTGCCAAAAACCTTTAAGTCATGTTGTTATCCTTTCCATAGCTTATCAAATGAATCAAAACTGAATTTTCATCCATTAAGCCCTTGAACTTGTAATTGACCCATCTGGAACTTGCAACGTATCTTTAAGACTAGGCCCACCTTGGTTTCCATCATTCTCCCTCTGCTCAAAAGGATTTGACCTCGAATCTCCACCTGGATCAAAGGAAAAAATATTAGTAACATTATCATTAATTTCATATGCATTATCATTAATTTGTTCAATAATTTGAAAAAATCCGTTCGAGCTACTCCTGTCGTCAATAGGTAAAGGCATTAAATCTAAAGGAGTAAATGGATTAAGTCTAAAAAATTTCAAAATGAGAATATAAAGTGGTAGTATGCATGGTCCTATTATATGCAAACTCTATAAATCTATCCACAGCCACAAAAATATAATCTCTACTCCTTTCTTTCCTAGGCAGCCTCAAAACAAAGTCTATAGACATGTCTACCCATGACTCACTAGGAACAGGTAAGGGTGTATACAACTCATGTGGCAAAAGCTTAAATTTGGTCTTTCTGCATGTAATGCACCTGTCACAAATGCTATTGACATATCTTTTCATCTTAGACCAACATAAATGTTCATGTAAAATGTCTAAAGTTTTCTTGACACCAGAATGACTACTCCAATTATATGAAAACTCAATGAAACACAAATGATACTCCCGCAAACGTTCATGCAACAAGTCAATGTATGGCAAATGATACTCCTACAAACGTTCATGAAATACGCCTAAAGCTTTTCTTACACCAAAATGACCACTCCAATTATATGCAAACTCAATGAATGACAAACAATATTTCCACAAACGTTCATGCAACATGTTAAGGAATGACAAATGATACTTCTACAAACGCTCATGCAACACTTCAATGAATGACAAATGATACTTCCACAAACGTTCATGGAACACATCAAAAGTCTTCTTTACACCAAAGTTACCCAACAAACCACCATATCTATCACACACAAGCAACTTACGCATAAAACTAGTAGGCACACAAAGTCTATTCTCTCTAAACAAGTACCAATCTAGTTTATGCAACTTACCAAATGATGCTTTCTCACATGTTCGATACACACAATCAAAGACATCATCATTAGCATGCAATTCCTTATCATATTCAAGTCTCAACAATTTTGTATCTAAAATTAAGACAAGAACATACATTCTTGCTAAAGCATAAATCACAAAATTTTTCATACCTTGTGTGTTTTTGAATATATGAGGAAAAGTCTCAATACAGTCCTCCCACTTAGCATGTATTCTTGTCAATAACTTACCTTGTCCCTTCAAGTGTATCAAGGACTCATGTTTTTCAAAGAAAGGTTGGGTAGGGATTGTCGCACCTGTCACAAAATCAATGTAGTGCTCTATCTCCCTAATAGGTGGTAATCTACTAAAAACACCTCTAGGAATCATGACCTCATATCCCTGCAATAAAGAAACAACACTAGGCAAGAAGTCGTTAAATTCGTTAGTATAAAAGCTTGCCTTAGCATAAAATTCACTTTTATTTTTCTGTTTCTCTCTGCAATCTCTCTTTGTTTTTTCTCTTGTGGCTCCACTATTTTTGCTTGCCTCTCAACCATCTCTCTATTTTCTTTTTCTCTCTCTTTCTTTTAATATTTCGGCCTCATTCTCTTTTTTCCTCTCACACTCGTTATCATTTTCACTCTCTTTTTTTCTTTCACTCTCCTCTTTTTTTGAACTCTCGGCCTCACAACTGTTTTTCAACTCATGCTCTATTTTTCTTGAGTTTTCAGCCTCACCATCAACTTTTCCCTTAGGTGGTTTGGTCTTTCCCTTTGTTACAACTTGATCATTTTCGTCCCACTTTGCTTTCCAAGGAGTACAAGAAACCGAAGTATACCTTGATGTACCATTTCTTTTTAGCCGCCTCTCCACCTTCATAGCCATGTGCACTATGTCCTCTACCTCCACATAATGTTGCAACTCAACTACATTGGCTATCTCCCTATTCAACCCACTCAAAAATCTTGTCATTGTGGCCTCCCGATCCTCCACTACATTAGCCCGAATCATAGCCATCTCCATCTCCTTATGGTAATCCTCTACACTCCTAGACCATTGTGTAAGATTTTGTAGTTTTTGGTAGATGTCTCTATAGTAGTGGTTAGGTACAAATCTCCGCCTCATGATAGTTTTCAACTCTCTCCAAGTTGCTACAGGCCTCTCAAGATTCCTCCTCCTATTGGTCACTAATTGATCCCACCAAATACTTGCATAATCAGTGAACTCAATTACCGCCAACTTCACATTCTTCTCCTTAGAGTAATTATGACAATCAAACACCAACTCTATTCTTTTCTCCCACTCTAAATAAACTTTAGGGTCAGTTCTACCTTGGAATGATGGTATTTTCATTTTGATGCTCCCAAGGTTCTTCTCTACTCCATCTCGACCCCTGGGTTTGTCCTATGTCCTCTTCCACGCCTAACTTCTCTATGTCTACCCAATCCAACTTCAGATGTTAGGACTTCCACATCCTCACCACACTCTTCATTCTCATGCCTATTCTCAATACTAGGCTCACGTCGCCTCCTATCTTTCCCGCCTTACAGATTTCTGATCACTGCTTCTTGATGATTCATACTATCCCTCACTTCACCTAACACAAAGTTCAACTGCTCAAATTGTTGTTACATGGCTTGCAACAAAAATGATGAGTTATCTACCTTCCCCTTTGGTGATGAGTCACTCCTATGAGACATTCTAATGTGCTGCATAAAAAGAATGTTAGTGGAAAACCTCACACACTCCCTTGCGTGTTTACACTCGAATAATGGCACTCCACTCGTATTTCACTATTAATTGGCTTTTTCCCGATAATAGTTTCACACTCTTTTGCTTTTTACCTCAAGAGTTTTCCCACTCAAGTTCTTTAAGAACTAATTGAACTCAATCAAGACAATGCAATTTTGATTTGTCCCAACTAGTAATTACGTCCAAGAAAACAAGTCCATGAGAAACACGGAAGGAATAAAAAAAAAGGACACGAGAATCAAGGAAGTTATACGAATGAAAGAATAATTATAAGACAAGATACCAACTTTAATGATATATGCAGCCCCTTTGATGATAAGATTCAATCAACAAATTTCTTTCTTTCTCTTCTTTATGCTACATTTTCTCTTCCTCTTTTTTTTCAAATTGTTTTTTTCTTTTATTTTCTCTTCTTTTCTCTAATTCAATCACAAACAGCAATATTCAATTGTGAAAATCAAGCAATTGAATTCAAGCACACAAGCATTGACAATGAAGTAGAAGAGAGAATCAATGGAACGACACTCCAAGCAATTGACAAACTTAGAGATGTAAGGAACTCTAGAATTTTAAAACCCTAGGTGATGCAAATTTCAGCCAAACCAAAATCCCTAAGAATTTGGCAGCCTACTTTTTGTTTCTATTTTTTTTTACAACCCTAGAACAATGAAGCCCTAGAATTAAATTTAAAGATACAAGAATTAAAAGATAGAATCAGACCTGATTGGAAACCTTGCTCTGAATACCAAATGATATGAACCCGCAGGAATGAAATCCCTTAACCCACAGTTAATTTGAAAACTTCCCAAGAAAGTCAAAATCAAGTTAATGATAAAGAATTTAGACCCGATGAGAACTCGTTTCAAGAATCTAGATTATATTAAAATCTAGACCCGTTGAAGAACCCTTCTCAAGAACCCAGATTACAAAGGAGGAACGCCACAAAGGTTGTGATTTACCTTTGATAAGTTCAAAAGTTTAATTAAGAACAAGAGGAGATAAACTCAATTCACAATGAATAAATTCATCAAATTTTATAAATTTCTTAACATGAGGCAACAAAGAGTATTTAAACTAAAACATAATTAAAACTCTAATTAAAATAAAGCCCCTTTTATCTAAAATGCCCATGGATGAACAGTGCTGCGGCTACAGTGTCGCGGCTACAGTAACGCTACAGTAACATCTTGAAATCCTAATTCCTAAAAAGTAACTTTCTAAATATGCCATTGGCCAAAATACAAGGCATTCCCAAAAACCCTAGTTCAAATAATAACTTTCCCAACATGCCCTTACATAAGCCCCCTTAAGTGCTTCTCATAATAAACCCAATTATTCTAAACTAATAAAATAAGTCTTTTAAATGAATTAAACAAGTTAAAAGCTTTCAAGTGCCAAAAACCTTTAAGTCATGTTGTTGCCCTTTCCATAGTTTATCAAATGAATCAAAACTGAATCTTCATCTATTAAGTCCTAATTGACCCATCTGGAACTTGCAACGTATCTTTAAGACTAGACCCACCTTGGTTCTTATCATTTACAAATTAACATTTTGATGTGATGCATCAAATTTATCTGTAATAAAAATAATTACACAATGTAAGGCAGTATATCTAAAACATATTAGTTTGTAAAAGTAATTTACCGAAATTCTCTTTATAGGTCTTACATTTTTCATAGATGGTACACTAGACTTGGTTTAGCCTTTAAATAATAAGTGATTAATATGATAGGGATTTTCTTGCTTTGAAGTTTCAACTTCCTAACACGCTTCTAGCCTCACAATGGAACCATCCCCACAACCCTCAAAACTTTCTCTATATTCTCTCATTTGGAAATAAGGACGAAACAATAGAGAACAAAAAAAAGGTAGAGATACCTAAGTTCTTTAAGAGATGTTAAAAAGGGAATTCTCTCTTTTTTTTAAAAAAATAAAAATAAAAAAGAAAAAGAAAGGGATCGAATATACCACAACAGAAAAGGAGGGTGTCATTTGAAAATCGTGAAGAATATTTAGTACCACACGTGATAGGATTATTATTCTCTTACTACCCATTTACTCATAGTGTATTTGAAGTTTTTTTTTTTTTTAACATTTTCTTTTAAGTATTTTTTTAACATCTTTAATCATTAAGAAAAAATAAAAAATATATATATATAATTTTACTAATAGTCACTTCTTTAACCATTAAATAAAAAAAAAATCAAATACAAAAAAAATAGTTAATGGGTAGTAAGAAGATAGTAACCCTATCATTATCCTACTTTATACCTTTATCAACCCCATAGCTCTTCTTTTTGGCCTCATCGTATAATAGAATCCTCTTAGTTGCAAACACTATTCGAATTCAGCTTCTTTGGAGTGGGAATATTGTAGAAGTAGGTGGTTCGAGAATGTCTTATTTCTTTCTTTTCTTTCTTTCTTCCTTTTTTTTTTATTTTTTATTTTTATTTTTCCAATAGACTGAGAACCCCACCTAGAGATTACTTGTGATCAAGGTTTTAGCCTTTGGCTTCATTCTACGCTTGATCTGCCACTGAATTAGAAAATTCTACAATCCCATTTATTTATTATTCATGGAGCAAAGAAGGGCCTGAGGTCATTGAAAAATGCATACTTTTCACTACTATTCAATCAAATTGTACTATTCATTAAATCCCTAATGAACTTAATCTGTTTTCCTCTAAAAACACATCCATTAGGTATTTAATATCACTAAATGCATTGATTCAATGAACCCAAGATCTTTTTGGGATCAGCAGTGGATAATCCAACATTAGGTTGCCTAGCTAAAGGATAACCCCCCAAGATCTTAACATAATAAGAAAATTAAATGAAGGTCTTAAACTTGCTCATTAAGCAAAGAGAAATGATCATGACCTAGAAGGAATTAATCTTATAAATTTGATATTTCTAAAATTTCTCCCAGCAAAAATTTATGAAATTTCCTTATATATTCAAAATATACAAGCAAATTCCCGAACGAGATCTCCCTCCTATTGATATACCATTTTCTTAAAAAAAATTGAAATTAAATTCAATCTAAGTCATATTTTGAAAATAAAAGATGTTAAAAAAAGAAAAAAAAAAGGAAAAAAAAAACTAAATTCAATCCAAGTCATAATTAATAATTTCATATTTTGAAAAAAGAGGTTAAAAAGAAGAAAGAAAAAAAATAAAAAATAAAAAAGAGAAAAAAGAGCTTATGGTTGCACTTGTTATGGTAGCTCCCTACCTACAAAGTGGCCTAAGTGCGTATCTGCATTTATTATCTTCAATAAAATTATATGTTGCGTCTTAATCAAATAAAACGAAAATTCACGAGAGAGACTTTGAATAGTGAGTTATTCTCATATTGCGTTTTTACATTTTTAAGTATTTTGTGAATAGTAATAAAAAAATAATAAAAAAATATTAAATAATAATAAAAAATAAATTAAAAGTAATAATAAAATAATAAATAGTAGTTAGATATTCTGAACAGAAATGGATAAATTTACGCATATACATCATGGACGAACCTTTTTTCAACTCATCATGTTGTTAAATTCTTCTGTTATCAAGTGTTTCCCGGATGCAACACTTCAACTTTAGTCACTTTCGAGGGAATCAACTAATGGGCTTGTACTACGTTAGATCAGTGGACTGGTTGGTTTTCTTTCTCTCTTCAAATAATTAAGAAAAAACTAGAAAAAATCAAAAAACTTGTCGGTTGTATTCCGTATACGGTATAAGAAGGTGTCGTTGGCGCCAACAGATAAAGAAAGCATAAAATACTCGATAAACCTAAAGGACTAGCCATAAAGAACCGCCCAAAACCTTCTTATCTGGAAACCTCCTTTATCTTGTGATTCTCTGCAATCTGCATAGCTGCTGCTTTGATTCTATTTTTTTTCCAATTTTTTCACGTACCCTTTTGAGTTTCCTGCCTATATATACGTGCATAGCGTCCTCATTTCTTCTGTGCAACCCAACAACTCCTTAAGCTCTCTGTCCAGTTGGTTGATTCTTCCCATCTTCCATTTAGTAGGTGATTTGTGTGATCTTTCTCTTTTCACAGTTTCCAAATACGTCAAAGTGTATCTAGAATTGTATATTCTTAACTGCATAGAAATATTAGGAGGTTTCCAATTCTGTTCCCCTCTTGTCAAACTGTACTACACTGTAACAAAGATTGAGCATTCCGGTTTTATTTGAAATATTATTGTTCTACGAGATCAAAGTCATTAAGTATTTGTCAAAGTTTGATACAGTTGCCTTAAGAAGTTTTGATTTTGTTCTAAAGTCACTGATCCATTTCTCCAATATAAACCCAGTTACGAGTCTCTGTCTTCCACTTTAAAACCAGAGTTTTCTCAAGGGTTTGTGTTCTTTTTAGTTTTGTAAATTGTTTAATTCGCTTCGTCCTCCTCTGTTATTCCTCTGTTTCTTTATTTTTATTTTTTCGTTTTCCTCTGTTTCTCTCTGGTTTCCTCTGAAATCCTTTGCTCATGGCACCCCCTAACGACCCCGTTAATTCAATCTTTAGCGTCCCACCAGGGAAGGAATTGGAGAAATGTTTTGACTTGTCTAATGGGAAGTTTAGTGTCAAAGGTGTGACTTTGCTCGCTGACGTTCCTACCAATGTCTCTTTCAGTCTCTTTTCTTCAATCAGCCAATCCCCTGATGCTCCATTTCCGTTACTCCAGCGTGTCCTTTCCCATTCTCACAAGGGGGGATTTCTCGGATTCCGGAAGGATGAGCCCTCAGATAGGTTGATAAACTCATTGGGTAGGTTCACTGGTAGAGATTTTCTGAGCATCTTTAGGTTCAAAACGTGGTGGTCAACCATGTGGGTGGGGAATTCTGGGTCAGATTTACAAATGGAGTCCCAATGGGTCCTCTTAGATGTCCCTGAAATAAGGTCTTATGTCATTATCATACCCATCATCGAAGGCTCTTTTAGGTCAGCTCTTCATCCTGGCACTGATGGGAATGTCATGATTTGTGCTGAGAGTGGTTCTACCCAAGTGAAAGCTTCGAATTTTGATGCAATCGCTTATGTTCATGCCTCTGACAACCCCTACAACTTAATGAAAGAGGCCTATGGTGCTCTTAGAGTCCATCTCAACACCTTTAGGCTCTTGGAAGAGAAAACAGCCCCAAATCTTGTTGACAAATTTGGTTGGTGCACTTGGGATGCTTTCTACTTAACCGTAGAACCCGTAGGTGTGTGGCATGGAGTGAATGATTTTGTAGAGGGTGGTATCTCCCCACGGTTTCTCATCATTGATGATGGCTGGCAAAGCATCAATAGAGATGGTGAGAACCCAAATGAGGATGCGAAAAATCTTGTTCTCGGTGGGACTCAAATGACTGCCAGGCTTCACAGGCTTGATGAATGCGAGAAGTTCAGAAAATACATTGGTGGTTCCATGCTGGGTCCTGATGCTCCTTCATTTGATCCAAGGAAGCCAAAGATGCTGATCTCGAAGGCAATCGAGCTTGAGCACGCTGAGAAGGATCGTGACAAGGCGATCCAGTCTGGAGTCATTGATTTGTCAGAGTATGAAGAGAAAATCAAAAAGTTCAAACAAGAGTTGGATGCAATGTTTGGTGGAAAAGAAAGCAGTAGTTCGGGCCAAGGCTGCGGGAGCTGTTCTTGTACGGCTGAAAACTATGGAATGAAGGCTTTCACAAGGGACTTGAGGGCAAAGTTCAAAGGTTTGGATGATATTTATGTGTGGCACGCTCTTTGTGGTGCCTGGGGTGGTGTTAGGCCTGGTGCAACCCATCTAAATTCCAAGGTCATTCCCTGCAAAGTCTCTCCTGGCCTAGATGGGACTATGACCGATCTTGCCGTGGTGAAAATCGTTGAAGGCGGGATCGGGCTTGTTCATCCTGATCAAGCAGAGGATTTCTACGACTCAATGCACTCCTACCTTGCCAATGTTGGTATCACAGGAGTAAAAGTTGATGTCATTCATGTAAGTTTTCTGCACAACCCCAATTTTCTATTTTCCATATTAATTTTCCATAATCTCTTAATTAATTTGTTTCCGATCCAGACTCTCGAGTATATATCAGACGAATTTGGAGGCCGGGTGGATCTTGCAAAGGCCTATTACAAGGGGCTTTCAAGTTCTCTGTCCAAGAACTTCAAAGGAAGTGGACTCATATCCAGCATGCAACAATGCAATGACTTCTTCTTCCTTGGGACAGATCAAATTTCTATGGGAAGAGTAGGTAGGAAAGTCCAACCAAAGACTTCTTGTTTTTTTCACTTGTCTATACAGTTTTGTTTTTTTAAACCACACTATATTCTTGACTTGGACATGTATGGGGGTTGATTTACTCTATTTTTTTTTTTTTTATGTTATCGCAGGAGATGATTTCTGGTTCCAAGATCCAAATGGAGATCCAATGGGAGTTTATTGGCTACAGGGGGTACATATGATTCACTGTGCCTATAACAGCATGTGGATGGGGCAAATCATACAACCTGATTGGGACATGTTCCAATCAGACCATCTGTGTGCTAAATTCCATGCAGGATCAAGGGCCATCTGTGGTGGTCCAGTCTACGTGAGTGATTCTGTGGGCGGTCACGATTTTGATCTCATCAAGAAGCTTGTCTACCCTGATGGTACCATTCCCAGGTGCCAGTATTTTGCCCTCCCAACTAGAGACTGCATCTTCAAGAACCCTTTATTTGACCAAAAGACCATTCTCAAGATTTGGAACTTCAACAAGGTTACCATTTATCCTCTATATGTTTTTCTGGGTTGAAACTTTTCATGTTTTTTTTTTTCCATTTAATTTTATAACATGTTTTCCCAAGTGTTTTATATGTTTTTTCACTTCAAATATTTCTTGTTTATCCTTCTTTCCCGGCACTTTTTTAACTCTGTTTTGTTTCATGTTCTGCAGTATGGAGGCGTGATTGGGGCATTTAACTGCCAAGGGGCTGGTTGGGATCCCAAGGAGCAGAGGATCAAAGGCCACTCTGAGTGCTACAAACCAACGTCCTGTTCGGTGCATGTTCGTGACATCGAATGGGACCAGAAGATAGAAGCAGCCCAGATGGGTGAGGCTGAAGAGTATGCAGTCTACCTCAGTGAGGCTGAAGAGCTGCACTTAACGACCCCCAAATCTGATGCAATTCAAGTCACCATCCAACCATCTACGTTCGAGATTTTCAGCTTTGTGCCTGTTGAGAAGCTCGGCACCACCCTCAAATTTGCTCCAATTGGGCTAACGAACATGTTCAATAGTGGAGGTTCCATTCAAGAATTGAAATATATTAAGTCCGGAACTGAGATGAATGTTAAGATCAAAGTGAAGGGTGGTGGGAAATTCTTATCCTACTCAAGTGGGTCTCCAAAGAAATGCCACCTGAATGGTGCTGAGGTTGCTTTTGAGTGGTTGGCTGGCGGCAAACTTGCCCTGAATCTTCCTTGGGTTGAAGAGGCTGGTGGCATTTCTGATGTTGTTTTTCTCTTTTGAAGCCGATCGTAATTATTTTGTTTTGGGGGTGGGGTGTATAGTCATTAGCCACGATAAAAGAGGGAATTTGATCCCGTGGCAAGCCTTTACATATAATAAATCAAGTTCTTTTTTTTTCTTTCTCCTCATTGTCAACCCTGTTATTTTTATTTTATTTTTGAGTCGGGAAAGGGGTCGAACCCAAGATCTCTATTTTAGAAGTTTGGATGTTATGCGATCAGGCTATATGCCTTTGGCTCACTGTTATTTTTTTGTTGCTGTTAAGCCTGTTATCACTGTTATTTGGTATGGGAAGTTGCTGAAGTGTCAGTTTAATTAAATAAAAAGAGTATTGTTATTTATGCGTATAAGATTCATTTTATCATTCTTTTTTTTTTAAATTCAAATTTTAAATTTTATAATTTGTCCAGCATTCTCGTGCTCAAATATAGATCGAATAATAGCTAGAATTATCAAACTTGCTTTCGATCTTCTGAGATATTTGGATTTTGGACCTGATCGATTGCATGCATCTTGCATACGTACGCAGCATTATACTTTCAATTTCTGTGTTTACCATGTCACGTAGATTGAAACTGATCAAGTACCCTTACGTTCATACATATTTCATCTCCGTTATTCTATAGTATTGTAAGATGATGAATTTTCGTTTTAGGTCTTGATCATGACTACGGCAGTGCGTACTGACAGCAAAACAATGAAGAACGACCCACAAACACCATGCACGGCAGAATTTTTTTCTTCGTCTTCAGCACCCGAGTCTCAAATCTCCACCCATCGCATGAACCGGCCAAAGCATCCCCTTGACTGACAATGTCATACCACGAAACAGTTAGACCAACCGGATGCATGACACCCAACGAACAAGAACCAAAATGCACTTACAGAACAAAAAGAAATGAACAAAAATGAAAACCAAACAAGAAATGAACAGAACACTCAATTACAGGAGACATAAACGTAAAATACAAGAGTGAGGTACAAAACCAGCAAGCCGCACGGGCGTAAAATACAGAAATTTGTTGGGTTTGTGTGTAAGTATGTGTAAGTACAGATATCTCAAACATGATGTTGGATTAACCAGTTGTTTTACATTTTACACAACTACTAAAAAAAAGACACAAAACCGAATGAAATGTAAAATAATAAAAAAGATCTAAGATCACTTCTCTAACATTGGATTATTCCGAGTAATGTTACGTACAGTCGTGGAATGTACAAATGTCGTGCAGTCGCTTTAAAAAAGAGTAGATTCATTATTAAAAATTTAATTTCTTTTCACGTGGGTCCCATATTTATTTATTTTTTTTCAAAACGACTGCATGACGCTTACACACTCATGATTGTAAGTATCATTTCTCATTACTAATATATATAGAGAAATGCTTGAACTACACAAAAATTTTACAAATTAAATTTACAATCTGATATGTGTAATTCATCATATTATAAATTTTTTTATTATAAAGTAAATCTAATTATCATTCTATATATTTTGATGAAATCTCAGTATAAATCTAGCACTTATATAACTATTTACGAGAAAATATTTTTAATCTATCATCCATAATATATATACTACCTTAACTGAATATACTATATATACAATATGGACTACCTTGAATTTACTAATATCATATATTCCTTACCGACCAGTAAATCGGGCTCCCCTTTTTTTTTGCCCGATTGGGCAATTTATTGTTTTTTAGTTTTTTTATTTACTTAATAATTAAGAAAATATTGTTTAATAATATTGTCTATTTTTTAATTTTTTAAAAATATTTAAAAGTATTAAAAAAATGATGTAAAAAAATTTTAAAAATTTTTTCTTAATCATTAAATAAAAAAAAAATGCACGGGTAGCCCAAATCGGGCTAGCATTTTTCATTCCTTATATTATCCTAAAAATTACAAAAAAGGAAGTACTGGCAAAGCAGTCGTAAATTTGTGCCATCTGTCCGAGTGAGACGTGTGGCGCTACTTGTCAGAAATCCGAAGTGTAGAACTCATCGTGCGCGCATGATGACATATTGTAATTTGTTACGTCCAGAAAGGCCGGCTAAATGGATTAGGAAAGCAAAGTGATTGTTTGAATAGTGTAGTTAGATGGGATGATTTTAAATGAATTGAATAAAATATAGTTAGAATATTATTTTTTAATATTATTATTATTTTAAATTTTTAAAAAATTAAAGTATTTATTATATTTTGTGTAAAAATTTAAAAAAATTATAATGATTAAATTAGATGAATTGAGATAAATGTGTAAAACTTTTGTATCTCCGGACCAGATGGCCAGGTTTCGACCATAACTTTTTCCGGGAAACAAACAACAGGGTACTGTTAATGACTCAAAGTATCCATAAAAAAAAGAAAGATGAATACGTAAATGATTATTTGAAACAGAGAAAGTGTGAGAGTAGGAGGTGTCAATCCTTGGTTAAGACGCGTTCATTATCCATATTGCTTGACGTTGGTCGGCCCAACAGCTTCACTTCGCTCCCACCGGCCAGTACAGAATTTTTTGTAAAAGACTACCGAAAATCGATATCTACTTGGACTTTAGACCACCAACCGTAATGGTAAACCAACTTAACTAACCCACAATCAAAGGCTTTTTTCAAGTAGAATAATAATATATATATATATATAGTATCCTTGGATTTTGACATCAAACAGTATGTCGGTGGAGTTTTGAGGATACTATCCGAAATTCAAACGTAATAAAGTTTATGACTACGCATGAGAAGCAAGCACTTCATGCATGAATGTACGAATGAATAATAAATCATACATGAGTTGGTAAGAAGAATGCAATCAAACGTATTTTCATATGGGATTTCCATGACCTACAGGGGATTAATGTGTGGGTATATGGATAATGCTGGAGCTCCCGCTGGGGGCTCCTGCTGGAGTTCTAGTATATTTTATTATGTGTATTTTTTAATTTTTTTTATATAGATGTTTTTAATAATTTTAAATATTTTTAAAAAATAAAAAAATTTATAATATTATTAAATAATACTTGCTTAATCACGAAGTAAAATATAAAATATTTTTTTATGATTTTTTATTTTACTTCGTGATTAAGAAAGTATTTTTTAATAACTTTTTTTTACTTATTGATTAAGAAAGTGTTTTTAATGATGTTTTAAATTTATTTTATTTTTAAAAAAATATTAAAAAATATTTAAAAAAATTATATAAAAAACAACTAAAAAAAAACACATACAATATATGCCTACAGCCCCCAGCGGGAGCCCCCAGCGGGGGCTGTAGCACGATCCTTTTCCGTTGAAGTAAGTACGTACAAACATCAACGCTAGCAGTCATCCGAACAATATTGTTTTTGAAAAAATCTAATTATAAGTGATTTTACGCATTAATACGCACATCCATTCAATATGATTGGTCAGAAAATAAATTTTATTGAAAACAATACTAATTTAAATTTAAAATATAAAGGTAACAATATTAGTACGCAAATTGGTATGCAAAATTGCTTGTATACAGCAAAACTCATTGTTTTTTAATTTCTAATATTTATTGTGTTGTAGGGACAAGGGACGCATGCATGAGTCATCCGAACAATGCTACGTTTTACTTGAAGCCCAGCCCAAAACGGTTGAGGGCTTGCGCGGACCTTTTTGGAGCTTGGTCTCTCAATGTTCATCACGCTGTGAAGTAACAAATTCGATATTCTTTCTCCATAACTAATAAAGCAACAGAATCGTATAGGGTTGCAGGGTTTTCTAATCACAAAAATAAGGAAAGGATGAAAGGAGGCAAGGAGAGGAGAGAAGATCCCAAAGATTCAGATCATTTACCTAATCAAATCAACGGTCGTATACACTTTTAAGTCAATGATTAAATCCTTTAACAATTGATGTCGAATTCGGACCAAATGTGTAAGTACCAATTTGCAGGGTTTTCAATAGTATGTTTGGTTACGGTGCAGATATACAGTAGGAGGTCCTTTACGCAGGTCATTTCCAGAAAATCCAGCTGTTTGGCGACTCTGATCTCCAAGCTCGGATTTACAAATCCATTTTATTGTTCAAGATAAGATCATGTGTTAGTATTACAATATATATGATTTTCTCATTTCCAGGGATGCTATTTATGCATGCATCACATTATATCATAACCCGGCCATTAAAACATTTCCCAGATTTAACATTCATGGTTTAAATTTGATTGATCCTGCAATATGGGATTCCATTCAAATACCGACCATCTCTATAATGTGATCTGTTTTATTCTTTCTCTATATGTCATATGTTTTAAACTGCTCATGGCACTGGCACCATCTACCAACCCAAGTTACCCGCAAGAGAAGATTATGGGCAAATGCTTCAATTTGTACAATGACAAATTTGGTGGAATTTCTGAAGTGGCTCTCTTCTTTTGATATTAGTCATGATAATTGTTATGAAACTTCTCAAGTCCCTATTTTCCAAACAGGACTCAAGAAATACAATTTGATACCAAAACGGACTTACAGATCCAATGATTTAAAGAACCAAACCAGATCCCAAAATAGAACAAGAAATTAACAATAATATAAAACAACAATCAAAGAAAACAAGAAAATAAAGAAAGTAGCACAACCAATTTACGTGGTTCGATCCTAATAGTCTACATTCAAGGCAGGAATTGCCTCAGAGCTTTATTGATGATCAATATCCTTCACAGAGAAGCCTCAGAACAACTAGCTTACAAAACCATCTCTCACAAACCAGAAAATTGCACAGATTTTCTCTCTTAGTGAAACCCTAAGTAGAAACCCTAGTTTCTCCCTCTCAAGCTCTCTCTCGAAGTCTCTCAATAATATAGACCCAAAATGAATGAATGAATGAATGAATAACCATCGGTATCCCACAACTACAAATATATATTATTAAGCAGATGCCAACACATGTCTCAATCATGCGGCTCAATCACTTGATGATACGGCTCACGAGTCACGAGCTTTGCACATGATCAACCAACTCTGCTTCATTAAACTTCAAGGGTCCAGATTTAGCCATTTGTCCATCATTCACTTATTCACATAAGAGAAAAAATATCAGAAAAAAGCAACAAATAAATGTATTGACACACCATTTACAATTCTCAACCTTGGCAAAACATTTATTGCCAAGTTTTCATCAATTCTCATCGTCGGCTATTTCCTGCATTGTCCCCCTAATGGGGACAGACTCTAGACTCCATATTAACTAGTTTGAACTTAGACCAAGGGAGAGACTTGGTCATCATATCTGAAGGGTTATCCTTAGTTGACACCTTCTCCACACCTACAACTTTAGACTCTATAACATCCTTAACAAAGTGAAGCCTTATGTCAATATGTTTAGACCTTTCATGATAAACTTGATTTTTAGCTAAGTGTAGTGTGCTTTGATTATCATGGTGCACTGTGATATTGCCATTGAAAATATTTAATTCACTTGCAATACCCTTTAACCATATAGCCTATTTTATAGCTTCAGTCAATGCTATATATTCAGCTTTTGTGGTGGACAAAGCCACAATAGATTGTAAGTGTGATTTCCAGCTAACAACTCCCCCAAAAGCAGTAAACACATATCCAGTTAAGAACTCCCTAGTGTGTACATTCCTTGCAAAGTCAGAGTCTGCAAAACCAATCAACTCACAACCCTTTTCAACATTATTCCCAAAACTGAGACCTAAATTAATAGAGCCTGTCAGGTACCTTAATACCCATTTAATGGCCTGCCAATGGGGTTTTCCAGGATTCTCCATAAATCTACTAACTACACTCACAGCATAGGTCAGGTCAGGTCTAGAACAAACCATTGCATACATTATACTTCCCACCATGCTAGCATATGGGATTTGTTGCATAAAACTAATATCTGATTCTGTTTTAGGAGCCTGATCTACAGACGGTTTGAAATGCTGACCTAAGGGTGTGCTCACAGGTTTCACATGTTTCATATTAAATTTCTTAAGAATTTTAGAAATGTAATTTTTTTGGGACATATATGCCACCCTAGCATGTTTGTCTAATTTCTATTCCTAATATTTTCTTAGCAGGGCCCAGTTCCTTCATTTCAAACTCTGATTTCATCATGCATTTAACTTATTCAATTAAATCAGTGTCTTTACAAGCCACCAGCATGTCATCTACATTCAGTAAGGGATAAACAAGTATTCCTTTTTCTTCCTTGTAATAGAAACAGCTGTCATAGCAGTTCCTTTTAAAATTATTACTAATCATGTGTGTGTCAAACCTCTTATATCACTGCCTAGGGGATTGTTTAATGTCATATAAAGATTTATAAAAAAAAACACATTTGATTATTTTTAATCTCATTAGTAAAACCTTCAAGAGGTTGCATATAAATTTATTCTTCAAATTCTCCTTACAGGAAAGCAGTTTTAACATCTAATTGTTCTTAATGCAAGTTTTCAAAGGCTGTATAGGCTAGCAGTAACCTGATTGAGCTATGTTTAACCACATGAGAGAAAATTTCATTAAAGTCAATTCCCTCTCTCTGTGTAAAGCCTTTGGCTACAAGATTAGCCTTATACCTGGTCCCTTCTATCCCTGGTATGCTTTCCTTTTTCTTATAGATCCACTTGGATCCAACTAGTTTGACTCATTGAGGTTTAGGCACTAGAACCCAAGTTTTATTCTTATTAAGAGATTTCATCTCCTCATGCATGGCAAGTATCCATTTAGATGAGTCTTTACTTATCATAGCCTCTTTATAAGATCTAGGTTCCTAGTAGACAACCTCATCAGCTACTGTTAGGGCAAAGGCTGCAAGTTCAGCTTGACCATACCTTATAAGTGGTTTAATAACTCTCTTTTGCCTATCTCTAACCAAATTATAGGAGCTAGCTCCACCTTGATCCATGTCCCCTGAGCTTTCTTCCTCAGGGTTACTGCCTTCCCCAGTTTCAGGTTTAGGTTGGGTGTTAACCTGCTCCACCTCAACAAGTAATCCCCTTAAGGACTTATCAACTTCTTGGTTTAATTTTCTTCATGTACCCGAGCCATTTGTGACTCATTAAAGGTCACATCCCTGCTCACAATACACTTATACCTTCTAGGTCCATCTACCTAAAGTTTGTATCCCTTAACCCCTCCAGGATACCCTATAAAAATGCACTTAAGAGCCCTAGGTTCCAGCTTACTAGTTTTTGAATTTGCATAGGTAACACACCCAAAAACTCTTAGGTAGTCATAGCTGGGAGGTTTCCCAGACCATAACTTATGTGGGGTTTTAAACCCTATAACAGAGGAGGGACACTTATTTATAAGGTGAACAGCAATGGTGGCACCTTTTGCCCAAAATGTTTTGGGCAGCCCTGAATTAGATAACATGCACCTTACCTTTTTTAAGATGGTCCTATTCATTCTTTCAACTAAACCATTTTGTGGAGGGGTTTCTCTCACTGTCTTATGCCTAAGAATTCATTCCTTTTGACAGTACATGTTAAACTCATTGGACAGAAACTCTAGACTATTGTCAGTCCTTAGAGTCTTGAGTTTTCTACCTACTTGGTTTTCCACTAGAGACTTCCATTTCTTGAATTTTTCAAATGTGTCACTTTTGCTTTTTAGGATATATATCCAGACATTCCTAGAGTAATCATTCACTAAGGAGAGGTAATAACTCCCTCCACTGTGTGAATTTACTTTTACAGGTCCCCAGAGGTCAGAATGGACATAGTCTAGGGTTTGTTTAGTGTTATGGGTTGCTAACTTAAAACTGACCCTCTTTGCTTTTTCATAGATACAATCTTCACAGAAAAGTAAATTCCCTAGGTTATAGTCACTCAGCAGCCCTTATTTTTGCAATTCTAAAAGGCCCTTTTGACTTACATGTCCAAGCCTCCTATGTCATAACACAGATTTTTTCTCTACAGTGTTTTACATAGGGAATGCTTCCCCAACTATAGTTTTCTCAAGTAGTGTATACAACCCATTTTTAATTACCTTTTTCATAATAACTAAAGAGCCTTTAGTAATCCTAAGAACCCCTGCCTGAGATTTGAAGGTGCAACCTGATAAATCAAGCATACTAAGAGAAATTAAGTTTCTCTTCAACTCAGGTATAAACCTGACCTCCCTCAAAATTCTTTCAATACCATCACGCATTTTAAGTCTAACTAATCCTATACCCATGATTTTGCAGGACTTATTATTACCCAAGATTACATGTCCCCCATTTAACTTAGAGAATGCCTCAAACCAGTCTCTGATTGGTAGGGGTGTAACCGGTCCGGTTTTGGATAAAATTTAGGACCGAACCGGTATGTACCGGTTGTATTTTTCAAAACCGATTACGCACCGGTTATTCTCCTAAGCCGGTACTTCCGGTTTTACCGGTCCGGTCCGATTTTCTGGTTTTTTAAAAATGTAAGTTTCACAATTTGTCATTAAAAATTTGTTTATAAAAAAAAAATTGATTTAAAAAAAATTATTTTATACTTTTATTAATATATTAGACTATATAATAGCATTAATATTAGACTATTGATATAGTTATAAGTTATATATTAGTATTAGTTATAAACTTTTAGTGATTTAGTATTAACATTTTATATAATAATTTATAAATTATAATAAGAAATTATTTCATATATGAAATAATGATTATATATAATTATATATAAAAATTTCACATAAAAATTTATAATTATACATTATATATAAAACTTATATATATTAATATTTAATATATATATATAATATGTATAAAACTTATATATAAAAATTTTATTTTTTATTTTTTTAATCAACCAGCCCCAAAAAATCCCGGAACCGGCCGGTTTTTAGATTTTAAAAACCGGTTCCGGACCGGATCGGTTCAAAACCGGTAAAATCGGTCTGGTCCGGACCAGTTTTCTGGTTTGAGTTTACACCCCTACTGATTGGACACATATGAAAGGAGCAGCCAGAGCCCATTATCCACTCTGTTTTTTAATCAACTCCACTCACAGTGAGTACCTCAGCACTCTCATATCCCTCTAATACCATAAAGGCATCCCCTGCCTCTTTAGGCTTATTCCCAAGGTTTGTTTTCCTCTCAGGACAGTCTTTCTTAAAATGTCATTCCTTGTGATAGTGACAACATTTAAAATATTTTCCCTTTGACTTAGACCTAAACTTCTTGGTTTCATTATTGCCCCTCTTCTCTCTCTTTTTTGTTCTACCCATAACAGACAAACCCTCCCCATGATCCTGTTTGGTATCTCCTCTGCTCTGTAGTTCCCTAATATGAAGTACAGATTGTACTTCATCTAGTGTTAGTGAGTCTCTACCATACATCATGGTTTCTTTTAGACTCAGGTATGATAAGTCCAAAGAACTCATCAAGAGGATGGCATGATCTTCATCCTCCACCTTAATATCTATATTTGCTAGGTCTAGAATAATTGTACTGAACTCATCAAGATGCTGCCCTATTGGAGTCCCAAGGATAATTTTTTCCAGTAAGCTTTTCTATATCAAACTTCATGGTCCCCCTCGACCTAGGCTCTAGATACCACTTGTTAAGAAACTTCTCACGTCCCTCTTTGCCAAACAGAACTCAAGAACTACAATTTGATACCAAAACGGACTTACAGATCCAACGATTTAAAGAACCAAATTAGATCGCAAAATAGAACAAGAAATTAACAAGAATATAAAACGTTGATCAAAGAAAACAAAAAAATAAAGAACATAACACAACCAATTTACGTGGTTCGACCCTAATGGTCTACGTCCACAACAGGAATGGCCTCAGAGCTTTATTGATGATCAATATCCTTCACAGAGAAGCCTTAGAACAATTAGCTTACAAAACCCTCTCTCACAAACCAAAAAATCGCACAGATCTCTCTCTATGAAACCCTAGGTAGAAACCCTAGGTAGAAACCCTAGTTTCTCCCTCTCAAGCTCTCTCTCGAAGTCTCTCAATAATACAGACTTAAAATGAACGAATGAATAACCATCGGTATCCCACAACTACAAATATATATTATTATATTATTAAGCAGATGCCAACACGTGTCGCAATCCTACGGCTCAATCACTTGATGATACAGCTCACGAGTCACGGGCTTCTCACTTAATCAACCAGTTCTGCTTCATTAAACTTCAAGGGTCCAGATTTAGTTACTTGTCCATCATTCACTTATTCACATAAGAGAAAAAAAATTCAGAAAAAAACAACAAATAAATGTATTGACACACCATTTACAATAACAAAAACTCTATGTGCAGTCACTTTTGCGTACTTCTTACGTACTCTACTAATGTAATTGGTTGAGTCACTTTTTTTAATATATAATAACTGTTTTAGCTAATCACATCAGTAGAGTGCATAAAGAGTACGCAAAAATGATTATATGTAGCACAACTCTTACATTCTCTCAACAAAGGAGCTAATTTCCTCTCCCGGAGCTTTCATAAGCTCAACCTCAAACAGCCGCAGGACTAGTGCATAATACAAGAAGATGGAGATGATCGGGGAAGATACAATCACTACTCCGGCTGCTTTGGGAATTTTAAAATGGAGCACTAGGCTTCCAACCCAGAAGGAAAAAACCATAAGCAAGTGTAAATATCAATATGCTGAGAATTAAAAAGTTTTGTCAACAATTTCATCAATCAAATAGGCATGGAAGAACCACGATTTAAATCGAGAAAGCAATGCATGTGGACGAGAGATCGAAGAAACTGCAGATGAGATTGACACAGAATCCAAGCAGTTCAAGAACTTTGATTTAGATTCACGCACAAACCTGAAATTTGTCATTCCCATACATGGCATTGGCAATATTCATGTTCAGGAGAACGGAAAAGGGACGAAGGAAGATGGCTGCGCTGCTTCGTCAACGATGGATCATCATTCGATCGAGTTTAATAATCCACTGTTTAGCAGACCAACTGTAAATGCTCGATCTAGTAGTCTAACTAGGCTTTAGGCTGGCCCAGGCCTACACTGAGGCCAGCATGTTGGGCCTATTACATGGCCCATTAGGCTAATGAAACAAAAAATCCTCAAATTAGTCGATAAGTACTAATGTGGTTACTGCAAGTGAAAATAGTCCTCAAATTTTACATGAGTAATGCTACATATAGTCGTGGAATGTACAAATACCGTGCAGTCGTTTTGTAAAAAAATGGGGTTTATTATTAAAAAATTAATTTATTTTCATGTGGGTCCCATATTTATTTACTTTTTTCAAAGCGACTGCACGGCGACTGCATACTCACGACTGTAAGTATCATTTCTCATTTTACATACTTCTTAAAGGTAGCACTAAGCTGCCGCAGAGCAATTCTCTCGATTAGTGCATTTTTTTTATGTAATTTTTTAATTCTTTTCAACATTTAAAAAAATTACACATTAAAAATACTTCTTTAATCATTAAGTTAAAAAAAAAAAAAATCTGTCGAGACCATCATCGGGACATATAGCATTTTCCCTTCTTAAAAGTATTTTCCATTTTGTCATTTATTTCATGGGCTGGATATATTTGTATTCAAATTCTTTCATCCCCATGTAAATTAATGGAAGTATTCTTAAAAGCCACGTAATATCCAACCACGAGCCTAAAATTTAACACATCAGTTCTAAATAGAAAAGACAAAAAATAATAAGTTCCATGCAATTAAAAATGATTAAAAAGAAAAAAGTTACCCTTCCTCATTGAAGGTGGTCGGGGATTTCTCCTCCCTCCAACCACCCACCATTCAAGCATCATATCTTGATTGGGCACGTAAGGATGAGTAATTTTCAAACAAGCAATAAAAGTTTTGTTAATCTAATTGACAAAATATGGATAAAATATTAAAAATACTTGAATGAATAGGAAATTCTATTAACTATATTCTTGTTTCATTTTCATCATCCTATTATAATAATGTAGTATTATTCATTAATTTCTTGTAAAATTTCAATGACGATCTAAAAGTAATAAAAATATTATATTTTATATAGATAAATGATAGTTGTAGTCGTGAATGTGCAAGCGCTGTACAATCACTTTAAAAAAAGTAAAAAAATACGAAACCCACATGAAAAAAAAAATTAATAGTGGATTTTACTTTTTTTCAAATCGACTGCATGGCGCTTGCGTTCTCTACGACTGCATGTAGTATTACTCTTTTATATATAATGAGAAGTTTAGAACTAACTTTATTTTTGAATATTAAGAGGTGAAATTATGGTGAAGAAGGAAGACACATGTGAGCACATGACCATTGTATGTGCACATGATGATCAATCATCGCAAGTGGACATCAAAGCACACTTTTTGTTTTTTTTAATAAGCCACGTTGGCTTCGAACATTAATTAATTTAATCACCACCTGTCTGAGTGGTTCTTAAAGCACCCTGCATGACTGAAATGTTAACAAAGCTCAATCAACAAAATTAGGTATCCATAACTTCAAACACTTTCCTAATTAAGCATTATTAGACAGCTAGCTAGCATAGGGTTGTGCAAAATACCGGACCCGTCAACCCGTCTGACCCGATGAGATCCGTCCGATAGAAGACGGTTTTGCATCAACGATAAATAACGGGCAGACTCGACTCTTACAAAAAAAAAACATTTCATTCGATCTTCAGACACAAACCTAGCAGCCAAGTTGCCCCTGTTGGTCACCGATGATTGCCAATAGCCTGTTGTTTCATCTGCAACCAACGTTGGATGACCATTGATCAGGTAAGATTTTACATAGATTTCATTTGCCCTTCCCCGACTCAGGCGACCGTTGCCTCTTCTTCACTCTGCCTCTTCTCACGTTTTCCTGTTTCAACAAAACCTGAGCCAGACAGTTCCATCCGTCAAGCCCGTGAACACAAAGGCATTGAAGCCTGCAACGAAGACGTTTACAGCATCTTTGTGGGCGTTGATGGACTCCAATATAACAAGCCAAGCTCTTCGTTCAAGCTCATGCACGACACTGCGTCAAAGTATTTGATGCGAACGACGTTGCGATGGCGTTGGATTTTGTTGGGGTTTTCGTTTTGCTTCTGAGGAATTTGGGGTTTTTGTTTTGTTGTGACTGAGGAATTGGGTTATCTTTGCGCTTGGGGCAATGACGCAGCTAGTGAGGTTCTAACCGAGGTGTGTCTATTGCTGGTTGAAAACTATTTCCAAACCCCCTCTTCGGCCTGTGTTCAACCTTGGCCGTCGAGAATTTTTGGAAGGGCTCCCAAGCTCTACGAAAAAAAAAAACTGAGGAATTGGGAAAGTTTTCTGAGGAGTCTGTGAATATCAAATGACCCAACCCGCATGTTACGGATCGGGTTGTTTTTATCTGAGTATGTAGACGGGGTCAGGTCGGGTCAAAAAGTTGTTTTTTTAATAAGCCACGTTGGCTTCAACCATTAATTAATTTAATCACCACCTATCCCAGTGGTTCTTAAAGCGCCCTGCATGACTGAAATGTTAACAAAGCTCAATCGACAAAATTAGGCATCCATAACTTTAAACGCTTTCCTAATTAAGCATTATTAGACAGCTGCTAGCATGTAGCTTATATATAATTAGTAATTGTGTGCACATGGAGAACATGCATGCAGCCTCGTTCTTTCGTTCTCAGATCAAATGAAAGAGAAATAGATACATGAAGTGGATCCTACAAAATTTATTGTTAATTTAATATTGTTCGAAATATTTATAAAAATAACATGATGTAGAACTCATTTTATATGTCTATCTATTTCCATTACTTAGAAACCCCCAAGCAAAAACTTTGAGGAAATCTTTTTCCAAAAATAGATGCGCGCACCATATATATATATATATATATATATATATACACACACACTAGCAGTGGTTTAACTTTAATGTGCAAAGCACGTTTGCCACGTTTACCTAATTGGAAGAAAAAATAAAATTTTTGAAAATAATATGTCCAAACAACAAATAAAGTGTGATTGATCCTTATATGCATTACATAATTTTGAATAATTGAATTAGTTGTTAGTTCACAATCATCAAGATTGAAAGAGTACATAAGATAGATTAGTAAATAGCCTAATGAATAGGAGCACAAAACCTAATATAAGTAAGCATTTATGAATTTTCATCTTTCTCTACTTTAATAAGAAGAGTTTGTTCCAACCACAGAATTTCTATGAATTTCTCTATATTTCCTTTGGGTTGATCATCTATACGTGAAATATCAATTATGATCACTGGTTAAAAGCTTTGTATGGAAGTTTCAGCTTTACAAATTAACCATATTTGACGGTAGAGATCAATGCATGCATGTCATGTTATCTCCAACTATGTAAAAGATGTAGAGAGCTCGTATGAAGCAAATACACTCTCTATGATCTTGCTCTCACGTTCTTTCATCATTAAAGTAAGCCTCTTATATTTTGGAAGCCCCAAAAATATTATAATTGATTTTAGTTAATTAAGAATATTATGAGATTTAAATTATGTTAAAAACTATAATTATTTATATGATTTTATTTTCTTAAAAATATTTAACAAAACTTCATCATTTATTTAATGATAAAATATTAGTATTTTATAAATTAAAGTTGATTTTAAATGTATGATATGATATTTATTTTTTAATTATCTATTTTAAGTGAGTTTATTTAAATGTATGATTTGATCTACCGTTAGATCAAATCTAGAGACTCAAGATGAACGGTTGGGATTTAAAGGTCCAAACCCTAACTTTTCCCTCTTCCCTCTCTCTCGTCCCTCCCTCCCTCCAGCCGCATGCCCCTCTCCCTTTCAATCTCTCTTCTCCTCGGCTCCTCGCAGCGCCGTCGGCCTCCGTTGCCGCGTCACCACCAAGCTCAATCACCCGTGACCTTCCCCACACCGATCTCCTCTCCACAGACCTCTCTCTCTCTCTCTCTCTCTCTCTCTCTCTCTCTCTTTCTCTCTCTCTCTCTCTGCGCAACATGTCGAAGCTCGTATAGTAGCCCTATCTTCCTCTCCCTTTGATTTCCCTCCATCGCGTCGCCACCGCGCTGCCATGAGCCACCTCTTCCCCACAACGCGGCTCCCCGACGCAGCGCCCGTAGCTCCTCCCTAGCCCCACCATGCAGCGCCTCTACAAGCACGAGTTTCTCCCCGTAGCGCCGCCGTTAGCCAAGCCCACGCCACTGCACCACCACGACGGCCTAGATCCACCGCCTACAGTCCATGACGCCACCACCAACCTTCCACGACACCTCGCCTGCTCCTCCATGCCCAGCCGAGCCTCTACCTCTCCCATTTTGTGATTTTGTAAATTTGTAAATTTTGTGATTTTGTAGAATTAGGATGATTTACGGTGAGTTTGTAATCATCCTACGGTAATTTTGAGATGATTCACAGTGAGTTTGGTTTGTGCTTACTATGATTTTGTGATCTGTTGTGGTAATTTTGTGATGATCTGTTATGGTGATTTTGTGATCCGTTGTAGTGATTTTGTGATATTTTGGAAAGAATATTGCTACAAGGATGTAGAGGGACAAAGAAGAAAAACGAAAAATAAAAGCACTGTTCGTTAATATTCATTGGGCGATAAATGCTTTTAAATATAAGTAGAATATATATATATATATATATATTGTCACGTTTAATGTAGCAGAGTTGATATATATATATATATATATATATATATATGTATATATCTCTCTAAAACGTACAAATTGTTTGAGTCGAAAAATGTCAGAAATGATTATCCAAAAAGAGATGTGTACTGTGTACATGCCCTTAATTAAGGCGTGTATAACTATTATTATATAAATTATAAGGCTCCTCCTCCCACAAATTAGGGCTTCTTCCTTGTACTTGTACCATCATTCCAAGGCACGAGACGGCTGCAGGTACTCCATCTGGACACGAAGCTTGGATTAAATTAAGACCATATATAATAATTATTGGTTATTGGCTTGGTTCAAAGCATCGCTATACATTAAAACAAATATTATTATTTTTTAATATTTGAACTTATTCCAAACGAATTAAGACTTTTTTTAGTTAGTTCCTTTTTTAAGAAAAAGTATGTGTAATATTAATTTCTTGGACACAGCTACCCAAAACAAAACATAAAATACTCAGAATTTGAACCACTAATTAGGGCTAGGTGGATGGGCACCGCTCTCTGCCACCCTGACCCACCCCGTTCATAGACGTACGTACGTATGTAGCTGGGAGCTGAGAGCAGGGCTCGGGGTTAGGTCCAAGCTCGCTCAAGATTTATCTAGGCCGCTTGGCCCAGTTCATATATATATATATATATATATATATATATATATATATATTTATAAATAATAATTTTTTTTTAATAAAAATGACTTTTTGAAAATTTCTCCTCGTAACGATGCCGTTTCTTATTTTAAAAATTGAAATTTCTATCTGTGATAGATGTTGAACTATTGGTGTCGAGTGGGGCAACACCGCGGGAGGGGGGGGGCCTAGCCTACCGGGAGCCAAGCTCTCCCGTCTGGAGTGGACCAAGGTGGCCCCCGTCCGGGGGTGCGGGTATCACTTCTACCACTAAATAATACCTTAATTTAGCTAAGTTAGTTGAGTGGGGAAGAGTAATTAAGAAATTATATCTTAATAACCTAATGGCTAGTTGCCAATAGAAATGCAGCACGTGTTCAATAATGTATTGCTGAGTAAAACTTATAAAAGAGAGAAATGATCAATCAATAATATTGCAGGACAATTAATAGGCTAGAATTTGATCCACGCATCATGTGCCATAGCCGTCATCACACTTTCTTTGTGGTTAACAGTATGCTGAAAATAAAAATATTAATTTATATATACCAAACAATTAAGGGACAGGAAAAGAACATCTTAACATTCCTTACCTGTATTGCATGCATACAAACATTAAAATTGAGTACAAAGCTCGGCCACTATCATGCATATAGGGATATTAATAATTCCATTAATGATCATGAGGGCATGAGATGATCATCTGATCTTATATATATATATAGTCCAATACTTGACACGATTGCATGCTTAAAACCACACATTCCTTAATTAAATTCGATACGTATTGGCCAGATCATAAATAAATTATACCTATAATTTATAAATTATAATTTCTTTTATTAATTGGTGGATTAGTACCGGCCCACTACATGAACTGCATGTGCTTGCATGTTCTTGACCGAGCTCATGATAATGCTAGTGGGAAAAAGGCCAGATCAGGGGGAACAAAAGAAACTATATATAGCTAGCTAGCAGCTTCGTTAATTGATGATCAACAGCAAGTACGTAATTAATTATTCACTCCAAAAATAGATCATATAATGCAGCAAGGAAAACAATTAAGCAATTCTACTCTGAAATATTCGTGACTTTTGATATGGGTTATAATTAATTGCTATTGTTTAATTTCATTTTCAGGATGAAAAAAATGGTTGCTGTTTTTTAAAAAACTATACATGAATTAGTTATGAAACTTTATTATAATTAGGTATAGCTAGTTTGTTTAATTTTTAAATGCATGTTTTCCTCGATTCGTAGATAGAAATGCATGATTTCCTCAGGCCGAAAACGTAATCAATCAATGTTTCAGTGAAATTGCAAGACATGCAACGTTCCCAGAAAACATTAATAAGAAAGGGAAAAAAAAAAAAAAAAGATTCCGGAGTCTCAAGCGCCTGGGATCTCCGCCGTAGTATCAGTGTCAAAGATGCATGATGCATCTTTGTGTTTAATTAAGATTGTCGAAGTTTATGTTCCGTCGGCGTACTATGAACCGGACTGCATGCTAGAACATTATAATTTATAGATCATCCGTACGTCGTCTTTGGAAAAACAAAATCATTTTGATGAAAAATGTGCGTGGTTCATGAATGTCAGAAGAAAATCTCTGCCTTATCCCAACATCGAGATCTAAATTGTCCACTTTTCTTAACACAAGTATTGCCAAGTAAGCAGCTCATTTTCTCATACTTTTATATGTAGGTTTCCCGTTTGGAAACATGGCCATAACCACCGTGAACAATAGAGGCGTAGAAACTTGGATTGCCACGTTTATTGAGCTGGAACGAGGAAATTAAGGACCACAGTTCGCATTAACTATGCATTGAATTTAGAAAGTGGGCCGGGGGAGGAATAATCCAGGGTGTTCCCATGAGATGTGTGCGTGTAGGTGTGTGATGAAAGTGGTGGTTTAGAGGGGTTGGGTAGTGATCAAGAAGAATCATGTGGATGCATGTGCATTGAGTGGGAGAACATGTCCCAAGACACAAGCAACATCTTAGGTACACTTGGCTCCTTATTAGCATTCATGTATTTCATTAATTTCATTGGCGGCCTTCTATGAAATTGTGGAGTGGTGCCCACCTTTGGCAGCCTTAAACTATTTGTATGTGCTATATCCTCGATGCCCACCAAACCCATGATCTCCCAACTTACCATATAAAAAGCACACACATTCTGCCATTTGGGTATTATCTTGGCGACTAGAGTTGTAAGGTGTGTAATCTTATTGTTGGCCTGAGAAGTTGGTGTTTGATTGAAAGTTCTGAAAATGGGAGCTTCCCCGCAATCGCAACTTGTTTCCATTAGCATGAAGGGTAGCATGCTCCAAGGAAATGAGCAAAGTTGCAGTAGTACTGCAAATGGGTCTTCTTTGTGGGGCAAAATAATGGAAGCCCAAGGCAAGAGAAGATGGCAAGGGATCAGGAAGCAGCGTCGGATGATCCCTAGGAGACATCTTCGAGGACATGTCAAGGGCAAAAGGCCTACCGGGATTTTGATGAAGAAGATGGCGCGTTCAGGTTCAAGGAAGCATGCGAATGGAATTGGAAGAAAGGTTAGAACCCTAAAGAGGCTGGTTCCGAACAGCGAATCCATGGGATTGGAAGGACTTTTCAGAGAGACAGCTGACTACATATTGTCGTTGCAGATGAGAGTCAGAGTCATGCAGACCATGGTTGATGCATTGACAAATTCTGATCATGAGTATTAATCAATTCATTTGTAAAGTCTGTAATCAATATTCTGCTTGATCCTCATCTTCTTTATTTTTTATTCTTCACCCTTTTCTTCTTTTATGATTTGTCTATTGGATCTCTTGTGATTCAAAGACATAGAAGCTAGCTTGAGTACTACTTGCTCATGTTGTCTAGATTTTACAACAGCTCGGTCGTTTTATTTGGTGAAAATAGTGTCTTTGAGATAAACGAGGAGTCATGTCAGTGGATTATGTTTTTATTTTCCACGCACGTCGATGTCAAAGTTGATTCAGCTTGTAATAATTTGTATTTTATTCTCAATTATTAGTGAGTAACGCGGTATTAAGAAATTCGTAAATACTGTATAATCAATTTAAAAAAAATAAAATTTATTATTTAATATAAATTCCATATTTATTTATTTTTTCAAGATGATTATACGACACTCACATATTCACAATTATAATTATCATTTATTATTATTATTATTATTATTCACTTACATATTCACAATTATAATTATCATTACTTATTATTATTATTATTATTATTATTATTAGTGCGTGAGCTTAATCAACCGATTACAAATTACAATCGATCATGATCCGGACAAAAACTTTAGCTAGCTAGCTAGCTAGGCTACATTCTTCGAGTCCCATATCATTAATTCTGTGAGAATATTTTAATATTTTATAAAAGTAAATTCATTAACACTAAAATAAAATCTAATAGATCATAAAACGTTAAATAATCTTTTCAATTGAGCACTTCTCTCTAAATCAAACAAATCACATGCAATAGTCAACTATATATATATATATATATATATATATATATATATATATATATAAAGAAAATCACCATGCATATAAACTGAACTTTTTTTGTTTTTTTTTTAAATGCATATAAACTGAACTATTGCATATGAAACGAGACTTAATTTAGACCTTAGCTATATATCTCCATATTAACAAAGAAAAAAAAAAATAGTCAGCCTCTCAATAGACAGTGGACCTAGCCCAAAAAATATATATTGGACCTTTTCATCGGGCCAACTTAATCGGCCAATCAATTGGCCGATATATATTTACATTGAAAAGCTTATCTTATCCATGAGATAACCCATTGTAATGATTTAGAAGTAGTCTAGCCGTTTGAGATCAAGTTCCAGACTCGATTACAAAAAAAAAAATTGTTCCGGACTCTCTTTTAAATTAAATGATAATACTAATATATATAAGCTATCTTTGTTTGATTAAAGTAAGAGTATCATTGGCGACAAAAAAAAAAAAAAAATCATAGTATCATTGATTCTATCATGATTTAATTTGAGTCATTTTATATATGATTTGTCTATTTTTTCTCAGAAATTGTTTTAAAAAATGATTAAAGTTGCTTATAATTTTCTTGTAAATTTGTAATGTTGATTTCTGCAATGCCGATATAGTTATTTAAGATTTTTTTTTTTTTTTTATGAAAATACTTGCACTCAAAAGTGAATAATCCAAATCCTAATTTTTTTTCATGGTAATTAAGTAATGTATATTCTTCATTCATATTATTACCACAATCGTAATGAAAGTTATACGTTGTCACCACCGGCCTCCAATCTCTCACCACGGCAACCACCAACATCCCGAGTTTTTTTTATTTTTTTTATTATGACGGGGAATCACCCCATGGTAGAGCTCTAATTAGAGCTCATCCATAGAATCTAAACCTTCGAGAAGACTAGCACAACAATCTACCACCATATGACCTCCCACTTAAATTGTAGTTTGATCTCAAGGAGAATCAAACATGTGACATGGAGCTCATGCACACAAGTTCGCCCTTATCACTTGGGCTCCACGGGTGGGTATCATCCCAAAAATGACCATTATCACTATTACTATCACCTTTTAACGTTCTTTGTTATTAATACAATTAGTGTGATTATTTTTACTTTTCAGATTTTAAACATACTCATCCAAAAAAGTATCCATCTAAATATGTAACCCCGAGAAAATTAGGGTAAGAACTTTTCATATTCATTGGGATAGATTGTGATATCATTTGATTGTACCAATGATATCATATATATATATATATATATATATATATATGCAACCCAAAGCCAACTAATAATTTGAAGGTATTTTTGTGAGAAAAAACATTGGGACAATGGCATTACTGTTGCAGTATAGCTCTTTAATCGGTGGCTTCTTTCCATGAAAAGAAAAAAAGGAAATCGAAAGAAAGATATTACAATTGCTTTCACGTTTAGAACATGAGAAAATTGACAGATGTTAATGGCGTGACCGAGGTATATGATGATGAAATTGAGCATGTGTTTGTTTCATTCTTGTGGGAATGTAAAGAAGAATCTTAAACACGTTCGAAAGGACCGACAAATTACACAAACAAAGGTTGGCATTTCGGCTATAATGTTTTGATGTCTGACCGACAAATTTGGTTAGTACAGACTTCGGCTCCAATGGTGTCGGCAGTCGGCACCAATTGCAGAGACGTAATCAGCTATTAATTGGGCTTTAGATTCCCGCTGAATGTTGCTTCACCTACCAATGGGCTGCTTTTTATAGACCAAAAAGTTGGACGCTTCTTCTGCACTATTTAATTATAATTTTATTTATAAAATTCATTTTATTATAAGTTTTATTTTTAAATTTAAATTTTAAATTTTATAATTTTGACATATGAAAAAAATAAGATTTTTATAAAATTTTCTTGAATACATATAACAAATTTCATATTATAATTATAAAAAGATTAAAACCTAAATACTTTTAAAATATTTCACATTTTAAGTGATTTCTCTAATTAAATTAAAATAGATATTTTTTTTCTTCGAATATATAATATTTTCTTTGTATGATACATGAGATGTTTTGTTATTTTACTTGTCAATCTAATCATTTTTACATGCACCTATAATAATTAAAACAGTTCTTTTTTATACTAAATGAATACTATAATATATGATCTATTTATAACTCGTTTTCTTTAATTATTATATATACACCAATTTTTATTTTTGCTTGTACATTTTTCTGGTACTATATATAATATATAATAATTAAAATTTACAGCACATTTTGCTTGTACTATAATAAGAATAAATTAAGGACCTTATAAAAAGAGTACATCCCGGCCAACTTGGGTTTAGAGTTCATGAAGACCACATGTTCTTGCAACGAACCATAAAATTAAATCAAGTGTCTCGAAATTTTAAACCCATACAATATAGTTTTTTTTAATTACTTATTATTTAAATACTCACATAATCTTTTCAACATAGATTAAGCTTTTTCAACAAAGAATGAATAGAGCATGCACGCATGACACGAATAGATCATGATCACTTGCTAGTCAAATAATAATCTCTCAAAGTCAAAATTTGCCACTAATGGCATCTTATCTTCATCGATCGTCTTGGGGTCCGGAATTCAAACACATGATATATATCTTAGTTATTCTTGAGCATGCAGGCTTTAGATTAAATTAGCCATTGTAGTTGGGAATAATTAGGCATACATATTATACATATTATATTATATATATATATATATATAGTATTCGTTATAGGTAATATTATTATTCTTGAAATTAAGGTTGCTTTCTCGTGGGCCTAGCTATAAATCAACCTTGTATTGCAACATGACTATATATGTAGGAGTGATCAGATCTTAATGTCATTTCCTAGAAAATACTATTGGCCCCCCATGTCATTGCTTTTAGCAAACATACATGCTTCCCTCTGTCTCTCTCACTCACATACATACAACCATAAGAAAACAGCTAGGCCAAGTATATAGAATGCTACTGTTCTCCAATGGATCAGGATATTATCAAGAATTAGAAGATTAATTATCACAAACATCAAATTTTGGGTCTTTCATTCTCTCTCGCTCCCTTCCACCAGCAAATATCACGTAAGATATATATTCGAATAATTCTATTTAAAAGTTTTTTATTACATACCATTTATGTGGTATTATTTGATTTGAAATATAAATTTTAAAATTTTAATATTGTAAATTAAATTAGACTGTATAAATAATGTGTGGTATAAAAACTTTCAAATAATATTCCTCTTTTAATTATGTAGATGTTAAATTAATATTGTAGACATTACTTACTATATTTATTATCTCTTTCTCATTAAAATTGAGATATAAATTCTCGTGTTGACGCACATAGACAGAGACGGCCAACCAAAGTGCAGGTTTTGACTTGCCGCCATGTGTAGCTCTCAGTCGTTTAAAAAACAAGAAAATAAATTATTTCATAGATATTGCAAGTGGGATTATAAAATCATAATTCACAAAAAGATAATTGACCAAAAGTCAGTCTTGCTAGTCAGATTCATACCAAAGCATAAATTAACCTCCAAATGTTGCCTCGATTATGCCAACCGTCTAGATCAAGATCAAAGTCTTCTTTCGAATAGAGATCAGGGAAATAATAAAGAGATTGTCTCCATTTATTTATGAGAAATGGTACTTACCATCGTGAGTATGTAAGTAATGTATAATTACTTTAAAAAAATGAATAAATACGATACTAAAAAAAAATTAATTTTTTAATAATAAATCTAGCTCTTTTTCAAAGTGACTATATGGTACTTACGCATTACACGACTGCTACATACATGTAGCATTACTCTTCATTTATATTTAGATAACTATTATGTTTATACCATTTT
The DNA here is from genome assembly GCA_022457165.1 of Juglans mandshurica. Taxonomy (NCBI): domain Eukaryota; kingdom Viridiplantae; phylum Streptophyta; class Magnoliopsida; order Fagales; family Juglandaceae; genus Juglans; species Juglans mandshurica. Next base: position 26,546,786 of record CM039623.1, read on the forward strand.
TTTTATGAAAAATAAAGCCAATTACACGTTGAGACTATTTCATTATTATTCACGAATTATTTATTATTTTTTTACTACTATTTACAGATCATTTGAAATCACTTCAACATTTAAACGACATTCCGAACACAACAAAAAGTTAACTAAAAATATAAACGCTGTATAAAACTGACAGACACATCATAATATATCATGTGTGCTTGTTCTTAAATGGGATAGGTGAGCCATAATTAATCATATTATAGCAAGGGAGTTGGGTTGGGTAAGAAATCTGTCACAAATTAAAAACCATTTTGCTATATATACTTATGGGATTTTTAGCTTATGACCCGGCAATAATTGAGGGTGTTAGCCACTCATATTTATGTTCAAGTACGGAATATTAATTGTTTTCTCTTTCTATCGCTTTCATATACAATGGTTTCGAGAAAAATAAAATAAAATTCATGCCAGAGTTTGGAAATCTTCACTGTTTATCATTCTCAAGCTATTATTATAGCTTTGGTTGGTTAAGATCGCACTACAATGATTCTTTTTTTCATAAAGAAATACAGCTTTGGTATGACATGAAACTAGTTCAATGTACATATCCTTTCCAATCTGAAGGACAGAAAAAGAGATCAAGTAAAACGAACTAAATATTCAACTAGCGTTACAATTATAATGAAATTTTATAAAAATAAATTTATAAACTGATACGATTTTATATGATATGTTAAATTTATTTTATTATAAAAATATATTTATCATGTAATTAATTTCATCGAATTATGTTAGTTTATAAGTTTATTTTTATGATTTTTTTTTTATTTTTAAAAAAAAGAGAATGTCTTTCTCAACCGAATACGAAGAAATTTGACGAGACTATGGAAGCAATAAGTAAACGACAAGTAGGATAGACTGGTGACCGTAGTCAAATCTTGGGTTCCGTGTCTGGACTTGGGCTCCGAATGGTAGACGGCGACTTTTGCACAAGCAAACAAAAACTTTTTTAATTAATAGTTTTAATTATTTATTTGTTTGTTTTGCCTCTTATTGAGCTCCCAAACTTACCCAAGAAGCGGTATTAGTCAAACAGTCACAGTTTAAACAATATTTTAATTAATTCACAATTGTATAGTATATTTTCCGAATAAAGTTATGATCGATTAAATTGGAATATGATAATTGATATTAAAATAGCTTCCACTAACAAGGATATATGCAACATAATATTAATAATTTAATATTAAAAGGGTATGATCGATCTGAGGGAAGCGTCTATTTCAAGCAAACTACATTAATATTCTAAAATCTAGTATATACAACGTTGCCTCCCTATTCTTTCCGGTTCCGGTTTGTGCCCATTATCGAGTAATACTAAGTATAAATTTTAAATAAATAAGTTTTGTGTAAGTTTTTTGGTAAAAATGTGAGTCTTACTAATATAAAATATTTTTTTTTTATATTTTTAAAGTGTGGTATATTTTTTTACAAAATCTTGCACGGGGCTTGTCTATTTAGAAATTGTATAAACCATTACTCAAAAAAAAAAAAACTATTATATCCATTTTAAATTATTACATGTTATAATAATTATAATTAACAAGTGTTACAGTGAGATTTCATAAAATAAACTCATAAATTGACAGTATGGTTTCATATGATATGTTAGATCAACTTTATAATAAAATTAACTTTATAATCTGACGTACCACGTGATCAATCCACGTCAGATTGTGAATTCACTTTTGTAAAATTCTTTTGTCACTAAAACAATTATCATAACTAATTCTTACTCTAAGATAATATAGATATCATTTGTTAAAATTCTAATTTTATTCGAGACATAAACTCAAATATAATTTAGAACTTTAAATTTATTACAAGAATAATATTACTCTTGTGAGGGGAGAAATCCCCAGAGGCCAAGGACAAGGATCAGGCCTGGGCCCGAGATCGGGATGTCACAGAAGGCCCAAGGGAAATAACGTAAAGCCAGAGTCTGACAAAAGGATTGAAGACCGTACATCTTAACGCGCTGGCCAAAGAGCCGCTGATTCTGGCATGTCAAGGAAGGCTTACATGCGGAATGGCCAACCATTGGGAACGTCCGACCCTGACAAAGTTGCCCGAATGGCGCTGAAGGACGAAACCCGTTCGAAGCCACACCGCATTTAATGGAGGAGAAACAAGTCTGATCAAGGTCACACCGCATGTAATGGCACAGGAGCAGGCATGCATGGCAGGGCCATGCCTCATTCAATGCCCTTCGGGAAATGGCATGCAACGCAAAAGCCATCCAAGGCACCAGTAACAACTCTGGTCAAGCCTAGTGGGACTGGAGGGAAGCAGGAAATGGGCAAAGACGTGCAATCCCCATACGGAGTCGCCCACACGTCATTATCACCTTGGGACCTATCCTTGCCATGTATAAATACCTCTTACTCCGCCAAGAAAGGGGTTACTCTCATTCTTGAATATTGTTTTCTATCTCATTCTTGCCTCTATATTCTCTTTTTCCTTCTTTAATCTTAAACTGACTTGAGTTTCGGAGGTATCACGGCCAACGAGTACCCCATTCTCCTCCTTGCAGGAAAGAGCCCGAGCGCTGCTAGCATGGAGTGGCCCAGGCATGCGAAACACAACATCAACAACTCTAAATATTGAATTTTATTATCTCATCACACCAGTTGATGTAATATATGTTAAGGTGTTTTATAGGTCAACCACTTGAAAAGAAAAATTACTTAAGATATAACTTTAACAAAAGGAAAAAAAAAAATCACTTCAAATGTGACATATAAATTGATATAACTGAAAATACTAAAATTCAAAATAAAGAACAATTATTTACTAAAAAAGATATGTAATTAAGGATATGATATGGTAATTGAGAAAATCTATTGATTCAAAGAGTAGGTCGTTATTTTTTTCTTAGATAATGCAGACAATATCACATAGAAATAAATGTTAAGGTGTTTTATTAGATCAATTTATAGATTTGAACGGAGAATTGATGGATAATGATCAGAAATCGAAAGATAGAAATAATATAAACTGATACATATATTTTTAAAAACTAATTAATACAAATATATATTTTTAAATAACAAAATATGAGCTGGATCACAAATTTTACGAGTTGGGCTCCAATAGGAGCCACGTATTTATGGTGTCAGCCATAAGGAATTAAATAGTGCCGTAGGAAGGAATGCGTATTAGAGCCACTCAATAAAGTTATATTTTATCATAAAAAAAAATAAAGTTATATTTTGGTCAAAATTTAATTAGATTGTATAAAAATTCATTATAGACTTTAGTAGACTCAACAAAACTACAATATTTTTAAGTTTGATTATTTTCACTGGCCAAATTTATTGAATCCAAGTTGTTGGCCAAATATTATTTTGGCATAAAAAAATTACCTCTCCCGCGGTGCTATTTGTTTCGCATGAGCTCACAACTCTAGAAAATTCCTCTTCGTCTCAAAACACGAAGCGTCCAAATCTCAAACTCAACCACAGAAGGCTGCCAGTCTCCATCAATCATCATTTCAATGACGTGATATCATATTGTTGGAGTGCTTCAAGTTCTAGTTTTGTAATATTATGATTAGTTGATGCCAATTTTTTCTTTTAAAATCTAATATCAACGTTAGAAAATTAATGTGTATTTTTTTAATAACGAATAAATATTCAAATCAAAATTAGAATTAAAATAAATGAAAATGTCAAAATCAATATTTTAATAAAACAGTGATAGATTTGAAGAGTCTGTTATTTGGTGTTGTTGAAAAGTGGCTAGCTAAATTTATAAAAGTAAATTCTCTACCCAAATTTTGGCAAAACTTTATTGAGTCCACTACTAATGCTCTATAAGAGTACTCTCGTTGAAATAGCTATAGCCAAATTCAAGTTTTAACTAATATGACATGAATTGTCTTTATCTATTCCACTCACATCCAATCCTCACATTCAATTATCCAATTATTCTTTACATAATAATAAAATAATATTAATTTAATATTTAACTTTTAATTAATTTATCGAAAAACTGCCCAGATGAATGTGCATTTACAACTTGCAGCCCAAATAAGTGTACCATTACAACATTATTAATTAATGTCGTTAAAAAAGTCACATACTAATGGAGAGCATGGCTTATGGAGAGCATGCCTTGAGTCATTACCAACAAAGTTGAACTTGTTCAAGAAAAATATTGTAGATTCTCCCATGTGTCCTATATGTTGTAGAGAAGAGGAATCAATTACTCATGCTCTATGGAGCTGCACCTCTGCCATGGATGTGTGGAGTCAGGGGCCAATGGTTTTTTAAAAGAGTTCTTGTAGAGTAAGTAACTTTAAGGAGTTGATTGAGCATCTGCATGGCATTTCAAATCAGCTTTCAATGGAGGAGTTCTCTGTTATTGCTAGAGGTATTTGGTTCAAAAGGAACAAACTTATTTTCGAAGACTCATTCTCCCATCCCTCTATTGTTGTCAAGCAGGCAGTAAGATCATTAGAGGACTTCAAGTTAGCTCAGTTTAAGTCTAGCAATAATTCTCCTGGGCATCTAGCGGATTCTCATGGTTGGATCCATCCACCTGAGGGGTGTACCCGCTGCTAGCTGAAGCACAAGGAGGTTGTTAAGCTGCTAGGTGGGCCAAAGAGTTGCGTCTAAACTTTGTGTTCCTGGAAGGTGTTTCTCAACAAATTACCAATGGTCTCAATCAACTTAGTAAGCGTTGGGATAGTGTGGGTATGTTATTGTATATATGACACTTACAAATAGATCAATGGATAGTAAGTTTTGTAAGGTGAAGTGGCAATTATATTTCTCACTGTCTAGCTAAGATTTCTCTTGAGCTGGTTGAGGATGTGATTGAGATGGTTGTAAGTCCATCTGTATAATCGTGTTTCCTCTTGTTTCTTTATAAAATTAGGATTCGTTTAAAAAAAAAAGTGTCAACATACAGCCCAACGCGGATAGTACCATTACAGCATTAAATTTGGTTTAGAAGGAATCAGCAGCTCTGAAAAAAGTGAGAATAAATTCTCAAGTCCTTGTCATTGAAATGTCAATTAGTACACTATTGAGATAGAGGTAGCACGTAATTAATTGTAATCAATTAATTCCATACATAATATTATGTCTTTTTTCTTTTCTTTTTTTCTCCTCTTGCATGCATTGAGTTCTGTGGCCATGCCACTGTGTGTAGAACAATGTTAAATGGGTGTCAAAGCAATTTCTCAATGTTATAGAAAGAATTTGTTGAAGAAATGAGGCCAACAGATAAAGAGGCCAATAGGTTCTCTGTTGTTATATTTCGATGTTTAAAAAGTACGGCCAATAGATAACAATTTCTTGGATGCTAGAAAAACAAGACAAACAATTTCTCATTCCGAACATATAACAATAGAGAAAGCAAATGCATGAAAATTGAAGAACCTGTGGACTGCTTTAACAAAGAGAAAGATATAAACATGAGTTGGTAAGGTCAACCAAGTCCATAAATGCAGTTCCTAAGACACAAACAAAAAAACCCTAAATCTAGAAAAAACTAGGAACAATTCCCAAACCCTAAATACAATTGAACTCAACCCGTTTCAACCAATTCGTAAGTCTTAAATTTTGTAACACCAAACAAGGAATACAGATGCAAACACAGACCCTAGAAACCCCCCAATAGACCTTAAAAAGATATTCACAGATAGTAATTAAGTCCCCCAAAATCCTCAGTCCCAAACTTCTCTCCATATAATAAATGATAAATTAATCAACAAGGTGAGGGTTGAAGTACACAAATTTTAGGCGAGAGATCAGAGAAGCAGATGGGGAGAGAACTACTTGTGTGAGGAAGACGAAATACTTGGTGGAATTGGGAGAGAAAGAGAACATGAGGGATCTAGGGGTGTAAATTCAAACCGGAAAATGGGTCCGGTTTTAGGATTTTTTGGACCGGACCGGACCGGTTAATAAAAAATATATATATATAAAATAATATTTGTATTATTGTATATATAAGTTTTATAAAAAATATTATATATATATATATATTAATATATATAAGTTTTATATATTATGTATAATTATAATTTTTTATGTGAAATTTTTATATATAATTATATATATTCATATATGAAATAATTTCTTATTATAATTTATAAATTATTACATAAAATGTTAATACTAAATCACTAAAAGTTTATAACTAATACTAATAGTCCAATATAGACTAATGACTATAGTTATACTTATAATTAATACTACAAGTTTTTACTAAAAGTTTATAACTAATACTAATATTAAATATATAGTTTATAACTAATACTAATATATAACTTATAACTATACCAATAGTCTAATATTAATACTATTATATAGTCTAATATATAAATAAAAATATAAAACAGTTTTTTTTAAATTAATTTTTTTTTATAAACAAATTTTTAATGACAAATTGTGAAATTTACATCTTAAAAAAATCAGAAAACTAGACCAGACCGGACCGAAAACCGGTAAAACTGGAAGTACCGGTTTAGGAGGGTAACCGGTGCGTAATCGGTTTTGAAAAATATAAAACCGGTACATACCGGTTCGGTCCTAAATTTTGTCTAAAACCGGATCAAATCAGACCAGTTACACCCCTAACAGGATCAGAGATAGAGAGAGATCGAAGAGGGTGGTGCAGTGGCATCCTTGGTGGTGAAATCCGATTCTGTGATGTTCTCCCGAGTTCTATGATTTCACAAGGGCGGAACAAATAAAAAAGAAGAGACGTGAAAATGGGAAAAAAAAAATTAGAGGGAAAGAAACCGAAGGTAAAAATTTTATGAGAAAATATCAAGAGAAGAGAGAGTGTTCCCAAAATAAAAAAAAAATAAAGATTTGCTCCATCTACCGTTTAGAGCAAATATGACTTCAATTTTGAAAATACCATAGCTAAAACTCGGTCCACCATCACTTTACCTAATCCAATGTCGCCGATTTTTCGTCTTTAGTAACTATTTGAATGATTTTATTTACTCAACTATTTCAATGAGACTCCTCTATAGGTGGGGTTTTGTAATGAACAATGTTAAATACAATCTCTATTTAAGGACTATAATATAAGTCTAGATAATTTTATATTTAAAATTTTTTTAAATTTTTTAAAATTATAAAACTATCCCTCTTAAAATAATATTTTTTCTAATTTAATAAAAGATCTGCACATACAGTTTCCACTTGAGTACGGTTAATAGAATTTCTCTTTTGGGGGGCCACATAACCAAGGAAATCCACGTGGGGGATGGGGAAAGGCGAACTGATCCCCAGAGGTCGGGCGTGGAGTGGAAGTTGGGTTGGGATTGGGAATGGGACCCGTGAGCGGGCTTAATTGATGGCCGAGTTGGGGTCCACCAAAGGGAACAAATAAGCATAGATATATAATTATGGCAACCTTTGGTTTCGTTTTTTTAGGGCAAATATACGTTACATCTTTTTGATTAAGTGTGTCCCTCGCTCTCTTATCTTGCCCTTTCATGATTTTAACTTTAATCCATTCTTCCATACATACATACATACATACATACATGGATGGAAGAACTTTTATAATGAAGTTTTGTGCTTTCATTCAATTATTTTTTGTACAAGGAATTAATTAATGATCATTTTCAAAATAAGTTACAATATCCCCACATGGCATTCAAAAGTTTATGAATTTAAAAACAAAACAAAACAAAAGGATTTGAACTCAATATTTATAGTACCATGGCATGTTAAAGATCAATTTATAATATGCTTGAACCTATATGAATATTAAATACATGCATGGTATGGACCGACCTCCTCTTTCTTTTAATTAACTCCTAATAATGCAAGCGCATGCATCACACACCATTTAATTAAGCAAAGCCAAATCATATATACCCAAATTAAGAAAGAACTTATAAATACCTCATAATATTATCACTACAAGAAAACCGTTTATTTGTAGCCAGTTATTTCTTGCGAAATGATTATTTTCTGTTAAAATAAATATGTTTTTCTCATAAATAGTCATTCTCATCGCAAATAATCCGTCACAAATGCTCGTTTTTCTTGTAGTGTATATTGTTTTGTAATCAATATTAGGGATCATAATTAATCAGCTTTTAGCCTCCACAAAAACATAACCCATCATTGATGAACTGAGGATTAAATATTAATCATGTCCTAATTAAACGTCAAACACACTGATTATAACAAGCTAGGGGCATATTAAAAAAACCCTAGCTAATTGCCTGCCAAAAAGAAATAAAATATCTGAAATATACTTACCAATTATCAAAAGGTAAATATCAGCGATCTGATCAGCTATACATTCATATATATATATATATATATATATATATATATATATATATATATATATATATATACATGTGAACATATGGACAATGCATGATCTTAATTAAAATCTCTCCATTATAATTAGGCATATCATTCAAAGAGTACGAGGATATATATATATAGTTAAATATTTACCAATAAAAGTTGCAAGCTGTTAATTAGTTGAAGCGCAGTATAATTTTAGTACTGCAGCAAGGTGCATGCAGGGTTAGCTAGGTTTACCCGAAAATGATCATGTCAGCATGGGGTCCTTCGTGTCCGATCATGGGCGCACATATATCACACGTACGTACGTGCATACTCACACGTGCATATATATATAGGCTTTTAAACATGACATGATCATGAGTTGCCGAATTAAGGAGTAAAAAGAGAATTTGTTAATTATTATATCCTGATCGATCATTATTGATTTTTGTTGGGAATTCCCTTTTGCAAAAGAAAAGCAAGCATTACCACCGACTTTTTGGAATAATATTGCATGCATGAATGCTACCTACATCATCATTTACAACCCCATTTCAGACCTTAAGGTATATTAATATTCTTTCCAACCCTAAAAAATATCGATATTGCATGCGATTCTGAGCTACAAACTTGGCTCCTTTTTATCATGAAAATAACTGGCCGCCTCACCGCCCCTACCTATCCTTAATTAGGCACCCATTTTTGGCCTTTCCCCCCCCCAAACTAATCACATTACTTTAAATTATTCATGCATGCATCGATCAGATCGATGAATCGCATAAGTTCTATATGCTGTATGTAAAGATTAGGCCATGCAGTAGTAGGTCGGTTTAATTAGTCGGTTCAGTGTTGTCTCTGCAAATTACCATAAATCCCTTCATTCCAAACTACTTATAACCATCTGATAAAACTTTTTTCCATTTTTCAAATTATATATATATAACTCTTAATACATTATAAATTAGTACTACTTTATACTTGAATTTTATATATAGTAATTAATTAATCAAGCATATATAAATTATCATACTTTTCCAATTATAAATTGTTAATGCATTCATTGCATCATCATCATCATCATCTCTTATCTCTCTCTCTTTTTGGTTTGTTCTACCCAGAAGAAGACAATCTGGCCATACTCTACTGAAGATCATTCACACGCTATTAAAAGTTATTTGAAAAGATAAAAAAGATTAGGAAAAATAAAAGCAAAAGAGAAAGAAAGAAAAATAAAGTATATAAAAGGATTTAAAAGGGAAAAAAAAAATATATATCTTTGGACGATTCATTACACTTCGATCTGAGTTCACATGCACACGAGCGAGAGGTGTATATATAATTATATATATATAGTAGCCTGTTTTCTACCTGTAGCTGAACTCCGTTCACACTGCCGCTTGAATTAAACCGGTTAACCGTTCAAACTCTACGTATGAAAGCGTCGACTACTCTGTCGGACCATGCATTGAATAGTCACTGGCTGTGTAAAGACCGTACAAACATTTCACCTACAATCGCCGGTCAATATTTGTGGCCAACCTCTGCAATATCCCCACCATCCCCTATACTATACCCACATATCTCTCTCTTTCTCACTCACCTCCCAACTCCAAAACAACCCCCCCCCCCCCCCCCCCCCCTCTCTCTCTCTCTAAACAATCTTGTAAACCATCAACCCTACCCTATCCCCTCTCTCTCTCTCACACACACATAGCAGCTTCACTTTCTCTTGTCTTTGTTTTGGATGAAGGATTTTCACTTTTGAGTGAGCCATGGAGAGGAACGAGGTGATAAAGATGGAGGAGACCATTGGATCTTCGTTATTTTCTGATCATATCTCAGAAGGTTATCCATTTTCGGGCATATTTGATTTCTCTGAAGGTGAAAAGAACTCCTTAGGGTTTGTGGAGTTGTTGGGTATTCAGGACTATAGTCCATCTCTGTTTGATTCGCCACAGGCACCATCTATGGCTCCCCCGGCTCCACTTCCGGCTACGATAGTGAAAGAGTGCTCTGAGGTCCTGAATCAGCCTGCTACCCCTAACTCATCCTCGATTTCATCCGCATCGAGTGAGGCAGTAAATGATGAACAGACTAAAGCTGTAGACCAAGAAGGAGAGCAACAAGAAAAGGCCAAGAAACAGTGAGCTTTTTCTTTCCTCACTTTTCTGACTTTTGATTTTGTGTTTAGAAGGAACACATGTTAGAATAAATAAAATAAGGCCTTTTTTAAAATAAATTTCTTTAATTGTCTTTGTTTTTCTGGAGTTTTATGTTAAATGATCCTGTGCAATAACAATGGAAGAGAACAAGCTGGTTATTTTATTATATGTAGGTGATTTTGAAATGGACGGATTTATGGATTTGGTTTTTGTGTTTTTGAGGTGCAGGTTGAAACCCAAGAAGACAAACCAGAAGAGACAGAGAGAACCGAGATTTGCATTCATGACAAAGAGCGAGGTTGATCACCTGGAAGATGGGTACAGATGGAGGAAGTACGGTCAAAAGGCTGTGAAGAACAGCCCCTATCCTAGGTATATGCAGTCTTAACTTCAATGCTAAATGCCTTAGCCTTATTTGCCCCCTCCTTTTCTGGCACTTTTCTTTGTCAAAATTGATTGTTAAGATCTACTAGACCAATATATATATAATATATTTTTATGGGGTAGGCATTTTTCTTATTTTTCGTTTGTGATTTTAGGAGTTACTATCGTTGCACTACTGCCTCCTGTAATGTGAAGAAACGTGTGGAGCGATCCTTCACAGATCCAAGTATTGTTGTTACTACCTATGAAGGGCAGCACTCCCATCCAAGTCCAGTCATGCCTCGCCATAGCCTTGCCGGAGTTCCACCGGGCTCGGGGATCTCCGCCGGATGTGCCGCTGCTAGCTTTGCTATGCCCATGGCAAGAACCCTATCTTACAGTCAACAACTACGCCAACCATCCTTTATCAATACCTCGTCGCCTTCGAATTTTGCTTCTGATGGTTTAATATTAAACCCTAGTGGTTTACGTCGTGACATTCGGTTTTGCACCCCGGGTTCTGCTTTTCTCAGAGATCATGGGCTTCTTCAAGACATTGTTCCCTCGCATATGCTGAAGGAAGAAGATCAGTAGAGGAGAGATCATTAACCAATTACTACTCCTTTTTATGTTGTTTTGTTGATCACTGACTCTGTAGGAAGATGATCAGAAAGCCCCACATTCCTGGTATGCAATCTTCTTGCTGACCGGATTGGATCTTTCTTGTAGAACCCACTTCTCATTGTACACATGTACACGGATGATTGTCGCTGTTAACATGCGATTCTTCTTTATCCAGTGCAAGGACTCGTTTCTTAATTATTTAGTTAACTTTCTCCGTCTTTTTAGCCGGTATGCTTTGGGTGTACGTAGAGATGATAAAAATTACAGAAACTTGGCTGATTTCTTCTTTTATTCTTATGACCCCTCATCTTTGTCCTATATCTTTTGTTTTTATTGTTGAAGGAATGTGCATTAATTTCATTGAGCGTACAGCAGTCGAGATTTTGAGGATTTGGGTTTTTCCAGGGAATAATTAATGTGCATGCATGGAATGGAAGCTTTCTAGCTTTTCCTTTGTCTGGGAATCCACAAAAATGAAAATGAAAATCTTCAATCTTGAGATCAATTTGGTATGAGAAATTAATGTGCTGTCCCTAAATATGCATGGCTGGTACAAGAGGAAAGAATGACCCAACCACTACTTACCCATATCGAGCCTGTTGAGTTAATGCCTCTTTTTTAATATTTCGTATGCCATGCGACTGTGCAATCCACTAATGGATTTGATTCATTGAACAATGGTAGGGAGGGATGTGGACCTTGATAAAAGAAAACCAGCAACACAGACATGCACACATGCGCAATGAAGGATTTTGGAGTGTGATTCTTTGCTTCAGGCGTGGAATAAATCCTGATAGGGATGTGGCAACTTTTGAACTTTTCATGTAAAAAAGAATGGCTCATGATTTCGGAAGTCGCATGTGACCACCCAGGCTTTTGAGATTGTCATATTGCCGGGAATATCCATCCAGGGCTTCGTCGATTGCCATGCCAGGGTACAGCATGACCAGCATATCCCCCCAGCTAGCACTCCTGTGTGCATATCAATCATTGTGCCTGCTTCACGTTTTATTTTTTTCCTTTTCACAAATCAGAGCATTGTCTCAATACTAAGGCCTTCGGGAACTTAATTGCTCCGAGAAATATTGTAATAGTGCTTCCCTCAGCTATATATATTATACGTCAAAATGAATGAGCAAAAAAATAAAGCTAGCTCTCCCAAGTATGTATGATTTTGTTTTGGAGTATCATCCATTTGTTAAGTCCATATGAAATTTCATGATTGAGCTGGCTAGGTCAAGTCATTAAGCCCATCCACGAATGCTCCTATTGATAATTCTTCCGGAAAGGAAAACATTCAATTTCAAAATGACACATAGCCTGGGACTCAGAAAGATGCTTCTATTGGGGAAGGTACGCCACCGGGTCTGAACAACAATAAAATCTAGAATGGGGAAAAGTTGATCAATAAAACCTTCCCGGATATTTCCATCAAATCAGCCTCAATGTTCTTTCTACACGAAACCTAAACGAGAGAATTAGCAGATGCAAACACGACATTATACAATTAAAATACCTCCATTGCTTCAAGTAGCTAGGTTGTTTCACAAGCCCTAGGTGAAATGTCATAGTTTATTTTATTTTATTTCTAATTTACAGGATTTATAAAGTAGATATAATGAAAGATAATATACTTGACCTTGAGTAGACTAGTAACTGAAATATGTAAACCTAGGTAAGAATAATGGGAGGCCACCTTTCTCTACCTGGACATTATATACATACATGCTTATATAATCTCCTTCACCTAAAGGTAGCTCAAACGCCTATTTTCCCCTACAACCAACTGCAGACATAAACACCAGAAGTTAATTATAAAGTTATTCACTGGCAGCTGTTCGCATAAGTTACCAATTTTCCAGGATGCATGCACAGGGAAAAGCCTTCACCAGCATTTCTGCAAAACTTTATAAGTGGAAACCATGTGGCTACCATTAGATCTACTTTTGAAGCAATAACATTAGTAGTAGTTACAAACCAACAAAAGCCTTAATGATAAATGAAGAAATCCAAGATTAGTTCGGTCTCAAACCAAGTAGATAATAAATGTCAGACATGTTACCTCTTAAGCACAGGTTGGACGGATAATGGGGTTAGATTCTGACTGCAGTTGCATGTGATTCAGTTCCTGCAAAATTACAATGGAATGAAATAAATCTTGTACCCTCCAGAAAAATGGCCCAGATATCTTATTTCCTAAATAGAGGTGCCGTCCAATTGTCTGGTGGCTATGTGGAAACTATAACCGATATCTATAACATGCTAGAGAAGTTACATGGATTTTCCAAGTAAAAATGTGTTTCTATGATGAGAAAGAAGGAACCTATTGTCTTACAGAACAGATTGGAAATTCTATCCTCTACATTTAAGGGTTTTTTTTTGCAAAATAAGAGCTCTCGTTACCAGACCAGACTTGCAAATTTCAGCACTGGAGAGCTCCCGTACCCCCAAAAGTCTCTTTTTTTACTTGGACTGTTGCTTTGGGAAAGATTCTGACGGCTGACAATCTGAGGAAACGTGGTATGATTGTGATGGAATGGTGTTACATGTGTAAGAGTAATGGCGAATCTTGAGCACCTTTTCTTGCATTGTGAGGTGGCGAGGGAGTTATGGGCGGATATTTTCAGTCGAGCCGGGCTGTCCTGGGTCATGCCTAAGAGTGTGACAGAACTTTTAGCATGTTGGAAGAGGCAGCATCATTGTCCTCAACTCGAAGCGACATGGAAGATGGTTCCTTTGTGTTTATTGTGGTGTATATGGACGGAACGGAATGAGAGATGCTTCAACAAGAAGGAGAGAAATGCGGGGGAATTATGGAATTTTTGTGTTTTCTTTAGTTCAATGGTTGGCTGCTATTGTACTAAAGGGAGGGAATGTTCACGAGTTCTTATTTTCTTTTCAGCTTTCTAGAATGTGATTAGGAGTCCCTTTTGTATACTTCCTGTGTACATGAGCGTTGACTAGTTTCTTTCAATCAATAAATTTCTTACTTATCAAAAAAAAAAAAAAAAAAGGTCCACCTAAGGACAGTAAACCAGAGGCAAGAGTCCAGTACATGAAAAGTGTGATCCAAGAGCTCTAGCCTAGTAAGCCACCTTCACCATGGGACTAACCAGATTCTATGACATGCCTAAATTTTCAAGAAGATGTCAGATGAAGTTGTACCATGCCAATGATAAAAGCCTACAGTGCTTTCAAAATCAGTCAAAATTGCCGTGATATGCAGCAGGGGGGACAATTAATTGTCAATCTATATCTAAGTAACTCTCTTCAAAACCAAACACCAATCTGGAAAAAAAAGTGAAAAAAACCAAGAAAAAGTTAATGCTGACTGTCGGTGGTAAGGCTAAGGAAGGATTTAGGAGTTTCGTGATGAACTGTGGCAGAAGCTGCACCTGTTCTGTTTGAACAACTCGCTCGGTAGAAAGAACTGGCAACAAGGACTGAGGCTGATGGCTAGGATTTTGCTGGCTTTGCTGCTTCTGTAACTGAAGCTCATATGAGGTATACTCCCCAGGCTTCTCCCACTGCAAAGCCAACTTATAGTCATTTTCTCATCTTTTCAAATCATCAAAAATCAACATAAAAATGCAAGAATGATGATTCAATGCAGCATATTTACCCTGCTCTCATAAGTAACACAATTATAATAGTACTTGTATCCATCAGGGCAGGTATGTTCACTCCAATCACACTCTAAAGGAGCCACTATCTGGGGACTTAAAGGTACAGCTGGTGAGCTAGAAGTGCTAGCAAGTATTGGAGGATTGGTTCCAGTACGTGGAGACTGCAGAAAAAACAATGCAAAAATTATGATACAGTTGCCAAAATCACAGAGACACGAGGTGACCGTATGATATGAAGTCGAATGAGTCCATCATCAACTACTAGCCAGGTATCACGATTAACATCTATTAAACACCAACTGTGTTGTATGTGTACAGGGCTTTCTTTTCCACCAGTGGTTGATCGCACCACCAGTGGTTGATCGCACCTACAAGATATCAACTATGCCAAAACTTAGCACCATTGAAACAATACAAAGCCTCCAAATCATAACTATCACCATTCAAGGTCGAAGCCATGCTTGGGACTCCACCACACATGCTTGAGAGTTATTTTTTGCCTCAGCAAACAAATATTTCTATAAAATTCGGAGATCCACTCCATGAAGGTTTTCATGTGTGTCTTTGTCAACGATGCTATGAGAGGATGCTCATGACATTACCTCTGAATGTGTGCCAATACTTCCGAACACTCCAATTTCCTCAGTGACCAACAGATAAGTTACCCCATACAAGTTGCTAAATAATCAATATCATTGTAGTACCTGCTGACTAGTCACTTGCAAACTCAGCTGCTGTTCGACTTTATCAGTTTGATGAGACTGCCTCTGCACATCAGAGACGGCTAGTTGAGATGATTGTGAGCTTGTCGGTGGAGTTTGCGTTTGTTGTAAAGACATCTGAGACAACTCTGAAGTTGATTGTTGGAGGGAAGGAAATGGTTGTTGCATGACTGGTTCTTGGTTTATCATTTGCGGAACAGCTTGAGGTAATGAACTTGTGGAATTTGGTTGGATAGGAAATGAAGCATTAGGCAAAATACACCCTCCATCCCCAACATTTGGTCCTAGCCTGCCAACAGATAACCACAGAAAGTGGGAAAAAAAGACTCATTTCAGTACATTTTGATATGAATAACTAAATAAGAGTGGAGGCACATGTACCTAGCAAATGGTTCTTTTGAAAAGGGAGTAAAATTTGCGCTTGCAAACCCATGATTGCCCCTGGAGAGAGTAAGAGAGTCAACAAACAAATGGTAATCCTGGTTAACATGGTGTGATAAAGAAGATATAATAGCATGGTTCAGGAAGTGGCTAGTTTGGACAGCATTTCACTTTTACTGAACCAAAGAAACCAAGTCCCGTGTATAAACTTTAACAAGTAATTTTAACTTAACTATAATCCATTAATCACACACACAGCATGGATTAACATCTGTTCAAGAAAGTCAAAGGAAGCAAAAACCTTGGTTCTCCAGTCCTAGGTTTCTTAGGATCCGCAAAACGAACAATCAATGGCTGATCACAACCCTAAAAAACATAAACAGAGGAAAAATAAATATATAGAAAGCCTTTAAAAGTGCAATCATGAAAGCAGAGAAGTGATGCGTGTAAAGATATCAGATTTACTCTCATCATGAAGGTTCCATTTAATGCTTTTATTGCTGCCAGTGCCATATCCCTATGAGAAAATTTAACGAATCCACTTCCTTCAAAACAGCACAAGCATCCATTCAAGTTATCAATTGATAGTGCAACGGGATACAAGATTCAAATACAAATTTATAAAATGTGCCATGGCAGTAACATAGCAACATGTTGATAGCGCACATTCAGTGCATTATATATATGAGATGAGTTTTGGAAATAAAAATTTATGTGCCATCCAGGCAGATCAAAGAGCTGGTTTTTCTAAAGCAAAAGTTCAATAGAGAACAGTAAGGGGGCACAACTTGCATGGAGAATGTGCACAAAGGACACAAACCTCGAGAGCCAGCAAGCTTTAAATGAAACTATGAGGAAAATTACCCACCCATTATAGCACTTTACCTTTTTTGTTTCTACCTTGAAGTAATTGTCGTGTACAATTTGGAAAGAACATAGGATTGGACATATGATTGCTATAGTGGTTGGTATGGGGTCAATGAGGTGCTGGAGATGGTGGTCCAGAGCAAAAATTACCTACCAACATGTCCAGTCCAAAATGCTAAATTTAATGCCATTGAATATGAAGAACACAGGATTGGACATTAATATGATGGTTGAATGAGGTCAATTAGAGTGCTGGTGATCCTTAGGTGAAACCTGATACAATGAGGTAGAGATGGTGGCCCAGAGTAAAATTTACCTAAAAACGGCAACATATCCAGTCCAAAATTCTAAATTTCACCATTAGATATGAAAGGCATACTACAGGGTAGATCAAGAACACACCACGACTTTGCTTCAATTCATCTCGCATGATGAAGATATCTTCAACAAGACCATAGGGGGAAAATATCTGACAGAGAAAACATTCATATAAAACTCATACACCAATAAGGTAACATAGAGACCAATAACTGCAGTTGAATTTGAAAATGAAAATAAGAATGCCTTCCACAAAGTCCTGTGAACAACAACAAAGCATGATGGGGCAATGAATTCATCATCAAATTTGGGAACTTACCTAAGTTCAGTCTAGCTACAAAGACTGCACACACAAAGGAGCACACAAAGACAAATTTTTATGGCACACAGCCAAAGTAGGCATTTGATGCAATGACATTTCAATCTAAATTGATTTTCTGTCCATGCACATTCAATGATATGCACCATGTATTTTGAAAAGCAATCCATAAAAGAGGGTAGCTCCCACCTTGAACAGTCCCCAAACTGATCTCAGCTCTAAACATGCAGTAATGCCTTTTGTGTAAAGCGTTTGTACTCAAAATTTTCTCATAATGTTTCACTGATTATACTTCTCTGGTCTAAATAGCGCTACTCAGTCTATCCAGTGAAGGCATTGTGAAGGCAATGCAACCTTGTTTACATTTAGAAATACATTGTATCCCTCCCCGGACCCCACTTAAGTGAGACCAGTATTGGGTAATGACCCCTTTATGCATCCTACATATTTACCTTTGCAGGAGTCTATGCATTTATGTGTCACACATGCAAGTTGTTACATACATAGAAACAAGAAAGTTGAATTTATTTTGCTGAGGTATGCAAAGAACTAGAACATTCAATGAATATGGATCATACCTCCTCAATTTCTTTTGCCGGAGCATCTTTGTTCAGGCAACCAACGTATAATTTGTCCAGTACCCCTATCATAAGAAAACATAACAAAAAATCAGCAAATGAACATAAAAATGTAAGAATATTTGTGTACCTATTGATAAAAAGAAAAGGCAGACAGTTCTTTTGTTTGAACATCATATGTGCACAAGTGAAGAACCGAAGCATTGTGCAAGAACAAAACCAATGCAGCTGCGTAGACACCATATGTACTCAGATAAATGTCAAAAACATTATTTTTTATATAGGTAAAATAAAACAATATTAAAACAAGTAAATAGGCAAAGCCCAAGTACACAGGAAGTATAAAAATGAGAGCACCTGGAAAAGCAAAGGAAGCCTTGAAATAACATTTTATTTCTCACTTTTCTATGGAAACATGCAAAGCTATAAAAGCTGTATACTGCACTACTAAAGACAATGATTTTAGCGATGCAAAATTTTTCATTATGTATAAATGCTTATAAGCATTGTAAAATAAATACTCCTTCTGTAATTGCAACCCTATCAATAACAGGTCAGTCCAGATCAACAAGAACTCTGCAAATACGCTTGTTAGGAATCCAAATCTCTTTTAGTACCATGCATCTTAAAAATATAGTAATATACTTTGAGCTATTGAATTTCCACACAACATAAACACGGATCAAGCGATCATGACTAATGTCCATACCTCAAGAAATTAAGAAGTGTCTGGTTGGAATCAACTTCTAATTAGAAGCCAGCTTCATGACAGCTCAGCTTCCATTTCCATTTAGGCCTAGAGGTTAATGTACTTTTTTTTTTTTTAGAGGTTAACGTACTTATCTAAGAAAGATAATAGTTTTATCACTTAAGGTTCATTTGTATAATACATCCCTTTAGCTCTTCATAAGAAATATTTTGGCAGTTTAACAGTCTTTATGCATCTATTATTACAAAAGGATATCCAAATGGTATGTGGCAAAACGTTGAGACTCAAAATTCTAAAATCTTTGCTGGGGATTTGATGCAGGGGAAAACCTGAATAAAAGTGGAAATACATGATTGAGAGAAAATGAAAAGGCATTTTAAATAGAACATTACCAAGACGTTCTCGTTCCTTATCAGCATATTTGACTAAGAGGGGAACATTCTCCTGGAAAAGCAAATATGTAAGACAAATATGCAAATGTGGATTGACCAAAACCAGCAAAAGCCTTCATATATTCTTACTAGAAGCTGGAGAACTCACCCCAGCAAAAGTATATTGATGGTTTAAAGCTCTAATCGCCCCTTCAGCTTCATCTACAGTTGCATACTTCACAAAACAACTTCCTGTAAAAGTAAAATTATGTTCGTTAGATCATTTTCTTCATAAAGTGCTTTTTAACCCCAAGGGGTTGGCCCAAGTGGTGAAGGCCTTGGTCTTGGGGTATCACTCCCTTTAAGGTCCAAGGTTCAACACCTAATGGGTGCAAACAATCCTTTAAGGCCACACCCCCTGGTGAAAAGCCAGCAATTTAACCAGTTCCATGTAGGAAGACTTCTGAGGGTGCGGTGTATGGGACCAGGGTTTACTTTGCAGGGGTGGGTCCGAAGGGCCCTGCCTTGGAGAGGTTTTTCCATAAATTAATATTATTCTTCCAATGATACATAATAGAAGCAAAACATTCATTCTCTCAATCTCATTCTCAGTCTTGTAGCCTAGCTCTATTGGCTATATATTAATTTCATGATTTATGCTACGAACAATTCAGACTTAAAACCCCATCCAATTTGACAAGATTTTTTTCTATATGTAATAAGAATTTCATTATAAGTGCCAAAAGCAGAATCCAAGTACAATGAGATTGTACAAGAAAGTCACCTAGCTAGAAATAGAAAAAGCAAAGGATACAAGAAAATAATGGAAACTAAGTCCAACGGAGGAAAGCGTTGAAAAACAAAGCCTTGATCTCCTCCATTGTCCATTCGCGGTCCTAGAAATTTATATCATTCATTTCCTTCCAAATACAGCAAAAAAAAGTATATGGAAATCAATTTCCAGACTGCCAAGATTTGTGGGCTACCACCTAATCCTCTCGAGTCTCGATGAGTGAAAAAGATTTCACTATGCTCCTAGGCATGATCCAAGCCAAACCAACCTTTCAAATCTAATAGAGACAAAAACGAATCAAATCAAACTCAATAATACACATAAAACATAGTTCTGTAATTGTTAAAATATAACCATTAATGTACTCAAATGTCAGTAATAATCATCCAAGAATTGCACATAGCTGATCATCTGACAAGAATACTGAACTTTGAGGATTGACTGTCTGCAATAAATTAACTTCTAGGTGAGAGCATTCATAGCACAAAAGCACAATCTATCTACCTTATGAAAATCTGGTTGAAAGTCCTGAGGTCATCTTCAACATTGTTAATAGTACACCATGGTAAATTGGCAGATTGATACCATGGAGAGCCATTCAGAGGGCCAGAAAAGGGATAATAATATGGATTAAAAATCTCCATAAGAATAGCATCACAATACCTTGCTGTTGACCAGTTCTCTTATCCTTTAATATAACAACTTCAACTACATTTCCATGTTCTTCAAAGACAGGTCGAATCTGATGTAAAGAGAGGTATCCAACAGTTAAAATATCATACTTATGAGAAGCAGGAAAATTAGTAGCAATCTCAAAAGAAGAAAATTTAATGAAAAAGTCTCGTTGGTTGCACATTCTAGCCGGGGGGAGGAGATGTTCGGTTTTTCCAGCCAAGAATGCCTCATATAACTATAGTGGATAATCCTCTTAACCTCCCTTTGTGGGCAAAGACAATGTCAGGTCAGATGATGAGGTACATTAACATATGGCAAGCAATGCAGACATGTTTATGCGTCAACGGAAACAATAACTTACATCAGCTTCAGTTGCTGTTCTCGGAACTGGTACAACATAAAGTTTTACATGACCAACACCGTCCACTTGATCTGAAAAGGGAAAAAAGCAACAACGAGAGAAAACTTAGGACATTTACAAAGCAATCGGAAAATATTAACATGGTTTTCACGTGAAACCACCAAACAAAATACAAACCAAAAAATGCAGTAGTTTTTTCATAATAAAAAACGTAGATTATGAATTCTCTAATATCATTAGCGCAGAATACGAATACAAGAAAGGTTAAAAGCCAAGTAACAGGAAACACATTCTGCTGATATGTAACAGCAAGTTGCGAGTGAAGCTATGCAATAAAATGCTTGCGAATTCATATTAAAATAAAGTGAAGTCCGCTGGCATTACCTTTCTAAGTGAAGGGAGGAATAAAACAGACTTGTACAGTGAAAATAAGTAAAAGAACTCAGCTAGAGCCTTACAACAAGAGAACTAAAATCGGTAAAGAATGAGTAAAAGAAGTAAACATAAATTTCTTTTTTCAGTTCTTTTCAAAATTACAATGATCACGAACCAATTACTTCTATTTAACTCAGTTAATTGAAAATTTTTCTTTTCCAACAACCAAACAGGAAGTTATACACACACAAACCTGGGGAAGCTCCTCGAGCTGATTGATGCCGCCACCTTTTTCGTCCAAAATAACCAGAACCAGGACCATATCCCGCACCGTCACCAACGCCAACACCACCAGCGCCACCATTTGGCGGAAATCCTCCAGATACAAACAAATCGTTTGGTTCAGCGATCACGTGGTGATGGTGGTTGTAGCTGTGGTCAGGGTGCTGGTGGTGACGGTAATCGGGTTGGTAATTGTGGTGGTGGTGATGATAGTTGGGGTTGTTGAAGTGCTGGTCATGGTGATTGGGATGGTAGTTAAAATGCTGGTCGTGGTGATTGTGGTGGTCGGAGTGGTGGTTATGGGGGTGATAGTGGGGCTCTTGGTGGCTATTAAAACGTTCTCCTCTGTGCTTCTCCAGCTTCGCTAACTGTAAATCCTTAGCGAAACCCTAACCCTAGAATTCGACTGAATCAGAAGAGCAATGAAGACGAAGATTATAAAAAACTAGCGTTCGCTCAGGTAAAAACCGCCGGTAGTGTCTTTCTTTTTCGTTAAATATTCGGGTTTTTTTTTTTTTTTTTTTTTTGACATTGTTAAATATTCGGGGAGAAATGCTAGAGAGAAGTCAATATAGCAATGCACACTTTATATTTACTGTGTGGCTGCTTCTAGTTGATTGTTTCCAACACTCACTTAGAGAGATGTATGGTCTAGACGACGCCACATCATGTGTGCAAAATGGATGCTCCCAATAATAACTTCTATATATTTTTATTCATATTCTGGTATTAAAAATACTATTTCATCTTGTTAATCTTTAAAATTATCTTTTATAATTATTTTATAGAGAAAAATGTTATTTATCTTTATAATTATTTTACACATTTATTTTAAATAAATAGTGATTATTAGTTTATAAAAAATTAAAGTTATTTTAGTAAAATGATACAATTATATTAAATTTATGTAAAATAATTATAAATATAATAATAATAGTAATAATTTATTAGTACAAGTTATTATAAAATCATAGACAATAAGGGAATTAAATGGTTTCCTATTATTATTCTGATAAGGTTATAAATTTCATAATTCATTACTTGGTATAATATAATTTAATCTATATTAAGGTTTCAATCCTTCTACGGATAGTCGAGACGCGTAACACTGGGGGAATAGGCATCCACCTCAGCCGATATATTAAAAAAAATAATAGAAAATAGACGAAAAGAAAAGAAAGAGTGGGTCTTCATCTTCGTGGGTCTGAAGAACTGCAGAAGAATTGCAAGTAGGGTTGTGCATAATTGGGCCTAAGCTCGATCCGTCCAGCAGAACCGACTTCTCCAACCCGTGAGAGACGGGTTCATCGGGTCATATGAATGATGCGGGTTTGAGTAAAACTAACCCGTCGAAGCCGTCCAAACCGACTCTGCATCTGAAGACGAAATCACTTGAAGACGAAGATGAAGACGAAGACACTCCTCTCCATTGCGGAAACCCTATTCACTGTCGCTGTTCTCCGTCTCCTTTCGCCGTCGCCGGTCGCAGCGGTCATCGCAGAGGTTCGTTCTCTCTCTCTCTCTCTCTCTCTCTCTCTCTCTCTCTCTCTCTCTCTCTCTCGGTAAGATTTAAGTTTTGGAACTTTGTTTGGTGCTCTGTGTGTTCTCTGTTTAGTCGTCGGAAACCCTAGTTTTCTTTATGCGGTGATTGTCTTTGTTTATCCATAATTTCTTTTATGGGTTTGCTCTAATATGCGGTAATTTCTGTTGACAATAAAATCCCTAAAAAAATCGCTGAATATGGATTAATTATGCTTGAAGCTTGTTCCCAACTCCAAGCTTGTTTCTCTGGGATGTCTTCCTTGAAACTGTCGAATAAACATGATTTCTTTGGCCTAAGGTAGTATGACTTTGTGTTCTGAGATTAATCCAAAAAAAATTTAAGAGGGAGATCATCAAATGCAATAATTAATGGCCGGCCTAAAACAGCTTCTTCAAGGATCAAAAATTAATGGCCGGCCTGAAAAAGATTATGATGATAAAGATGATAAAATAATTAAGAAATAAATAAAAATAGAGGAAGATAAAATTCTAACTCTGTGTGACCAAAACTTCATTATCAAATCCAGATATGGATCTATCGTTTTGAAATCTTTGCTGATGTATACGAAATAATATATTTAAATGCTTAAGCAAGTAACTTTGATTGGTTAAATTAGAATTAAATATGTCTTTAACTGTTGAGTGTCAAGGTGAAGATAGCTATATAGCTATAGTATGGTGGACTGTACCTCCTCATGATGCTGCCTAACATCACAATCATTACTTGCTAAAAGAAGTTTCTAAACCAGAAAACTGCAATTTATGTTTAATTGTAAAATTTATGTTTCTGTCATGCATCCATTGTATCTATTTGTGGAATTATGGGTTTTGTTGTCCTTTAAACGTATCTCTTTAGTGGTCATTCCTTGGTGCTAGATTGCTTTATGTTATGTCTGACAGTTCCTCATTCCCATTCCCATTCCCAAAGAGATAGTCACTAGATTTGAATCATCACTTGGTTTCTCTTTGATAATCTATTCATCTTAACTACTCAACAATCTGTGATAGAACTAGGTAGTAATGAAAAATATACGTGAGTGACAGTGATTTATCTTTCTTTTGAGTTTCTTTAAATCATAAAAATAGAGTAATTTTCAGTTTATATCCTAATATCTTGATTTTTGTATGTTATATTATATGTCAGCTCATATATGGATTGCTTCGAAAGTGACACTCGTACAAATTTAAGAGATAATGAGACTGATACTCTTTTGGAAAACCGATCACAAATGGCTTCAAATATTAACTTGTCTAGTGACACAAGTCTCTCAGTCCCTCCTCGTAAAATGAGGGCAAATAAGGACCCCTCAGCAGTGTGGGATCATTTCACTAAAATAGATGGATGCCCTTTAAATGACCCAAAAGCGAAGTATAATTATTGTCACAAGATTTACTCTTGTCATCCCAAAAGACATGGTACATCAAGTATGCTACAACATCTTGGTACTTGTAAGCAACATCCTCATAGAATTAGACTTACGGATCAACAGACTATGAGTCGTGAGGGGGCTCTTGAGGGAATTGGAGATAGTGATGTCAATAACTTGGCAAATGCACATAAGTTTGATTCAGAAATTGTACGAATGGCAATTGCTGAAATGATAATTTGTGATGAGCTTCCATTTAGGATAGTAGAAGCCCAGGGATTTAGGAAAGTATGTAGATCACTTGAACCAAGGTTCCAAGTGCCATCTCGAACTACTGCGGTGAGAGACTGTATTAAACTATTTAAAATGGAGAATGAGAAGTTAAGGAAAATATTTAAGACGGTTGGGCGGGTTAGTTTAACCACTGACACATGGACGTCGATTCAAAACTTAAATTATATGTGTCTTACTGCACATTTTATCGACTGTGAATGGAAACTACACAAAAGAATTTTAAACTTTTGCATGATCCCTAATCACAAAGGAGAAACTATTGGAAAGTATGTAGATTCATGTTTACAATATTGGGGTATTGACAAGATCTTTACTGTTACAGTTGACAATGCTTCCTCAAACGATATTGCCATTGAGTATTTAAGGAAGTTCGTAGGAGGTCATTTGTTGGAAGGGAAGTATATTCACATTAGGTGTTGTGCCCATATTATGAACCTCATTGTGAATGATGGGCTCAAAGATTGTGATGATTCAATTACAAGAGTGCGTAATGCGGTTAGGTATGTTAGATCATCTCCCGCAATAATGGATAAATTCAAAAAGTGTATAGAGAAGGAGAAAATTGGTTGTACGAAATTGGTATGCCTTGATGTTTCCACAAGATGGAATTCGACTTATCTAATGCTAAAAGTTGCATAAGCATTTAAAAAACCATTTCTGCGATTGGAGAAGGATGATGATTCTTTTTTTCGTTATTGTCGTAATGTGAACTTGAGCCCTCCAAACTCTAGTGATTGGGAGAGAGTTAGAGTATTGATAAAGTTTTTGAAGATTTTTTATGATGCTACTGTGAGACTTTCTGGCTCTTTGTATGTCACATCTAATGCATACTTCCAAGAGTTTTGTGGCATCCAATCACATTTGTAAAAAATGTGTCAAAGTAATGATGCAGTGTTGAAATGTATGGCGGCGAATATGAAGATTAAGTATGATAAATATTGTGGATCAATCGAGAAGACTAACTTGATGATATTTATTGCTGTTGTTCTTGATCCAAGATGCAAATTTAATCTTTTGCATTTTTGGTTCAAAAAAATATATGGTGGTAATTTAGTCGAAGAAATGATGACAAAAATGAAACAATTGATGATTGATATTTATGGAGAATATAATGTTGTGTATGGGAGTTCAAGTGGAGTTTCCTATTCTGAGCCTCCTTCCTCAGCTGATCCTAGTATGATTGATTCTGATTATCAACAGAATTTTTGGGTTGAGTATGAGGAAGAAATAATTGAATCTAATTTTATGAACAAATCATAGATCGATCAGTACTTGGAACATGGTTGTGAGACACGAGCTCCAAATTTTGATATTTTAGATTGGTGGAAGATCAATGAAGTAAAATATCCTATTTTGGCAAGAGTTGCACGGGATGTGATGGCCATTCCCGTTTCTACTGTTTCTTCTGAATCAGCCTTCAGTACAGGGGGTCGGGTGCTTGACCCATTTCGTAGTTCACTATCTCCAAGAACAGTCGAGGCACTTGTTTGTACACAAAATTGGTTGAGAGATCCAATACCCATTGATCTTCGTGCCTCCTTGGATAATATTAAAAGCTTTGAGGCGGAATTGGATAATAAACTTATTTTTTATTTACATATTTATTAAACTTTTTCATTATGTTTATTTTTATATCATTTAATAATTATCATGTGTTTTTTTAGAGTTTGATCCAAAATCAAGTTTTACTTACGTTGTTAAGGAGTAACTCAAGGCTTATGGTTTGCATGATGGTATGTTTTTCATTTTCACTCTTTTGTTAGAGAAATTAAACCACTTTGTGTTGACTTTGATTATTTGATATGCTATTATTGATTTGGTGTTAGACTTTTTCATAATGACAGATATAGAGGAAGAGATGGGAAGCTGCTGTTATTTGATTGTTGGATGCTCTTCAATCTTTTATCCGTTAATGTTCATATTTTTGTAATTTAGATAGTTTTTGTAATAGATGGCTTATGTACATTTTTTTTATTAGTTCTAATTTAGATAGTTTTTGTAATAGATGGCTCCTTCTTTTTATTAATTCTAGTTCTTTTGGTTTATTTTTTGGAAGAATTAATATTCTTCTTCTTTTGGTTTTTTTTTTTTTCATTGGTTTATGTCAATATTTTTTTAATGTCTTTTGAGATCTTAGTGAACTAATTTTGCATGCTATATTCATTTCATTAAGTTGTAACTTAACACAGGTCACTAACTAACTAAAAAGAAAAAAAGAAAGAAAGAAAGAAGAAGAAGACCCGACCCGACCCGGTACTGTGCGGGCCGGGTCGGACCGGGTTGGCGCGTAAATAGTACCGGGTCGGGTCGGACCGGGCCCAGACCCGGTTGGAGTGCATCGGGTTGCAGCCCTAATTGCAAGGGTCGAAGGGAGTCTAGACGGCATTTCTGTTGGGTCTCTCGTGGATCTGAAAAATACTTATTTAAGTTCGTATTTAAAGATCTTCAGTGTTGGGTCTCTCGACCTGCACTTGTTCGTGGGTAAATCTTGCAAAAAGGAACTCCATCACCAAAAATCACCGCATGAACATATTCCATCTTTAAATAAATGGAATCGGGCAGAATCCCTTACAAGTATTTCTCTCTGGGTAATCTAGAAATGTACTTTGTGACATTGTAGGAAGGCCAGCAGGAATAAAAATCAATCCAGAGGCAATCGCAAGCTTCTCACTATGGTGGTTAAGCATCTTTATCTTCTATGACTCCTCTTCTAAGTTTGCTAAGTGTGCACATGAGCTAATTACACTCCCTAGAGTAAAATCATCCGGCACAATCCCATTTCTCTGCATATTACAGAAAGTCCTAACAGCTTCTTCACTATATCCATTTTTACCATAACCCACAAGCATTGCAGTCCATGATACAACATTCTTACTGGCCATTCTCACAAAAGCTGCTTCTGCATATTTTATGCTTTTACACTTGCAATACATGTCGACAAGAGAACTACCCACAAAGACTTTTTTTTCATGATCAGTCCTAATTATATAAGCATGAATCTGCTTCCCTTCTTCCAAAGCCAAAAGACCCCCACAAGCCGTCAAGACACTACCAAAAGTAAATTGATCCATAACTAAACCTTTTGACCTCATTTCTTTTAAAACATCTACTGCTTCTCTAACTTGGGAAGGGTAAACGGCGAGGACGAAGGGAGGCTTCGTGGGAAGAAGAAGATGAAGACGAAGGGAGGGAGAGCTTCGTGCCAAGAACTATTTGCAGACGAAGGGAGGAAGGCTTTGAGGGAGGGAGGCATGAGAGGCTTAAGTGGGAATAAATGTAGTGTTTTGGAAAAACATCTCATCTAATCATTACAACTTTCTCAACTTCCAATACAAAATAAAATAAACAATTTAACTTTTTCAAATTTCAAATCAAAAATAATATTAAAAAATATATTCTAAAAATATTTTATTCAATTTTTTAACTTTAATCTCAACTTCGAAAACAAACGAACCCGGGAAGGAGAGTTCGAAGGGTCTGGAATAATTGTTTGTTGTCGTGGGGGAGAAATGAACTCAAACGAAATGAAACGTTTAGCAAACCCCACAAAACGGTGTGTTTCACATGTTCCATATCAACAGCGTTTCCCCCGCAATTATGCACGCCGACTGCGTTTAGATTTTTTCTATTACTAAATATGAGGTGGCAATGATCCTAGCATTGTTTAGGTCTATGAGTTACATGAGTAGGTTAAAAGAAAAAAGAGTTAGTACAAGGTGGTGGGGAGAGTGGCGTACAAGGATTTGGATTTTACTCCGAACTTTGAATACGACATGATTTTTCATGTAAATTTGTTGAGAGAGAAAATTATGAATAAAATTAAATTATTTTTTAATACGTCCAATATTAAAATAAAAAATATTTAATATAACTTGTCATCTATCAATTATTTATTTAAATGTTAGATTTTTCACATTCTTAATCAA
This sequence comes from Juglans mandshurica, assembly GCA_022457165.1. Classification (NCBI taxonomy): domain Eukaryota; kingdom Viridiplantae; phylum Streptophyta; class Magnoliopsida; order Fagales; family Juglandaceae; genus Juglans; species Juglans mandshurica. The sequence continues at coordinate 26,575,762 of CM039623.1, forward strand.
AACTTTTTTGATAAATTTGCAATAATAATTAGGATTTTTTAATGGTGTTATACTTCTTTTGGCTGGATTCCAACGTTCTAAATGAAATGATTTGGTTCAGAGTGGAAGAGGATAATTGTTGCTTTAAAATTATTCTTTAACTAAAGTCAGATGCTAAGTTTCAACGATTTTAAAAATATAAGTAGAAGGGAGTCATAAACGAGAGGGTTGTTTGACATGAAACATAATCTGTTTTATAACATTATTATGTTTTTCCATCTATAGAGACAGATTCTTTTTTAATTTTTTAAATAAATTTTTACTTAATAATATAAGAGATTGATAAAAAAAATATATATATACAAATTAAGGTCTGGTTTGGATTGCCAAGTCCTCACATTTCACCTCATCTCAAGCCTAATGATACCCTTACAACTTATTTACTACTGTTTTACTATCCAACTATTTTTTTTTTCATTTTGTTACTTGAATCTGGAGTAAAAATATCAGAACATGATATTCTTTCATAATCTAGAAGAAAATTTCAATTTTTAAAACTTTCTTAAATTTTCACATAAAATATAATAAACAATTCAACTTTTTCAAATCTAAAAATAACTTTCTTAAATTTCTATACCAAATATAATAAATAATTCAATTTTTATTCTACTATTCATAAACCTTCTCAACCCATCTCAATTCATCTTTAAATCCAAATCTCTCCTAATTCTTCGTTGAGGGGAGGGTTTTCGTTTTTTTGTTTAGAAATTGTAATCTGTTTATCCATCATTAAATATGATTTTTTTTTATAATAGTTGTTCATTAAAAACGTGAGGTTAGAAGTTTTTTAAATAATTTCGTTTTTATATAATTATTCTTAATTTAGAATAGAACCGTGAAATAAAAAATATATATTTAAAATAATTTTAATTTTATTATTTTATATAATCATTCTCATGTAAAAATAAAATTATAAAATAGCAATAAAATAAAAAATTAAAATTAAAATAAAGAGTGGTTTGAATTCAGAGATAAGTTGAGATGGGTTGAGATGGTTTATGAATAGTAGAATAGAAGTTGAATTATTTATTATATTTTGTGTGGGAATTTGGGAAAGTTATTTTGAAATTTGAAAAAGTTGAATTGTTTATTATATTTTGTATAGAAATTTGAAAAAATTGTAATGATAAGATAAAATGAATTGAGATGAGTTGAGGTGGGTTGTGGTGGTTTTTGAATGCAAACTACTCCAAGTTTAGTTTGATTATCCCAAGAAAGTACAAAAATAGAAATAAAATCTAACCGATTCATTGGCGGTGAAAATGATAGGGCCAGAGCCCTAACCCCTCCCAAGCTTCTCGTCGTCGTCCGAAACCCTAACTATCATCTCTCTCGCAAGGTATCACTTGCTTCTTCTTCCTATTCCTCTTATTTTCTTCCTCTTTTCTTTGTGTTTTCAAGCGGTTCCGATTCTTGCAGTGATTCCAATCGTTCACTATCCGTGCCCCTAACATTTGATTATGTTCGAAAGCATTTCTTTTAGCTGTACTCTCACATTGAAGCATTCGCTTTTAGCTTAGCGTAGTATGCGCAAAAATTTCACTGACTCCGATTTTCATTGCGGTTAGTACTCGCTTGTTTCTTTGGAAATTTTCAAAGGTAGAGACGGACGAAGCCAGGATTATAATTTTGTAGGGGCGGAGTACTTTTAGGTCTAGAATAAATAGTTGAATTGAAAATTTTTAAAAACATATTTAACAAATTGATAAAAAAAACAAGTAAAAAAATAAGAAAGAAAAAAATTAAATTTCAAATTTGCATTCTTCCATAAATAGCAGTAATTTTATATCTAAGCTTTTCATATGTTGCAATTAAGAGAAGAGGTTGAATTATGGAAACGATGTAAATAAGAATTAAAAAAAAGTTTTGTATATATATAAATCATAAACTAAGTTTTGTATTTTACTGAATAATGTATAGCAATAGCGTCATATATTTAAAAGTTTTTAATTAGCGCAATTGCATACTGTGTAGCCAGCTATCCAGTGAATGTGGAGTTTTTTGTTAAATATGTTTTAACCAGATAATTACAAACTTTAAAAGAGAAATAATCTAATGTGAATATCATATTCTAATTTAATTTATTGAAATAAAACTGAAAAACAAAATGTAGTTACCAACTTACCATAAAATTCTAAACGAGACCAAATTCTAATTTGATGATATATAAGAAAAATCTATTAGAAAATTGTTGACAATTTGCAAGGCACGCCTTAAGACGGACCATTTAAGAACATTGGCCAGTGCCAATTATGAGAACATTGGCCAGTGCCAATTATGAATTGTGGACAAGAACAAGAAAAAAAGTACCAAAAACTTTTTTGATAATTAAAAAGGTACCAAAAAGTAAGGGAGATATACAAATTAGACAAGAATAGTGTGTGTGTGTATTATCCTATTTTTGGGTTAGAGCCAAGGCCCCCCCCCCCCCCCCCCCCCCCCGGCCTCGTCCCTGGGTAGAGATGCATTGAAATGCAAGAAGCTTGAACTATATTTCTTGTAGAAACAAAACCTAATTTATTTTTTATCTTTTTCTAGTTTTCATAAGAGAATGTTTGATATATTTATTACGCATAGGTGTGAAACCCAAGTACTTAAAATACACACAAGAGAAGGCACCCGACTAACCGACTAAGTAGAATAAGGAAACCAAAATTACATAAAACTAAGATGTAATTAGAAAATCTAGAACATTTCAAAGCATATAACGGAATTTCAAGGTTAAGTCATTTTTAAAACACTCATTCCTCTAGTCAACTCATTTGCCTTGAAGTGCATTTGGAGACACAAGATGCCCTAAGGGTAGCTTCCTTAGGGCTGTATTTGCAAGCAAACCAGAGACTGAGGCCTCTTTTGCATTCAAAACCCACCTCAACTCATCTCAACTCATTTCATCTCATCATTACAACTTTTTTAAATTTCCACACAAAATATAATAAACAATTCAACTTTTTCAAATCCCAAAATAACTTTCCCAAATTTCCACACAAAATATAATAAATAATTCAACTTTTATTCTACTATTCACAAACCATCTCAACCCACCTCAACTCATCTTTGAATCCAAACCACTCCTGAATCGTGATATACCTCACAATGAAACGGGGAAAATATTGATCACCTTTCTATTACATTGTGAATTGGCTAGGAATTTATGGGAGGCAATATTTATAACTTTTGGCTTTGAGTGGGTTATGCCCACGAGGGCGGTGGAATGTAACAACTTGGGGAAAGTGCTAGCCACATCTTCGTTATAACCCCAAAAGGAATAGTCAATTTAAAACTTCCGAGAAACACTTATAAAGCCTAGTTTCACCGGGTAAGTAGCCAATGTAGGACTTAACACCCATTACTAACTTGATAACCTACTCATTCTATATGGGTTATTCATATCCCTGGTTGGGAGTTTGTAATGCCCCCCTTAAATTCTCAACGTCTTCACTGGGCCATGTCATGCAAAGCTCTAGTATCACGACTGACCTTACTAGGTGGCTCTGATACCATATGCAACAACCTAGAGCAACACTAGTCTTTTTGGCTGAATCTAGAGCAACACTAGTTACTTATATGCTATAACCCCAAAAGACTAGTCAATTTGAAGTTCATTAGAATCATTTATTAAGCCCAATCTCACCTAATAAGTTGCGAATGTGGGACTTAACACCCATCACTAACTCTATAACCTACCAACTCTACGTGGGTTATATATATTCACAATTTGGTGCTGGAGTGCTACACAAAATCCTTGTGATGATCTTAGAAATTCAGATGTTCGGTACCTTTATGTTTAATGTGGTGAATTTGGCAAGAATGCAATGCCCTGAATTTGTAGAAATCGTGAGAGGACAGAGTCATAATTAAGAGCCATAATTTTCGGCAATCTATATGCTTGGATGACTTGCAATTCTCCAACTGAGATTTTTGTTTTTCTTCTTCCTGCCAGTTGAGTGTATCCTTTTGTATACTTCCTATGTACTTGAGTTGTGCCCCCTCAATGCCATTAATAAATCTGAAGCTTTATTATTAAGATATCAAGAAGTCCACCATGAAGTTACTGTAAAATAGAGGTTCTTGATTGATGTAGCTTTGTGAATATCACTGTCATGTTTGGGTTTAATAAGGTACAGTGTTTGAAAATGTAGGTGCTGGATTTTGTTAAGGTTGTTATGAGATGGCAACAAGATCAGACCAAGATATTGACGATGACTTTAGCGAGCTTTACAAGGAGTACACGGGTCCTCTGGGATCGACAACTGCCAATGTACAGGACAAGGTAAAGGCAAACAAAAGGTCTCATGCGAGTTCCGATGAGGAAGAGGAACCTCCTCGTGACCCAAATGCTGTTCCAACTGATTTCACAAGCCGAGAAGCTAAGGTTTGGGAAGCCAAGTCGAAAGCTACTGAGAGGATTTGGAAGAAAAGGAAAGAAGAGGAATTGATTTGCAAAATATGTGGAGAGTCTGGTCACTTTACTCAGGTACTGCTGGATTCTCTAGAAATGCCGTGTTAGTTGTACATTTTGGGGAGTATTGCATACGATCAGCTTTTGTGCGTGTATACATATGTATTGAATTTGCACAATGTATAATTTTTCTTTGTTGCTGTGCTTACCTGTTAAATGTTAAGAGTTATTGGGTTTATACCTTATCGGTATGAGTGGCACTGCTCGAGCTTATGTTTCAGCCTGCTGGGATTAGGTCAGGTTTATGATAGCATATCACATGTCAAATTGAAGCTGACTTGATAATTGGAATATGTCTGGTGTAGGAGTTTATTTATCTAGTTACAGTGAACAATCTAGTTCATTTCAACAGATATTTCTTGGACCCTTCCAGGTTCATATCAATTGACCAGTTTAGTTTAACATCTGCTTTCATTTAGCTCTCCATTGTTTCTCCGTGATGTTTCTCCGTGATTAACTTTTACTGCTGTAACTTTAATCCAGATATGCATCTCTGCACTGCAGCACAAACATACAAGGAGGGATTTTAACATAAGAGAAGAAGCTGAACAATGATAATACAAAGTCATGATGTAGGGCCATCAGGATTTTTTTTTATTGTTCATAGTTGGGTTGAATTGTGAGGTTACTGTGTTAAAACAGTTCATAGTTGCCTAAGCGAAGTATTATCTCAACATTTTGGGAAGCAACAATATGGGCAGGGATGGAGTTTAATGTCCGTATGTGAGTCATCGTACACTGATGGGCTGAACTACCTTTGGTTGGATAATTTGTTGCTCATTTATATCATTTCTCCTTTCTTAGCTTTCATTATTTTCCATGTCTCAAATCTATTTTGGTGTTTTATTCATAAAGTTGTTGTGAAAATAGAGTGAAAGCCTTACCTTTTGTTGAATTGGCATAATAATTATATAAGAGAAAATATATTTGCAACCGTGAATTGTGCAACCGCTGCGTAATCGCTTTGAAAAAAGTGAATAAAACATGGGACCCACATGAAAAAAATTAATTTTTTAATAGTGGACCCCACTATTTTTCAAAGCGATTACGCGGCGGTTGCACACTTCACGTTTGTATGTAGAATTACTCATTATATAAACCCATGGAAACTAGTTGAAAACCACAAAGCCTCATGTATATCATAAATTACATTGCTGATTTTCAAAAATAAGATTTTTTTTTTTCATAAATTCCCTGCTGTTTTCCATATTTATAGGGGTGCCCTTCTACTCTTGGAGCAAATCGCAAGTCTCAAGATTTTTTTGAGAGGGTACCTGCTAGAGAAAAGCATGTGAAAGCACTTTTTACAGAGAAAGTTATACAAAAGATTGAAAAGGATATTGGTTGCAAAATCAAGATGGAGGAGAAATTTATTATTGTCAGTGGCAAGGATAGGCTAATTTTGGCAAAAGGTGTGGATGCTGTGCACAAAGTGATTAAGGAGGAAGGTGATCAAAGGGTTTCGTCTAGTTCCCACGTGGCAAGATCTAGGTCACCTGAACAAAGCCCTGCTGATACACGGTTGCGATGCTCTGATTCCCAAAGGTCTCGTTCTAGTTCTCAGAATGCATCTCAGATTCAGCAGAGGTTTGGTAGGCAAGAGAAGGTTGCAGAAGACCATATTCGGGATGATCTACAGAAATTTTCAAGGGGTTCTCCACAAGGTAGGGACAGCATGGGATATGTTTATGGTGTCCATAGAAAGCTGGTTACTACATGCTTGTATTTTGTGGATCTTTTAGGTTCCTACATACGCCCTATGTGTTTCTGAATTTATTTTCTCCTATTTTCTGAGCACTTAATGGTGCTGCTTGTTGCTTATCATTTGCTTGCAGCAAGAGGTAAGTTCTTATGTTTAGGCGTTTTGTGTACGGTTTGAAGTCAACTTTCGTTTCGTGGTTTAGTCTGAACTGATCTGATTGTCCACCAAAGGAGATTATAGACTGGGGGCACGTCTGGACCTTTTGTCTTGGATGATTTCACTATGAGAATATAAAGATAGTGTGTTGATTAAAGCTACCGTCTATGTTAGGATCTTGAATGAAGTGCTTAACAGACTCTTCATTTCATGAAGCTTATGGTAATAATGGAGCTAGAGATTGCTCAAGCCATTCAAAGTCTCCAGCATGTCCTCCTTACATAGGCAAGTCAAATAATTCATATGATGGTAATAATCAGAGCATCAATGCTTATAGAACTGATGGATGGGATAATGAGAGGAGAGGATCTGATATGCAAACTGGTCGTCAGTTTGATTCCTTCCCTCAGACATTAGAAGGACTAGAGTTGGAGTTTAAAAGGGAGGCAATGGAACTTGGAAGAATTCGTGATAAGGAAGAAGATGAAGAAAATTACAGGCATCGTGAGGTAAGAACTATCTCATTGTGCTTGTGTACATACAGTGTGAGAACGGGTGTAATGGGCCTAGGCCATTTTCAACATACACTAAATATTCAGACGAATTTGCGAAATATGAAAATTTTTTATTTTCTTTTTTGTATAAATCCTAAAATTTTTGCCATAAGCTTGCTTTTTTAAAATTAGTTTGTCTAAGGAAAGCCTTATGGAGGGGAAAATGGTGCGGCTTTGGGCATATGGCTTTACACAACAATATATGGTTATATCCATTTTTTAATTCGTTAACATCGATGAAGTCTATGAAGTTCAACTTTCTAAATTAATATAGAGATCATGTTTTAAAAAAAAAAAATTCTAAATTAAGTGGGAAAATGCTTTTGAATTGGAATTTTTTTCCTCATTTGATCTCCTCGAAAACGAGTCTTTGGGTGCTAATGCCTTACATGTCTAGCCTGATCTTTTCTTCTTTAAACACCCCCCCCCCCCCCCCCCCCCCCTACACTTTTTTAATTGTTTGTGGAGTGCCAGGTGGATCTTTTTGTGATGGTAAAGCTTGCTATTATAATTACCTCTGTGCCTTTAGACTGTTCAGTGCATATGAGTGTGGCAAAGATTCTGGTGAAGGGTTTTGCAGTCATGGGGTTCTTTATTATTATTATTATTATTATATGAGTAGACTTTGCAGCCGTGGTAAAGCTTGAAGTTGAGTAATAAGAGTTGAGAATCTACAAATATTGCCCAAAAAGCTCAAAATTTTTAATGAATCTAAGATGAGAATGGAAGATGTATCCCATTAGACACATCATTTTGATCTTTTTCTCATCGTAGGGTGAACTACTATGTGCTTTGCTGTACTGTGGAGCACATGATTGTTGTTAAAAACCTCTTGATTATGGATTTTGAGCTTGTGATTTCTAACTATTGATTCTACGGGTCAAAGGCTATTAGGGAGATGAGAGAGAACTACATGAAGCAACTGGCTATTCTGAAGGGTACTCATGCAAAACAGTGGGAGGAGTTTCTCCAATTTGATGCCAAGAGGCGTCAACAACAGGCACATCAGCAATTGCCCTCTTCTGGTTTTGGTGGTTATAAACAGCATGGTTATTCCGAGTATGATGGCACCTTGGCCAATCCTCATTATCCTGGGGCCAGTTTAGCAATTGATTCAAGAAGCCGATATCCATACCCTATGGAAAATTACTCTTCAAGGCCTCACGACAAATTTAACGAATTTCAGCGTCAGAGGCGCAAAGATTATGGAAACCCTTACGATCGATACTAATCATTATGCTTAAGACTGGTGAGTTGTCCTGCTCTTCAGTCAAAAAATAGAAAACAATTTCTGGTATTTTATTGATTATTTTACCTACCTAATAGGGCATCCCACAATGTCCTTGTCGAAAGTCACGGTAAGGTATACACATCATAAGACAGGTTCTCTGGCTGCGGTTGTGGACATATAAAAAAGCTTTTATAATTTAAGAGACCGTGCAAGTGTTAATGCACAACAGACAGGGTGCGATAGGTGGCAGATATTGTAGTTGTTTGGTGGGTATAGCTGATCAATTGCTATTAAAGCATTAGCTTAAATTTCATTCCCAAAATTTTCAGGGTCCAGATCTTGCACGGGTATGCATAATGCACAGAGGAAGCCAATAACTAGGTAAGTAAGTTAATTACTGTTTCAAACTTGAGAAGGGATCATTTGTGCTGGTAGAATCAATTTCTTTCAATTTGGTGGTTGAGTCCTGTTCAGAACTTTGTTGTAGAGAAGTGAGACTTGGGTTTTGGTTTATTGGTTAGGAAGTAATATTTTGAAGTTAATGACTCCTGAATGGTTGAGAGTTTGCATTTAGTAATGACTAGTGCTTTTGGCAGAATTCTTTGCACAGAGTATTAAGTAATTTTTTTTTATAATATTTGTTTTATTTTGTTTACTCGAAAATTTCTACCATGTCCTGCACAACATTCTAACTGCAGTCTACCATGTCTCTTGATATATCTTAAATTACCTGGTTTTATATCAAGATGTTGGGAGTCTGGTACACACCGACAGAAATCTGATTGGTATACTAGGCGTGGGTTGTTTCCATTGAGGAATGGTAGCTTTAACCCTAGTGTCTGGGTTTAGATGGTTTGAATGCTAGCCCACAGCGGTGGAGTGGGTCAGCTGCGTTGCAAAGGTAGTATCTGAAATTTGTTATTTTGCTAATTGGTATATGAAATGTGCAAGAGGTGCAGCCTAGTCTATGCAATGTACAATACGATACCTCTCAAATAGCCGTTGATTTATTATCATACAAGTTGATACCTTCTGGCTTGAAGGTTGAAAGTTGCCGCTTTGATGCAACTCCCCGGAGTTGATGCCTTATAGAGCAAATTTTACTAGCTTCACTAGCGTCTTGGTTTTAGATCTGCTCTATCATGTCCAGCAGAAAGATTGCTGATGCATTTGGTATATAGGCATCCATGGTACATCGTTATTCAAAATCTCCCCCACTACTAGGTGAAATAATATTGTGCTTTGACCTTGTTCTTGGTGCGAAACCTAATTCATGTCTCTGCAGAGCAATTTTGCAGGGCACTTGCAGCCATGAATGCTGCAAAAGGAGCCAGCAACATGGTTGGCGGCGTTGTTTTTTGGCAATGTGAAGCATTGAGTTTCAACTTCGGTTTCTGAAGTTTGTCCAGCCTTCGAGGATGCTTCTATTAACGAGTGCTATGTAAATCTAATTGGACCATACACAAAGGCAGTTGCAAGAACAGTTCTAGGAGCTAGTCCTTGACCCAGATCAATCCCCCCCCCCCAAAACAAAAAAAAAAAAAAAAAAACTCATCTTTTGCGTTCTTGGTACCCCCACCCGTGTCTCCCTTTGGGTGGTGAGCAGTTCCCCTTCACCCCTCTCTTGGTTGGGGAGTTTTCTCTCTGGTTTTTTTTCTATAAAAAATATTAGTTGAGAGTGGTTGCTAATTAGGGGTGTGCAACCGGATTTGGATCCGGATTCTAAAAATCGGGTGGTTATCCGTCCGGATTAATCCGAAAATAATCCGGGCGGATATTCGGATTTTTTTCCTTTTGTGGCTACAAATCCGGATATCGGGATTATAACCGGATTTAATCTGTATTTAGATATCCGGATTGTAACTAGATTTTAATCCGGATTTATTAATAATTTTTTTTTTAGATGTTTAAACTTTAAAAAATATTTTTATAGCATTTTTTTAATATATATAAAGGGACCCAGTTACTGATAACCCGGTCATAAAACCGGATCCAGATACGGATATGGATTTCTCTCAACCGTTTGGGTGTAATCTTATCTGTCCGGATTTTGGGTTTCGGACCGAACCGGAAAAAATCTGGCCTGGTTCTACACTCCTATTGCTAATGGAGATATTCTCAATGGCTTACTCATAGGAAGTCTGGAAGAGATGGGAGGTAGAGGTTTCGAAATGATACCAACGGGAGAGACTTGATCAATTTTGATTAAAACTGGAGGACTATGCACTTCAAATCCTATCTGGGGAGGAAAAAAAGGGCCAATCGGACTATAAATAAAAGTATAGGGAACTAATGTGATACTTTAGTATTTAATTGTTGTTACAGTTTGGCTCTAGGCTCTTTTCTGTCAGTCTGTCTATTATCATCAATTTACATATGATAAGTGGGCTCAACAACTCTGGCACGTAAATAAAGATAGAGGCGAAACGTGACTCATTCTTTGTAGGAATCTGAAACAACCTACTCATAGCCATAGGAGACAAAAAGGGTATAAACACCACAGTTTCTTTTGCATGAGACTTTGATATTGCAATTGAGTTGTACACTTGCATAGTCCACATACGAAACATTTGAAGGAAGTATCGAACAATACTGTTTGGTCCTAGTATCTGTATGAACGAACGCGTTTGATGGAAAATGATAAAAATAAATAAATAAATTACATTTTGCATTCTCGCTATTTGGGGTTTTGCACTCTAAACTGTCAAAGCGCCTTGTATCGTTCAAATTTAGAAAATGTCCCCTATCCATCCTCATCCAATCTTAACCACTAATATGGATGAAAAATAAGTTATGTAGCATGATCTTGACGATCAGATTTTAAATGAGAGTGCAAAGTGTCAGTTTTTATAATTGAATATATAGTAATGTTTAGGGACAAATTTTAAATGTATAAGTTTTGTGCAAGTCTTTTGTAAAAAAGTGGGCCCACAAAAAAAATAAAGTTTTCACATTTTTCATAGTGAGGTTTACTTTTATATAAAAAGTGTGGTACATTTGGAGTTTGTATATATTATTATTCTTGAATATAATGTATCAATTTTGATAATTTGGAGTATTAAGTACAACATCATAGTAGTTTGAAGTTACAAAGTGCGAAACCTCTCACTTCTAGTTCTAGGCCGTTTTGTTTTAATGTAAATGTGTACACGTTTATGCCAAAGTCTTTTCCCACTCCTGTGAATTGGCCTCGTTTTGTTATATAGATGAGATGAGATGAAATGAGAGTTAAATAAAATATTGTTAGAATATAATTTTTTAATATAATTTTTGTTTCGAGATTTGAAAAAGTTGAATTATTTATTGTATTTTATGTAGAAGTTTGAAAAAGTTGTAATAATTAGATGAAATGAGATGATTTGTATAACTAAACGAGGCCTAAAGATGTTCTTCAAGTTTGACACATCAGTGCATTCGCCATTGGCCAGTGCTACAACTCTCGATTCTGGGTCCCGATAAATGCAATTTTCTTCTTTTTATTTTTGCTTTTTTTTTTATGCATTTTTTTAAATCTTTTTAAACATTTTAAAAAATTTACAACATCATTAAAAATACTTTCTTAATCGTTAAGTAAAAAAAAAAAAAAAACAATCGAAATCATTGTCCGTGACTTTTGTATTTTCCTTCGTCATTACTGGTATTCACTTGTCAAATCTTTGATTCTTTGTTCTTGAAAAAAACGTACAAAAACATTTTAAAAAAATAAGTAATTATAACAAATGAAAAATTAAAAACATGAAAATTAAAACAAAAATTGAAAAGATAATTAAAAAAATAACCTTTTGAATTTTTTAAAAACAATGAAACAATGAAGACATGAAAAACCTGAATTTTCTTTTGGAATCTCTTATAAAGAAATATTTTTAATTTTTATTAATGTATTTGCTTAGGGAAAAAACAATCGTTATTTTCGAAACACGTTATCAGCCTCTGATTTGAATGAAGGCCTTTTGCGAGGTGCGCCCGATAGTGATCTACGGTGTAGCTATCACCGGCAGCGGCAGTTAGCCGTTGGCCTATATGGATAAGCTTAGCTGACAGAGAGAGAGACCCATTTAGAATAATTAAATTTTAAAGAAGAATGATAAACTCACAATATTTTATATAATAATGTTTAAAAGGAGGAGTATTTTTATAAAATACTTTATAAAACTAACATCATTTTATAAAAATATTTTTATTTTATAATATGTGTTGTGCAAAGTGTTGTATAAAGTATTGTGTGTTTATCACTACTCAATTTTAAAATGGTCTTCCTGTCTCCTAAGTGCGAGCTGAGACATAGGTGAGTTCATCTCAACTCATTTCAATTTATTATTATAATTTTTTTAAATTTAAATATAAAATATAATAAATAATTTAACTTTTTCAAATTTTAAAATAATAATAATATTAAAAAATAATATTCTAACAATATTTTATCATCTCAACTCAACTCAACTCAATTTAACATCCAAACGCACAATTAAATTTTAAAATGGTCGTCCTGTCTCCAAAGTACGCGCGGAGACATTCGGCTCGTTTGGATACTAAACATCTCTCAATTCATTTCAACTCATCATTACAATTTTTTCAAATCTCAATACAAAATATAATAAACAATTCAACTTTTTCAAATTATAAAATAATAATAATATTAAAAAATAATATTCTAATAATATTTTATCATCTCAACTCAACTCAACTCAACTCAGTTCAATATCTAAACACAACCTCAAACTCTGTACCTGGGAGCATGTTTTCACCATACCATTAATTCCTAGGAATCTTAGCTTTGACTCTTTGACCAAGGTTCAAATACGCTTCTCATTTCCCTATTTCTTAGCAAATCTTATTCCTTTTTCAATGGATTTTCCTTAATTTTATTGTCTTTGCCTTATCCATTTTGGATAATGCGATGGCTCTTCTTTCGTACTTTGTCAAGGTTGGGTTATTAGTTATTTGGTCTATTTTTGCCCTGGAATTTCGTAGCTCTAGATTATTGGGTCTCAATTTTAAAGCTAGGTAGCTCAAGGCGTTCTTTTAACGTGAGGTACAGGCGTAGTTGGTGTTAGTTCAAAGAAGAACTGGGCTTTGGAAGAGTGTGTGAGTGTGTGTGGGGGCGGGGGGGTGTCCTTTGTTTCCGCATTCTGAAGGATAGTTCTTACTTAGTATGGATTCGAGGGAAAAAGATCACTTTGAAGTGGATATTGAAGGCGGGGTTAAGTGGAATAGCAATATGGTGAAATCTGGGGTAGGGAATGTCGACGACGATGAAGTAGAATTGGTGGTGATAGAAAAGAGGTTGGGAGGGGAAGATACGGGAGACCGAGAGGCTGATGTTGAGAAGATTTGTGTGGTTGGAGAGATGCATAGGAAGAATGCTAGAAAGCCTCCCAAGCCGCCAAGACCTCCTAAAGGGCCATCAATATTGGATGCTGCTGATAGGAAGTTGGTTAGGGAGCTGGCCGAGCTTGCCATGAGAAAGCGTGCAAGGGTTGAACGAATAAAGGCACTGAAGAAGCTTAAGGTAGCCAAGGCATCACCTTTAAACAACAGCGGCCTTTCTGCCATGGTCATCACACTTATCTTCTTTCTCATTATAACTTTTCAAGGTAGAGTGAGTATCCATTTTGTTGTTCCATATATACCATAAATTCTTTGTGTTACCTTCATGCGTTGTATTTCGGTTCTGTTGGGTTTGATCTAAACTCAGTACTGGACAAAACATCCAAAATTTACCTGCTAAAAACTCGGCATCGGTTTTTCCTCCCAATTTGGAAACAAGTATGTATTGGCCTTTTTGGTATCCTGGATATTGCTTACCCCCAAAAAAGTGGTATTCTGTGTATAATGCTGGAGACACAGAGCTTCCTATTTGTGAGAAACTTACTCTTGAAGAAGCTACTCTCGTGGCTCTAGATTGCTTCTTTTGCTATTGGCGACTCCTTTCTGGATTTTGTTGATGCTCAGAACTTCAGACTTTGATTTATTTCATTGTTCTCTTCTTTTCTTTTTGTCCTCTTGTATACTTCCCGTTTACCAGGGATGTGTACCCGTTCATTTATTTATTTTATTGACACTTAGGACCACAATTCATGGAATTTTGGTTGTCGTTACTGAATTAACATTGTATGAAGTCATATCTATCCTCAAATCTTTAACATTGTGACACATTCCATAGATCTTTCCAGAGAATTCTATGTAGAATTCTTTAGTGGGTTTGAGTATGTAACGTGATGCAAAGTTAATATCTTAAATTTTAGTTTCCTTCCAATTTTTCATTTCAACCTTGTGGAAAAGTTAAAAGCTTTGTGTTTCTCTTCTAGTCTATATCATGTGGCCTTCTTCAAGCATGTTATGCTTTCTGTCCACTAATGCAGTGGAAAAAGACGTCAACTGATCAAATTTTCTGATGTGATGTGTGCTCCCGAACTTAGTCTTCGAACCATCTATAAATGATATGTTTGCCCACTGAAATTGCAGAGGGAATGCGATCTTCTGGGGGACAGAAATTGTGTTTGAAATGGGAATACATCGGTGTCAGTTTATTTGAATGCAAAATGTAGGATCCATCATCTGTTGATTGTGACAGATAGCATGGGGGATGAAAAGCTTCTTCAGATAATTTTAAGAAAAAAGATTGTTTGAGGGTTTATATTGAGTTGCATCTTGGACTGCAGCATTTCTTCTGATTACTCAACTTTTTCTGATGTTTCTGTTCTAGTGCGAACCATGCCTGCTATGGTGCTATGGTGCTATTGGGTTCTTGGTTTCTCACTCTGCTTACACATGACATTAAAAAATGGTCCACTTATTTTTGTGATTATCAATTATGATGAGATATATAACAAATGCTATGTAAACAGATATTCAGATTATTCGCCGATTTTCCTTTTCCCCATCATGTGGATACTTTTATAACCCTCATTGCATGAGCAAAATGACCATCCAGGTCCCATTTATTTTAATTTATCCCATTCATGGGGTAAGAAATGGACTATTATAGCCTTTTCTTTCTATATAATCTAAACCATTGCTTCAATGAGACCACTCTAAGTTTTATCAACTTCTTAATTTCATTTTTTTTTTTTTTGCTTTCTGCTTTTTGATAACTGCACTCGACAATTTAACCATGATTTAAAAAGCTATGGAAGATGGAATGGAATTATTTCTTGATTTGGTTGAGTCGGTGATTGAAAATCATGGAATGGAACAATTTCTAGTCTGTGTATTGCTTTGCTAAACACTACGTTGTAAGGTTGTATATATATTACTACATAATTCACTCACTGATTCATGTTTGTAAGCTTTCTTTTATTTTTCCACTGTTACACAGTCATCAAATTGAGCTTTGGGTATTCATTTTAAGTCATTTTAAGCTTTCTAATTTTTCTCTGGTAATAATATCACACTTCAAGGATGTCATCTTCCTTCTGCTTTGAGCAGACAGTTCTTGCAGAAGATTTCTAAAATCTGATTGTATGCGGCTACAATTTGTTTGTGGTTTTGTGTGTAATATAAAACTCATCTGGGCACGCTTTTGCACGGAATATTTGGGTTCCAAACCCTAGACATGTCTTCTGTGGAGGGGCTTTGTATTGTCTGTGACCGAACATAACAATTTACCATATGTGTATGTGTTTGTGTGATATACATATCTATGTTGGTGAAACTTTGCTTGTAGGATTAAGTTCCAAAAGCATGGACTTATAAATTGTCTCTGACTAAACATGTTCAATTGATCCCCGTTTGTATGACACACACACACGCTCCAGGCTTCCTTATCATGGTGTTTCTGAAATTTGATTGTCCGTGACCGGTTTGTTTGTGCTTGTGTGTGATCTAAAATTGTCTGACTATGCTTTTGCACTAAAAATTTGGGTTCCAAACCCTAGACATGTCTCCTGTGGAGGTTTTTTCTAATGTCTGTTAACGATCGCCCGCCCCTGCATATGCCATGTGATAAAACATCTTTATAATTTGTGTTTGGCTAGACAATTTCCTTTTGGTCCCGTGTTGTGAGATATTATATATATATATATATATATTTATTGTTGGTGAAAGTTTGCTTGCAGGATTAAGGTCCAGAAGCAGTGCAAGTGTGAGGTGGTTACATGGGTCTCCTGAGCCAGCATTGGCCGCGAGTGAGGGGATGATATCGATTCAGTATCACAAGGATTTTTTTGTGTATAAACGCAATGGACCTGGTTCTATCTCCCTTAGGTTTGTATTCCTTTTATATGATGTATCTTCTCATGCTGCGTGTTTTAAGTCCAAGCTAACTAAAGTACTGACCCCAACCGTGTTCCATGCTAATGCAGCTTTGCAGAAGAACTTGATTCTAGTCCAGGTCCAGGTCCAGGTCCAGGTCCAGGTCCAGGTCCAGGGAATGAAGTGGGTAAAATTGCTAGATGATTCGAAGTCATTGAAGTTGTGACTATGAGTGCTCTCACATTTAGGGCATCATGGCAGCTCATTTACTCTTGACCTTTCCTTCCTTCCAAGATTAGCAGGTTCTAATAGGTAGCCAAAGTCAGCCTGAAATTAGAGATATTAATGCTTAGGTTGTCATTAATCTATCTAATTCAGGTGGTTGAGACAAATATTTCTCCACACTTGTTTGTATAAAAGCTGTCGAAAACAGAGTAATGATTCTTAACGGTCACATCTTTAGCAGATCTGAACTACTTTTTTTTTATTATTATTATTTATTTATTTTTAACGACAAAAAAATCACATAAAAATAAATATATAAATTGATATATTTTAATATGATACGATAAATTGTTATTTTATTATAAAATAAATTTAAAATATCATATAAAATTAATCTGTAAATTTATTTTTGTAAAATGGCAATACTTTTTTTCATTCATATAAAGCAATGTGACGCCAACCGACACTTTTGTTTTTTGATTTTTTGTAGTCAACAATGAATACGGAGCCTTGATACTCCATGTTCCCCCCATTTATTATGATCATAGAGAAGAGTTTTCAGATGTTCAAAACATCGTTAACCATATTAAAGTCCGTTTGGATATAGAAGTTATTTAATTTCATCTTATCTTATTTAATTTTAATTAATAATCTCATCACTATTCACAAATCATCTCAATTTATCTCATCTTATCTCATTATCCAAACTTACCTAAAGAAACATATCTCTTACATGCTCAAAGGACACAAGAATTTATTAGATTTAAACTTTAAAGAACTTCCTTTAACTTAGTTTGGAAAAGTAAAAAACTATAGAGCATCTTCAATGGATTAGCTAAAAGTTAAATCCATTGAATATTTAGCTATTAAAGAGCAAAATATATTCAGAATGGATTAGCTAAATTCCAGTTACAATGACTTTCAAAAGTTTTTTCAAATTTGAAGGTTACTGTACATACATCAAATATATATTTTATCAATTATTTATCTCTCCCTTTCTTTCTATCACATATTTTATCACAATTGATATATTAATTTGAGTTAGTGATATATTAATTTAATTAGAATATGATTATTAATTAATATCTAATACGTAGAATAGTAAAATATGATAAAATAAAATAACTTAATAATTAAAAAAAATTAAATATTTTTGAAATCATTAGTTATTCATTACTATATAATGAATAAATAGATAATCTAACGTGGAGATTTGATGTGAATAACCAAAATCAAATTCATCTTATATTATTTTATTGTTATATAATGAAAAAATAGCTATTCCAATGTGGAGATTTATGTAAATGAAATAGTAAAAAATTAAATTTATTTTACATTCATAAAAAATGTCTTTTAATTTTGATTAATCTATTGAAGATGTTCTGAATTAGCCAAGATCCATTTAAGATGATTTTTGTTAAATTCCCAGGATTTTCAATCTTTGAGAAATGTTTTAATCACAAGTAAGTTTTATAAAAAGTAAATACACAAATTAAAATGTCTTAAGGTGGTATGTTAAATTGTAAAATTAATTTTATTATAAAATAGATCTAACGTATCATATGAAATTATATTAATTTATGATTTTTTTTATAATTTTTTTTATAGAGATAAAAAAAACGAGTTCAAGTTTCACGTCAATTGTGAAAAGAATAAACGCAGATTCTTTTATGCACTGAGCAATTCAGCGAACCATCTTAATTTCCAAGATTCAAATCACACTTCATGGAAGGTCCATAGAAAGCCCATCCTGCAGCAAATTCACAGAAAGTATACGGTTTCTTTGGAGAAGGGAGGGCTCGCCCTCCTTTCTTATGCTGTATTTGGAAGATAAAATCAACTCAATCCATCTCAAACAAATTATTTGATTGGAACCATTACTTTTTCACTTTTCATAAAAAGTTAAAACTCATCTCAACCTATTTCATATATTCAAACACATCTTAATAGAACCTACAAAATATTATCATTCACATATCAACTCAGATCATCTGAGATCACCTTAACATCCAAACACTGCCTTAGTCTAAAAATATTATAAAGTGACGGTTGGATGTATTCCGTTTGGTTTAACGTTTGAACGTTCCCTTTTTTTGTGACGGTTGAGATCTGTCACAGAAAGTAACGTTCGAACGTCAAATTGAACGTTCGAACGGCAACCCGACTGATTAGCGTTCGAATGACAGAAGTTGACGTTCATTGATTGTAGTTCGAATGTATCATATTTACATTCGAACGTAATGCGTCTGAACTTTAATTACAATCAACGTTCGAATTTTCGTTCGAACGTTAACGGACCAATGTTCAAACGTAACGGGTTTAACATTCGGACGTTATTTCGAATGTTAACGAAGAAGCGTTCGAATGCAAGTGGTATGTTCAGAGGTTTGTTCGAACGTTAATCGTTTAATCATTCGAACGTTTTGTTCGTTTGAGGGTGAGTACATTTGAACTTAGAGGCCTACGTTCGAATGTTACTATACAATTTTAAGTATTCACGTTCGAACGTTGTTTTTAATTTACATTCGAACGTACAGATCATAAATACTAATTTAATAAAATTTAAAAGCATATCAATCGTATCATATTACATACCATTAATTAACAACTAACAATGTTTTATAAAATTTTAAAATCAGATTTTAAAATTAGTTATATACCCTAATAAAATTTATTTCTTCTTTTTTCCTCGCCTACCGCGATTCTGTTGCAACGACATAACACGCTCCATTTGCACCATCATCTCCCGTTGCACTTGCTCTTGGATTTCATTGCGTACTCTTTCCTTCTGGTCTCTCTGTTGGTCCTGCAAACGCGTCTCTAAATGAGATTGTCGTTCTAAGAGAGACTCTAACTCTTGCTGTCTCAACCTTATATACTCATTCTCACGCCGTGCAAATTCTAAATTTTTGGTAAGATTATTAATATGTGAAGTCGATGAGGTTGAGGAGGATGAACATCTATGCTTGATAGATCATCCCAAACCTCTTGCCATATTAGACTGCGGCCCGAGCACTTGCGTGTATATGTCTATGTCACTAGGAAAGGATTCTCCAGAAGCCGACTGCATCTCCATCATTTTTTCTTGCAATTTGAAAGGTAATGATCGTTAATAAGTAACGTATTAAAAGAAATAGAAATAAAAAATAAATTATTCACATGTTACATAATTTATTTAACAA
The DNA here is from genome assembly GCA_022457165.1 of Juglans mandshurica. Taxonomy (NCBI): domain Eukaryota; kingdom Viridiplantae; phylum Streptophyta; class Magnoliopsida; order Fagales; family Juglandaceae; genus Juglans; species Juglans mandshurica. The sequence continues at coordinate 26,595,506 of CM039623.1, forward strand.
AATTAACACTGCTTACATAATTATCTACAGCGACAGGATCTATCCACTCACTACGCTCATTAGTGTGAGTAGCAGCATAAACATAAATGAGGGAAAATTTTTCAGAATCATTACGTTTCTAACGAAGCGACATTAGCAATTTTAAAAAGATAATATTAGTACTTAAATAAAATAATATCAGAAAAATAAATGAATTATATAATTTTTTAATTACCATTTTTTCAATAAGACGGTGGAATGACCTTGAACCAGCACAATGGTGGACAGTCAGAGCGGATCTATTCTGTGCATTTGTAGAATTCAAGTGCTACAAAATATATTAAGAATGTTAATTGTAATATGTATACATATAATATATAGAACGAATATGAATGCAAATAATTAGAAGATATAAATGTAAAATACTTGATAATCTGGAGATGTGAAAAGATCACAACACTTTCTCCAATCATCTAACTTCATCTGCTGGAAAGGAGACTACGCAGCCTCTTCCAACTTCTCAAACTTCTTAAAGTGGTCATAACATCGTCCCTTGTGACGTCGGAATAGTGTAGCCATCAACTCATTCACGGTTCTCAAATCCTCACTATGGCCAAAGTCAAGGTCGAATTCATCCTAACAAATTAATCAGGTCAAAAATATGATATACTAATTTAGGTGAAAAAAATGTACTCTCAAAGCAAACTCACTAGCACACGACTTCGAATGTGCTCCTTAATTTCATTCGGAACATCTCTCCATGAGCGGACATAAAATGGAGTATAAGCTCGAACTACTGTGCCAATATAGGAGGAAAGCGTTGCTGCACTATCATCCACTTCTCCAGTGGAATTATCAGGAATGGTGATCTTGAGTTTTCTGTGCCTTCTATTTTTCTCAAGAGAGATGCCACGTGTATAGTCACGATCGCGACGTGTAGATTTATCAACTACATGATAATAGTATAATTATAGTTATATAGTTATTGAGACAAGAGTATTAACTATATAATTAATTATCAACGACAATATTTCCTTACTGGTAGGTATCGACTGGCTGTTGTTTTCTTGCGTGTTAACTTGATCTTCAGGAGCGGATTCCTTGAGTGGGGAGTCCTCAATGGGTTCGAAACTTGGACTTGGCGGATGCACATTTATTCGTTGTCGTTTTGGCGGCATCCTTGAAAATAATTAATTATATCAAAGAAATTTAATTAGAAGAAATTATGAAAAGTATAATCTTTTATAGTCACATATATGAATAAAATATTTAATAATTTTATTCTTCATATTCGGATGTATTTTCCATGCTTGTTTCAGAATCTCCCTCAATAACATCTTCTTCATCATCATGCACCTCTTCTTCGTCTTACTTCTCCACCCCCTGCCCAGATTCTAATTCGTCTTCGTCTTCATCTTCTGACTCTTCTTCTTCTTCTTCTTCTTTCTCACTTACTTTAATTGAATGATCATTTAATACGGACGGGTCGAGATGGACGGGTGGAGCAACTCGAGTGCACCGAGGTCAACAAACAAGTTAATACCATCTCCATCTTCCTGGTATGCCTCTACAATCGGAGTGTCATCTTCATCTCCATGATTCTCGTAATCTGCACTCGTTCTTGCTTCACATATATTTCGAGGGACAAATTTTTGTACGACTCGCCAAGTTATCTTTCCACTATTTTCATCAGCACTTTTCATTAGATCAATCAAGTAATAAACTTGGGTAATCAAGTAATAGACTTGGGTAACTTGACAAGCCAATACGAATGGATCATCTTCGTACCATTTAGATGCAGTATTGACACTTGTAAAGTGATTATCCCTATGTATCGAAACCCGACCATCGCCTAGATCCCACCAATCACATTTAAAGACATATGTTACAGACCCACCCAGATATTTCAATATGATAATATCACGTATGACACCATAATAGTCAATATCATCTGTTCCATGACTCCCCTCGACCAACACACCAGAGTTTTGAATATTTCTATTACGTTCACGGTCTAGTATGGAATCTAGAACATCGAATCGTGCATTCAGTGTATCGAAGTGCTCTATTTGAGGGACCACGGGCCAATGCATACAATTCAAAAGAAACTGATCCGGGATCACGAGCACGTTGTTCCAAAATCTAACAATTGAAATAATATATATTTATTAAAAGTTGCCCAGAGTTAAAAGTTTCAAAATGTAACATATATATAATTTTAGTTCATACACGTTCTTCAAACCATCCGGGAAATTCTTTCTCGTGTCTTGCCTCTATATTTTCTACGCCTTCCATTCTAAGTTTGTCCATGTGCTCACTGTTAGATATAAATGCAAAAGAAGTATATTTTGAGCACAACAGTTATAGTTAAACTTCAAGAAAACTAGAATTATTCGAAGCATGGAACGACATACCTGAGATAATTATCAATCTCCCGGCAATTATTTAGCACATACCACCGAATTTTACCCAACTCTCCATCAATTAAATCGTAACCCGTTTGTGCACCCAAAGGTCGTACATTCTCGAAAAACACTGATAGCTCACAAGGAGGCGGAGTAGCAAGATCAACATTTCGCTCTTGACGATTAAATCATGTCTCAACACCACGAAGATATAGAGAGCAAAATGTTAATCATTCATCATGTATATATGCCTCTGCTATTGAACCCTTAACTCTGGCTTTATTCCCAACAGTGCGCTTCAGTCGACCCAAATATCTTTCAACTGGATATATCCAACGGAACTGCACTAGTCCACCCAACAGTACCTCTCGTAGTAAATGTATTGCTAAATGGACCATGACATAAAAAATGATGGTGGAAAGATCTGCTCGAATTTACATAGTATAGTAGCAATGTCTTCTTCCAATTTCTGCAACACATCTCGACTTACTACCCGAGCACACAAATCGTTAAAAAACATACAGAGTTCGAATATAGTGACACGTACATTAGATGTCAGCTTCCCACGAATTCCCACAGGTAATAACTTTTGTAAAAATACGTGACAGTCATGACTTTTCAATCCACTGATTTTCCAGTCATCTAGACTCACGCATCTACCAATATTTGAAGCATAACCATCTGACAATTTCACACCTTGCAACCATTTGCAGAAGTCCATCCTCTCCTCCCATGTCATCGTAAAACATGCATACAGTATGACCACCCTATTGCCTTCCACCCGCAAATGTAGATTATGTTTAATTCTCATTCTCCCAAAATCTTTGCTCGTCTTGATCGTGTCCTTCGTCTTTTTGTTAATGCTCATCAATGTATCCAGTATATTATCACATATATTCTTCTCTACGTGCATTACATCCAAACTATGTTGCAACATGCATGACGACCAATACGGCAAGTAAAAAAAAAAATACTACGCTTTGTCTAATTCAATTCTGCTGCGCCTCGTTTTCTCTTGTTCTTTCCCCGACCTTTGGCAAAATTGTTCGCTCTAACATATACCAGTTGTTCCACTATCTCTTCCCCAGACAACTCATTTGGTTTAATTCTCATATTAAATGTTTTTAATTTTTACTTAAATTAAGATCCTAAACTTATAATTTTCTTGTTAAAGAACAAATTCAAAAAACACCAAAAAATATTATATCAAAAAATTCACATAAATACTAAAAACTAAACACAATATATTTCTAATCATATAAACATATTCAATAAAAATTCACAAACAATAATCATAATATTTCAAATCCATATCACAACAACAACAACAATATTCCACAACAATATTTCTACACATATTAATTCATCAATGAACACCATAAACTCACAAACTATATCACAAAATTCACAAACAATAATCACAATTATTTCAAGAGTAAGCATCAAATCACAACAACATGTATAAACATATTGCTAAACTTTAGAAATATAACTAACACTCACAAATTAAAAAATACCAAAAAATATTATATCAAAACTTTCACATAAATCCAAAACCTAAACACAATATATTTCTAACCATATAAACATATTCAAACAAAATTCACAAATAATAATCACAATATTTCAAATCCATATCACAACATATTCACAATATTCACACAACAATATTTATTCACATATTAATTCATCCATGAATACCATAAACTCACAAACTATTCACAAAATTCACAAACAATAATCACAATATTTCAAATACATATCACAACATATTCACAATATTCCCACAACAATATTTCTACACATATTAATTCATCAATGAATACCATAAACTCACAAACTATTCACAAAATTAACAAAAAATAATCAAAATATTTCAAGAGTAAGCATAAAATGTATAAACATATTACTAAAGTTTAGAAATATGCTTAGTACTCACAATATCCTCTTACAAATCAAAAGCTTCAAACTTGTCAAAACAATTAATCCTTCAAAAAAATACAATACTAACTTATTAGAAGCATATATATAACAAAAATATAAGACAAATATCATAAAATTCAAGAAAATACCAAAGGAAAATAGTTTTTCCTTACCAAAATCAATGAAACTAGAGTTTCAAAATATTAATTAACCCTCTCTCACTCTAACCCTTTCTCTTTCTAACCTGCGAAGACCCTCTCTCACTATATCTCTCTGTGGCTTAGTTGCGCGCATGGGAGAAGCAGGATAAATGAGTCTGCTGCCTCTCGTGCATGTATTCATTCAATCACAAAATCTTTAGATGTAATGTTCGAACGTTTAAGTTGTACGTTCAAATATTATATTATCCCACTCAATTTTTAGATGACATTCGAACGTTAAAAAACTCAGGTAAATTTTTTGCGGATAACGTGCAGACGTTTTCTATACACGTTTGAACGTATCTTCCTATGACAGCACCCGAAATCTAGCGATAAATTTTTTACACTTTTATTTTCATGTTTGAACGTTAAGAAATTTGGCATTCGAACGTTTATAAATTCCTAGTGATTTTCATCAACTAACGTTCGAACTTAAAATGTTAGCGTTCAAACGTTTCAGATCATCACAGAGGTGCCTAAATCGAGTGGGAAATTACTTTTACTTTCATGTTTTAAAGTTAGAAAATTTGGCATTCGAACGTTTACACTAACGATCAAACATAAATTTTAAACATTCGAACGTTTCAGATCATCACAGAGGTGCCTAAGTTAAGTGGGAAATTTTCCGCATTTTTCTTCTCGTGTTCGAACTTATTATAATTGTACGTTCGAATAATATCGATTTTCTCTCATATATCCCCATTAACGTTCGAACGTTAAATTGAAACGTTCAGACGTGAAAAGATCATCACAGATATGAGAAAATCGAGCGGGAATATATATTAACGTTCGAACGTAAAAAATGCAAGTTCGAACGTTACTTTTATTCAATAGTTAGTATTTATTAATATAATAGTTATATATATGTATTTTTTTCTAGATACTCATAATATATCTCTTCAATATAATCTCTTTTTATTTTTTGAGAAGTTGAGAAAAATATTAACATTTTGTGACTATTTTCTTCTTTCATATAACCCACTTGTTCGAGATATTCTTTGTTACTTCTTAAATTATTATTTACTCAAGGTGTGTATTTGGGCATCATCTCCAATCACTTGTGAATATGTTGGAAAAAAATATTCATTTTTAAAATTATGAGAGGTGGATGCCAATGTGAGTAATCTGGACTATATATAGTATACTGTATATACTATAAGTATATACAGTATACTATATATATGAATCAATAATATATAATTAATAAAACTAACAACAAAACTTATATATATATAATACACTATATATATATAGATATAGTACTATATAATCTATATAGTATATATATTGTATAGTGTATATATATAGTATAGTATATATATATATATATAATACGCTATATATATATATAGTCTATATATAATTTTCCGAATCTGTGTGTCATGACTCTGGGATTTGGTGTCAAAAGATCTTGTCAAAATTTTGAGATTTATTCTGAGAGATTGATGTAAGAACAGATCTGAGTGTATGATAACTAGAAGGTGCGAAGCCAATATTTGAGTATTTCTCTGGTTGAACTTGATGACTTCAAAATGGGGTATTCTTCATAAACAATTTGATTATTATCTTCTTTAATCCATTGATTAGTAGTCTTGTTTATGATAGACAATTGATTTGATTTATAGATCTCAAACCATGTAAAGAAATGTATATTAATTTGTATTTTCTCTAAATACTCATAATATTTTTCTTGAATATAATCTATTTCTATTTTTGTAAAAGTTGAGAAAAATACTAATATTTTATGACTATTTTCTTCTTTCATATAATCAATCTTATTTGAGATATTATTTGTTAATTTTAAATTCTTCTTTATTCAGGGTATATATTTAGGCATCATCTCTAACTACTTGTGAATATATATCGTGTATTATATATATAAGAGTATTATATATATATAATACACTATATATATAGTCTATATATAATATACTATATAATACATTATATATATAATACTCTTATATATATAATACATTATATATATATAATACACTATATATATAGTCTATATATATATATATATACTATATAGTAATAATTTTCTAGAATCACATCATTTGAGGGTCATAATTTGTTAATTCCAGATCGAACGGGTCTTGAGAATCCATCATAGGTAATGGATTGAGTATTTCTTTGATTGAATTTAATGGCTTTAAAAGGAGGATATTCTTCATAAACATTTTAATTATTTTCTTTTTTAATTCATTGATTAGTAGTCCTGTTTATAGTTGATAATTGATTTGATTTATAAATTTCAAATCATGTAAAAAAATGTATATTAATTTGTATTCCTTCTAAGTACTCGTAATATTTTTCTTGAATATAATATCTTTCTATTTTTGTAAAACTCAAGAAAAATATTAATCTTTTGTGACTATTCTTCTTTCATATAATCTTGTTTAAAATATTCTTTGTTAATTTTAAATTCTTCTTTACTTAAGGTGTATGTTTGGGAATCTTCTCTATATCACTTGTAAATATGTTGGAGAAGAAGATTCATTTTCAAGATTATGAGAGTTGGATGCCTTATCCGGATGATTAACAATATATATTGATGTATAAATAATAAGAGTTTGTGGTTCTAATGTTGTTTTCATTAATTTATAATAGATCATATATATATAATATAATATAATATAATATATAACATTAGATATATACTATACTATATATATAGTACAGCATATATAATATACTATATAATACATTATATATATAATACACTATATACATACTATATAGTATATATATATATAATATATAACATATATTAATAATATAATATATTATAGTCAATATTTGGAAAATCAATCGACAAACGTTCGAACGTACTAAGAATTACGTTCAAACGTTTCATGTATATAATCCCAAAACAGAACGGCGAAACATCATTTTTACCGTTTTGTAGTCATTCCCGTTTGCATGCCGCCACTCCTCCGTTGCTGCCGCTGTCAAACCCCGCCTCAACTGTCACTAAAAGGTAGGCATCCATATTTTAACCTCTAACATGTATTTTATTTGAGATTTGAGTTCGGTTTTGTTTAAAACAGGCCAAGTGGTGGCCAGATTTTCAACTCCATTTTCCGTCTACCACGGGTTGCCATTGGCCAAATAGTCACTGTAGAAAAGTTTCTTGAAGTGTATACTTCATTTCTACGGTGGCATTTCGGCATTTAGAACCTTGTAACTTGATTTTCGAGATTTCAATAATGGCTGAGTCGACTCAGCCATTATGTGTCAACGTTCGAACGTTTCACCAAGACGTTCGAACATACAACGTTTCAATTACATAGTCGTTATGGCTTCTACGTTCGAACGTATATTTTTTTTACATTCGGACGTTATTTTTCGTAACATTTAAGTCCAAACGTTTAATTATAACGTCCGAACGTACTACTTTTTAAATTTATTTATACTTCAATGTTCGGACGTGCATCATTTGCGTTCGCACGTAAAACCCATACGTTCGAACGTATAACATAAACATTCGAATGTACGTCATTTAAATTTATTTACTACTTACGTTCACATGTATGTGTTTTACGTGCGAACGTAAAGGATATACGTCCGAACGTTTGATCTGAACGTTCGAACATTTCTTTTACTATGTTCAAACGTTAATGCAGAGTAACTTAAAATTAATACAAAAAATGCATCAATGTAAATAATTTTTTTTTCCTTTTCTATTTTTAGGATATGGCTCATTCTTCGCATGCCAGGAAACGAGGGAGGGAAGGAGCCACTCAGGACACTGCTCGTATCGGGGCTCGTACTGTTATGATAGAGCGAGAGGTCCTGATCAATGAGTTCGACGAACTCAAATGGGAGCAAACGAACCTCATAGATGTCTTCGTCAGTAGAGGCTAGGGAAATATCTGCACATTGAGGGGGAAGATATACCCCTCAATGGTTCAAGAGTTCTATATGGGGATGTGTGACATGCCTCAGGACGCATCCTCTCACACTATGACTGTACGCGGTGTTTCCATTGAGATTTCATTAGATGTCATCGCCGAGCACCTCGGGATTCGTCGAGGAGTTGAGACATCGACTATGGTTGATTCTCTAGGCATGGTTCGCACATCTACATATGTACACGCTACACCACGTGAGGATATAGGCACTTCTGCATCACCTACTGGCCGCCTATTTGAGTCAGCATCAGCCAGAGATGTAGACCGGTCAAAGACCGAGGATACTAGCCTTGAGGCTCGGGATAATAACCGAGACGAGAATTTCTACATCCTCACTAGGAGGGACCGCATGTAGATCGAGAGGAAGAACATCTTCAACCAGAACCATCTGCTACATTTCTTCCACATATTGCACCTTATTGTTGCAACAAACGTGCATCCTGTGACACATAAAACCATATTTAGTCGGTTTCGGGCACAGTTTTTTATACGAGTGGCATGTGGAGATCCCATAGATTTGCTACTGCACATATTTGAGAGGATCCGTTACGAGGCAAGCATCGTCTCCACGAACAATCTCTCATACAGTGTTCTGATCAGTCGGCTATTACTTACTCGAAGAGTGCCAATCTAGTTAGAGGAGCGGGTCAAAGATTAGATGAGCCCCCTCGACATGACCACGCATCGACGTAGCATTGGACAGACGAGGGGACCTCAGCCACCCCTATAGAGGATCTAGTTCCTCCAACGCAGCCTGAGCCAGGTGTGGGGAGTAGTAGTTAGCAGTCGACGAGTACATCTGCAGGAGATGCGCAACTTGCTTGGGTTGATGCGGTGATCTCACAGCTGATTGCGCATATCGATCGTAAGATCGATCGATCGCTTGCGGCTGTAGAGGCGTCTGTCGCCGAGATAGCCCATCGTGTAGGTATCCTCAACGACAAGGTTGATAACTTGACTGAGGAGATACAGAGTACGAATTTCGCCAACAACGCTATCATTTGCGTGTTGTTTATGAAATTCTATCATATTTTATATTTTACTTTTAATATATGTAAGGAAAAATATTATTTAATATTTCTATGGTTTTTTTAATTTCAATTCTCAATCTTCTTTAATGTTATATTTTCCAACTTTAATACTAAATCACTGCACTTCAAATATATATATTTATATATAAAAATATATATTTATATTTTACAAATTATGTATATATAAATATATACAAGTCAATTTCTTAGAATTGTTCACAAATTATGTACTATAAAAACCACATAATTTTTAATTTAAATTTACAATTAACATTCAAACATTAGGTTGGCGCCAAAACATTTTACGTTCGCACGTAAGTAGCCATAATGTTCGAACGTATATGTGACGTTCGAACTTAAATTTCTCATACGTTGGAACGTAAAAAAAATCACATCTATCTTTAATGACGGTTTCTATAAACTGTCACAGAAAATACTTTTTAGTAACGGTTTGGAGACTGTCACAATTTTTCAATCGTCACTAAAATATATAAATATTCACACACGTTGCAGTGAGCCAAGAGTTATGCAGGATGGGCTATTTTATAGTTTAATATATATATATATATATATATATATATATATTCACACAAATAAAGATAACATCTAACATGATTTGTATGGTTACGAGAATGGCATCTGATCGACATGATGCATGCATCACTCGTGCAACGACTTTGAGCCGTCCACTTCCACTGGTGTCGATTACGACAGTACTATTATTGTTATTATTATTGTTGTTGTTGTAGTATTATATATCCGTCTATAATATAATATATGCATGGCCAGCTAATATATTATGGGGGCCAGCAATTTTTTATTGTTTCTTCGGTATGATTGAACAAATTGATCATTAATGTTTTCTGTCTTTACTTGGAATTCCATAATGCATATCTTTTACGCATGAATCCATCATGCATGTGTTTTACGCTTGAATAATATTTACCTGTGTAATTTTAAATACAATCGTGAAGTGCGTAACCGCTGCGTAATCGCTTTGAAAAAGAGTGAGGTCCACTATTAAAAAATTAATTTTTTTCATGTGGGTCTCATGTTTTATTCATTTTTTTCAAAGTGATTACGCAGCGGTTACGCAATTCACGATTGTAAGTATCTTTTTTCTATTTTACCAATTAAATTAATGTAAGAAAAAAGAATTAAATTCGTACTCCCGTCATGTTCTAGACCAAGATGAAAGATCAGCAATTAAATTAAAGAGAAAATATACTTACAACTGTGAATTGTGTAACCGCCGCATAATCGCTTTGAAAAAAATGAATAAAACATGGGACCCACATGAAAAAAATTAATTTTTTAATAGTGGATCCCACTATTTTTCAAAACGATTACGCGACAGTTATGCACTTCACAGTTGTATTTAGAATTATTCTAAATTAAAAAAGAATTGCATTTTAACGATGAGAATTTTTTTCAGAATAATATTAGGTATAATTAGCCTTAAATATTGTACAAGTGTTATATAAATCTTTTGTAAAAATGTAAGTCTTATTAATAAAAAGTGAGTTTTTTACATTTTTTTTTATAATGAAATCCATTTTTTAATAAAAAGTTTGTGAGAGACATGTGCATTTGGAGCTTGTATATATCATTTATTTTTCACCAAATAATTCGATCGAAAACTTGCATTCTGCGCATGTTGGGAAATTCTATTTTGCATTCGAACTACCGTTGTTTTTTTTTTTGTATGTATCATATATTACCAAAATCAGAAAATTAATTACATCTTCAACTACATGTTTTTGGTAATTAATGCATCCTGTTTAAAATTTAATCGTTAGAGTTGTACCACAATTAATTCTATATATCTTAATTAATAGCTTTTATAAGTAGCCTTTAACTCTAACATCTCACTCGAGGGCGTAAATTATTAAAGTCTAGTAATTTGGATTAATAGGTATCGTTTGTACTTTTCGCATATGAGATGAGATGAGTTGAGATTAAAAAAAAAAACTTAGTTGAGATAAAAGTTGAATAAAATATCGTTAGAATATATTTTTTTAATCTTATTTTTATTTTAGGATTTGAGAAAATTGACACTACAAAAATTCTGGCCTTTTGCGGCGAGTAGAATTCGCCGCAAAAAGATACCTTTCTGCCACAAAAGACTTCATTCGACCAATATTCGTTCGCCGCAAATTGGCCGAGAATAAATCGTCTGGGTTGATCAATTACTGTGACCTTCAGATTTCGTCGAATGAGATACCTTTTTCCGCGAAAACATTTCGTCGAAATAAGCTATTCACGCAACGTAGAGTATTTTTGGCGTCATCTTAGTTCTCCACAAGAACTATTTGCGGCGATTATTATTCGCCGCAAATAATGATAAACATTAAAAAAAATATCTGCGGCGAGTAGGATTCGCCGCAAATAACAATTATGCCCAAAAAAAATATAAATGCAGAACACATATTCATCAAAATCCAAGCCATGCACTAATTTTATATTTCAAGGAAAATCAATAAAAATCCAAGCACAATAAAAATTAACCAAAAGAATAAAAATAAATGTCCCTAAAAGGTAAACATCATATAAAAGTTGAAGATGCAAACATGACACATAGATTCACCTGTATCATTGACAAAACATCCTCAGAAATATGTTTGCAATAGAATCACCAAATGCATTCTTGGATAATGTGCACATATGAGTTTCACATGTAGCCACAGCAACTTAAAATATGAAAACATTTTCTTAGCCAAAAATTGTATAGTAACCAAAAAGAAAGCATCAAAACGGGAGGGGAAAAATTTGAAAAATAAGTCTTGGATGAACAAGTCTGAGAGAATGTAATGAGTCCAACCAAAACAAACATAAAACTTTAGGCTCCATCCTCAAGATCAGATTGAGAGACTCACCTCCTCAGTGAGGGTAGTTTGGCTACATCCTCAAGATCATGTTCTGCTTTTAAGAGATAGTGAAAGCATCATCACTTGAAAACATCATTACTAAAGTCAGCCCTTACTAAAGCCACACACGCACACACAAAAACATGGAAAGAAAGAAATAGAAATAGAAAGAAACAAGAGTAATCCCAATTAACCTCCCCTGTTAAAGACCATTCAAAGAGCAAAATGCACAAAGAAAAAAATAGAAACTTGAGAAATGTAGAAAAATATTTCGGACCCATATTTTACTTGCATAAAAAATATTGGGAACGATAGCAGCATCCTAAGTCTGGCAAAAAAGAGAGTTACACTGGAGACAAGTCTAAATCCTGAAATTTTTAATGTTCTAACAATGAAAGTGATGTAAAACCTCTTAACAATGCTGAGGTTGAAACAAGAGAGGGCAATTTAAACAAGGGGGACATAGTACAATCAGAAGCCATGAATCAAATGGGAGCCTCCATTGACTCACTCAACAATCATTGCCAAACTTCAACACGAACCCATTCATTGAAGGACTCTCAACAAAAATATTACCTAGTTGGTTACTATCAATGGAGATGGATGAATCCCAAAAGAAAAACATTGGACAAAGTCATAATCAACAAGAATAGTATCAAAACTCTAGCTAGCTGTGGATTTGTAATTGGGAGTGCTTGAGGATTGATACATATGCCGCATATGCATGCATTCTGCTTAACTTACAGGAACTAATTCATAGCTAAAGATCAGATAGTTTCTAAAAAGTATATTAACACACACACACGTGCAACAACAACGACCTTGACAAAAAAACTTTATCTTTTACTGTTGACACTGAACCTTAACCAGGCCACAAGGTCATGTTGGACATTGATCATGTTGATGATCATCATCTCAACACAAAGGTACTGAAGGAGAAGACTCCTGGAATTTGTCTGTTTAATTTTTATATTTATCAGTACTGGCCATATATTGGCCAAATATCACGATCGAGATCATCAGTACCCCTTCAGTAATGTTTGATTCCCGAGAAAAATAAAAAGAAAACAGTATCGTAGGGTTTCATGGAAGCAAATTAGCTTTCATAAGTGATCAAAGGCCGGTTTTCAAAAAGGAGATGCAATTGTAAGAAACAATGATCTGGAACTTCACAGTGATCAAAATCTATAAACATCAGGAGCATAAACTGATCTTCATGTTCATCATCAACAACAAATTAAAGTGGTACTATTTTTTCTTTTTCTTAACCCTAATTTATTTTCCCCAGTGAGCAGTTGAGCTAGCTGGTTTTGGAAAAGAGAAGAGGCCAGCGAGACTGAGATTTATTATGACTACCCAGAATCACCATTAATTAAAGAAGGTTACAGATTATTAATTAAGATTTATAACATCAATGAGATATATATAAACCAAAGATTAAAAAAAAAAATTAAATAATAAAGTGAGTGGGTAATCAATCTATTATCCTACATCCTGTATATATAATTGCGCACATGATCATAAAGTGAGTGTGAATGTTTAAATTCACATTCTTGCACAACTATGAAATACTTTGCATCAAAGCAAGAATGAATGAGTGCTAGGGAGCATATCAGGAAGAGTAAGGGAATGTTTAAATAACTTCATCATATACAACTAACTAAAAGAAAAAAAAAAGTATTTTTCCTACAAGATTTTTTTCCTAAAAGATTTTTTTCCTGCAGATCAACTTCAAAGAGACATCCTACTGTGGAGATGAAAAGAAACAACTTTTACAATTTGTGGGAAAGGGTGTTGGGGTGTTTGCAAAAAAACAATTTCGACCACCTAAGTGGTCTGAATGATGTTAAAAAAATCTCGACCACCTAAGTGGTCTGGAGAGCCAATATTCTTTTGACTAAAGCTTCGAAACATAGAAGCTTCTTACTTGTATTCAACTGTTAAAACATGCAATGCATTTGATTTCAACCATCAAGGATTCCTCTTGCATAATGGAACAGGTTTTTTAACAAAAACTAAAAGTCATTTACACAACAAAATTTCTTTGAGCGTAGTTAATATTAAAGGCATCGAACAAAAGGTTGTTCAAAATCCATATTGGGTTGACCAACCTCATATTAACCAAAACTAGATAAAACCCACATACACGAACACTCATATGTAAATCACCCAAAACAACGTTTGCCAAACCTCCCAAAACCCCAACTTAATTATAAATCAACATCTTTAAAGCACTGCAATTTGTAGATAAAGCAAATCAGCATAAAAAACCAGCAAATCAGCATCAAAAAGTTCCTAATGTAGATAAGGCACTGCAAATTGTAATAGATTCACAACCAATTTAAACTAGTATCATTCGAATTTGCATGTACAAAAAAAGCTAGATTCACAACCATTTACTAGATTCACAACCATGTAAATGACTTTACCTTTCACTTGCAAATGAACAAAAAAAGCTAGCTAAATACAGATATACCCAAAACAGAGAGAGATAGATATGGAGTGAGTGAGAGAAATACCACAAAGATTGAAAGAATACCAGACCGGCTTGCTTAAATAGGGATCGAGTGGAGTAGGTCGCACGCGACGGTGGGGCAGCCTAATCGTGGAGGAAGAGAGACGGACTGAGTGAAAGTTATAGAGAGAGAGAGAGAGAGAGAGAGAGAGAGAGAGAGAGAGAGATGGACGGACGGACGGACGGACGGCAAAAGATAAAGAGAGACAGAGGAGACTTACAGGCGACGAAGAGGAGGCGACAGCGTGTAGCAAATGGACGGTATCGGGAGGAGATCGATCTATCACAGAGAAGACAGAGAGAGAGGAATGTGGAGTGTTTGGTTTGTGGAGAGAGATATGAGCTTTTCGTCGATTTTAACGCATCAGACTTAATGCAGCGATAAAAATGTCGCCGCAACAAGAAATTAAGTTGCTCTGCCAACCCATTTCATAGACTAGTTTGTTGCGACGAGACTAATTCATAGCAAAATGTATTTCTTATGGTGAATCCCAGTTCCGCCACTACAGAAATGCGGCTACAGTAACGAATGGTCTGTGACGTCGAATAAACGCTTGCCTAAAATTCTTTTGGCAGCAAAAGCCTCATTTTGTTGTAGTGTGAATTGTTTATTTTATTTTATGTGAAAATTTAAAAAATTTATAATGATTAGATGAGACGAGAAGAGATGAAAGGTTTTGTGAAAGTGAATGAAGCCTTAATTTTAATTATATATATGTTATAAATCCTTCTAAAAAGGCCGGTAGTTCGAATACGATAACATTTTTTCTATATTTTGTTTTGAAAAATTCAATACTCAAATCGGTCACTATATATATGTATTTAATAAAGTGTTCATATGAAATAATTTAATTTAATAGATAAATTTTTAAATTTAAATCTTATAAATCAAAATTTATCATATGAATAATCGACTATCAATCGAATTAATAAGAATAGAATAACTCTTTTATTTTTTTACTATTCATGTAAACGTGTATTATAAAATGGTACCCACAAAAACCCTACCTCTTCCGAATCGAAGACATTTTCAATTCTTCGGATATTTATCATTAATTAGTCAAATATTGGCAACGTAAGGAAGTTGCATGGAACGAAAGGTCAAACGTTTCGGAGCTGGCTCTTAGTAGACGTGCATCATTGCATGATGCCATTGTTGTAATAACAAGGGTAGACTAAGGACTTTATTATATCTAGCTCTGTATATATAGTCCGGCTTCTGCTTGATCCAATACAAGTACTCATATATGGTTCTGCGATATATCGAGTTACACAGCCAGCATCCGTACCAATAATGTCTAAACCCTATTTCTTCAAAACCATTTTCTTGTTTTTCTATTGCATTCTCTTTAGAAAACCTAAATATTTCCCAGCAGGACTTCTCAGCAACAACCATTTACACCAGTTTCAATGTCAAAAATATAGGACTGCTTCTCTTGCCCTCAGATCAGACCTCTCGAGCCAAACTCTGATGTTCAGTGTGGAGGGAGCTCTGCTAAAATCATCGTCCCTTTTCCCATATTTCATGCTGGTGGCCTTTGAAGCTGGGAGCTTCTTAAGGGCTTTTGTTCTCTTGCTTTTATATCCTTTCATTTGTTTGGTTAGTGAAGAGACGGGCTTGAGGATTATGGTCATGGTTTGTTTCTTTGGGATAAAGAAAGAGAGCTTCAGAGTTGGAAGTTCCGTTTTGCCAAAGTTTTTCTTGGAAGATGTCGGGTTGGAGATCTTTGATCAAGTGCTGAGAAGAGGTGTGAGAAAAGTATCTGTGAGCGAGCTTCCACTAGTCATGATTGAGAGTTTCCTAAGGGATTATCTGGAGATTGATGTTGTTGTTGGGAGAGAGCTAAAGGTATTCCATGGCTATTTTGTGGGACTCATGGAGGAGAAGAAGAATATCATCGGTTTAGAGGAAATCCTTAAAGAGAATAAAGCTGTAGGTACAAACATAATTGGCATTAATGGACTCCACAAAGTTCATGATCATCACCAACGTCTATTCTACCAACATTGCAAGGTATCGATCGATCTCTTCTAGCCTCTTTTACCAAAAGGAAGATAAAATAGATCGGCTTTCAAATCTCCATGAATTATATATAGCAACTCTCTATCGCTTTCTCTTTCGTTCAGTATTAAATCTGCTTCGTAAAATTGTGGCAACAGGAGATATATTTGGTTGACAAAGCTGACAAGAGAAGCTGGCAAAACCTACCAAGAGAAAAATACCCCAGACCACTCATCTTTCACGATGGTAGATTGGCTCTGCTACCAACCCCTCTGAATGCTCTAGCTCTATTCATTTGGGTGTCATTTGGGTTTGTCCTTTCCATTTCTAGGCTTTTTATTAGCTTATCACTGCCCACCGACGTATCCAATCCTCTCAATGCCTTTTTAGGAATGCACCTCACAGCTCCAACAATGCCAAAAACTCCACATTCTCTTTATCCAAACACCAGCAAGGAATTACATAAATCCAAAGGTGTCCTTTACGCTTGCAATCACAAAACTCTCGTGGACCCCATTTTCCTTTCTGTGATCTTAAAAAACAGTTCTCTTAGGGGTGTCTCGTACAGCCTAAGCAGGGTTTCAGAGATGTTATCACCCATCAAAACCGTCCGATTAACAAGGAACCGTGATCAAGATGCCAGGACGATTGAGAGTTTGTTGAACCAAGGAGACATGGTTATTTGCCCCGAAGGGACGACCTGTAGAGAAGCTTATCTCTTGAGATTTAGTCCCTTGTTTGCAGAAGTGGCAGAGGAAATAGTCCCCGTTGCAATTGACTCCCATGTTACCATGCTTTATGGCACGACAGCCGGTGGGCTCAAGTGTCTGGACCCATTTTTCTTCCTCATGAACCCAGCACCATCGTACACCGTTCAATTCCTGGAGAAGGTGTCTGGTTCCTGCACTTATCTAAATGGGGAGAAATCGAAGTTCGATGTCGCAAACCACGTGCAAGGTGAGATCGGAAAGGCTCTAGGATTTGAATGCACGAAGCTTACACGAAAAGACAAGTACGTGATATTGGCCGGTAACGAGGGGATTGTCTGTCATAAATAGTGGATAGCCGAACACGTTTTGGGTGAAGAAATTGCCGAGTAATAATTGATGCAATGAGGTCCATGCATCTGTAATCACTTCTGTTGCGTAGTGATCATTAATTAATTCATGTCTATATGTTCCCGATTACAGCTAGCATGCATGCATATATATATATATGTATGTATATGTATGTATGTAGGTAAATATATATATGTATGTATGTATGCGGCCTCGTTCCCGGTGTTGTGAAATACTATGCAAAGTACACATACCAACGATGACAAATAAAGTAAAAGTAACACAATCAAGAACACGACACAGTATTTACGTGGTTCGACAAATTGCCTACGTCCACGGGAGCTGCAGAAGATTTTTATTTCTTGAGGAATCACAACACAATAGTGTAGGACGGCTACTGTTCACTCAGCTGCAGTACAAGACAAAATAAAACACTATATATATGTTGTACGGCGGAAACCCTAATTCAGCAGAATTAGCGATGTTCGCTCGAGTGGCGTGTCGAGCCCGCGTTGAGCGAACTTGTTTCCCGCAATTGCTCGAGCCGTGAGTCGAGCGGCTCCTCAAGCGAAGCTCTCTGACTTCCCTTCGCTCGAGCCGTGAGTCGAACGGTCATCGAGCGAACCTCTCTGTCCCGCAATTGCTCGAGCGGTCTGTCGAGCTTCCTTCGAGCGAAGCTCTCTGTCTTGTATTCGCTCGAGCGGCTAGACACTTCGCTCGAGCGGCGTGAACCAGACTCCACATACTCAACACCCGGCCCATACTCTATGATGAACATGTATAATTAAGCTAAGTGATCGATCGATCATGTTATAATTACTTAATTTCGAGTGTACTACTACTACTGCGCATGCATGCAGAAGTGCAAGTTTTTTTTTTGGAGTAATAATAACATAATACGATTTTTTGGCATGGAAAATTCACTACAAGAGAAGTTGCCTTCTGCTGCGAAATCCAGTCGCCGTGTGAAGCCCAAAAACCATGGCAAAAATTTGTTTACAGCGTCTTATAACCGCTGACAAATCGTTGATGTAAAAGCATCACAGTTGCTCTACCAACCGCTGTAACAGTTACACCGCAAAATGGAAGGAGTTTTCATGGCGATTGAGACGCCGGGAAAGGCCCTTAAGACTCTATCACAAATGGAATCCATCTTGTTGTTGTAATTGTCGAACAACTAGCGGACTGCCTGCGGGGTTGAATCGTCGAAAACAGCTCAGTACTGTTAGAATTGCACCTTGAGAGAAGAGAAAATGAGAAAGAAAATCGAGAGAGCAGCTGAGGCCAAAAAAATGTTTTGACTCTTTCATTCATTGATGTTCTGCATTACACACTATCCCTTTATATATTGCACAAACCATGTGGGTACGAAGATTAAGGAAAGAGGAAAAATACAACTAAGTTTCTATTTCTAGTATACAATCAATTCTACAAAATGTACATAAACGGTAGAGCAACATTCTGGCACCAAAAGCATACTGCAGGTTCCTCTTGCTTTATCATGGTGGCTGCTGGTCCAGCTTTTGCAGCTTGTTAGCTGCATATCCCTCTGTTGCAGTGTTGACAGAGTTGCCTTTTGTAGTAGTAATAGGGTTGCATTGCTTCTCCATGGACCTTAGGACATTCGAGTTTTGTGACTCCCCCTCGAGATGAGCATAGATATTTAAGATGCCCATCTTGGACAACAGAAACTGGAAATTTGCAGTGCTTAGTGCCTTAGTAAAAATGTCTGCAAGTTGAAACCTTGAAGCAACATGTAAAGGAGTGATAACCTTGGCCAACACTTTTTCTCTAACAAAATGACAGTCTAGCTCGATGTGTTTGGTCCTTTAATGGAAAACTGGGTTCTTGGTTATGTGCAAAGCAAATTGGTTATCACAGTATTGGGTGGTAGGCTTGGTATGCATAATGTTAAAATCTTTTAATAAGGAAATTAGCCATACAAGCTCTTGCGTGAGCTAGTGCTCGATATTATGCTTCTGCAGAAGAACGTGAGACAGTTGCTTGTTTCTTTGATTTCTAGCTAATCAAGGAATTACCAATGAAGACACAGAAACCTGTTATGGATCTCATTGTTTCTGGGCAGGCTGCCCAATCTGAGTCACTAAAGGCCTTGAGGTGTAGATCACATTGAGAGGAGAAGAGTATACCTTGCCCTATTGACCATTTCACATATCTCAAAATTTGATGGGCAGCTTGCATGTGCACCTCACTTGGTCTGTCCAAAAATTGACTGAGTATGCCTACTGCATAAGTGATGTCAGGTCTGGTTATGGTGAGGTAAATTAGTCTTCCCACAAGCCTTCTGTAGCTTGAGGGATCATTTAGTGAATAGTGTGAAAGTTTGTGATTTGTTTCAATGGGTGTGCTTGCTGTTTTGCATCCAAGAAGCCTTGCATCCTCTAAGATCTCTAGGCAGTATTTTCTTTGGCACAAGTGGATCCCAGCAGCTGACCTTGCAATTTCTAATCCCAAGAAAAATTTGAGGATGCCAAGGTCTTTAATTCTGAATTAAGAGTGTAGGTGGGCCTTTACTTTATCAATTTATTTGATGTTGGAGCTGCCTATGACTATGTCATCAACATAGGCAAGCAAGGCTATGAAACCATCCTCATTGTTTCTAGTGAAAAGAGAGTAATATGATTTTGAGGGTTGGAACCCAATGGAGGCAAGGGATTCATAAAATCTGGAATGTCATTGCCTAGAAGCTTGCTTGAGTCCATAGAATGATTTGTGGAGTTTGCAAACCAGCTTTCCCTTGGTGGTGGACTCCTCCTTACTGTGATAACCAGGAGGCAATTCCATATATATTTCCTCATCCAATTTGCCATGAAGGAAGGCATTATGCACATCTAATTGATAAAGGTGCCAATTGAGGGTAGCAGCTAAGGCAAGAAACACACGAACAGTTGTGAGTTTTGCAACTGGACTGAAAGTTTCTTGGTAGTCGAATCCTTCCCTTTGAGTGTAGCCTTTTGCTACTAATCTAGCCTTAGGCCTCTCTACTGTACCATTAGACTTGAGTTTAATCTTATAGACATATTTGCATCCCACTGCCCTTTTTCCTTCAGGCAACACAGTGATTGTCCAGGTGTCATTCTCCTCTAGGGCTTTGAGTTCGGCATTCATGGCATCTTGCCAATACTTAGACTTAGCAGCTTCTTGGTAGGTTTGAGATTCTCGAAGGAGGGAGAGTGAGAGAGCAAAGGAATGGTGATGAGGAGAAAGATTTTTGTAGGAGAGGTAGTGATGGTGAGGATGAGCAGTAGGGATATGAAGTGAATGTGAAGATGGGTTGGTATGAGCTATCTGGTAGTGATAATCATGGAGATAAGCAGGTGGGTGTCGAGTTCTATCAGACCTCATGAGGGTGATAGGTGTTGTGTTGATTTGTGGAGAGGCAGGTGATTGTGAGGAGGGTGAGGAGGGTGGAGGCAGGTTGTGTTCATCATTTGGTGAGGTAAATTTAGTGGTGTTGTTGGGTTGAGGGAGTGAGTTGTTGGGTTGAGGGAGTGAAATGTTGGGATGTGAAGGGAGAGGAGATGGATTCTTGTGTAGGTATTGGAAGGACTAGGTTTTGAGTTGGTGGGGTGGTATCAAAAGTTTAGTATTGAAAAGGGAAAAATGACTCATAAAAAATCACATCCCTTGAGACAAAACAAGAGTGATCCTCAAGATCATAAACTTTGTATCCTTTGATTCCAGGTGGGTAGCCTATAAAAATACATTTTCTTGCTCGAGGATCCAGCTTACTTCTATGGTTCTTGACAGTGGATGCAAAGTATAGACATCCAAAGACCTTTAAGTGAGAATAGGAGGGGATAGATGAGAAGAGGGTTTCATAAGGAGACTTATTGTTGAGGACAGGTGTAGGAATTCTATTGATGATGTGTGCTGCAGTCACCCCAGCATCTCCCCAAAACTTGAGTGGAAGGGAAGCTTGAAAAAGAATGGCTCTGGCAGTGGAGAGAAGATGTTGATGCTTCCTCTCCACCACCCCATTTTGTTGAGGGGTGTAGATGCTAGTTCTTTGGTGTAAAATGCCTTGTGAATTATAGAAGTTCGTCATTTGAAATTCTAGACCATTGTCAGACCTCACTTGCTTAATTTTGGCATCGAATTGATTTTTAATCATGTGAATGAAATTCTGTAGGATATTTCTTGTTTTAGATTTGAACTTCATTAGGTAAACCCAAGTGACTCAAGTTTTGTCATCCACAATGGTTAGAAAGTATTGATGGCCTTGAATGGAAGGATGGGAAGTATGGCCCCCAAATGTCATAGTAAATTAGTTCAAAAGGAGTAGATGTGGAAATGGAGCTCAAATGGAAATGTTTCCTTTTTTGTTTAGCCAAATGACAGATTGTGCATTGCATATCACTATTACATTTTACATTAGGAACATGGAATTGAATAACATTCATCCTTTGATGGGATACATGTCCTAATCTAAAATGCCACAGATCAAAGTTTTGTGGTTGACTAGAGCTTGAGTCTTCATTGTTGGTGTGCTGACTGGAAGTTTCTGTGTTTGATGGAAGGCCTTGAACAGTATGACATGAAGGGGTTGAGGTCTGAGGAAATAGAGGCCATTGGAAACTTCAGCAAGAGCAATCGTCATCCATGAAAATAGATCTTGTATGAAACAAAAATTTTCAAAAAAAATAATGCAAAGAGAAGAATCTTGGGTGAGCTTACTGACATATATAAGATTGAAGGCAAAACTGGGCACACATAAGACATTTGTGAGGGTGAGTTTATCTAAAATTTTAACAGTGCCTATATGTGTCACCTCAGCATATGTTTTGTTTGGAAGGTGCACCTGAGTGTGTTTCTTACAAGTGATGGTGGTGAGCAGTGAAATGGACAGACCATGTGGTCTGTGGCTCCAGTGTCGAGGATCCATTGTGAGTTTGATTTTTGATTGTTTCTTGCAGGAAAAAGATGGCATGCTTGTAAGACAGTTTCTATGTGAGGGGTTATACCTACCACGTTGGAGGAATGATAGCTAGGAGACTTGGCATCTGTGGCTGTTTGGAGTTCAGTGCTAGAATGGTTGGTTGGCATGTTCCTCTCCTTTGAGTTGAGCTGAAAAGTCTGAGCATTGAGAAGAGCTGCTATTTGCTGAATCTGTGCCTCAGTCAAAGGAAGTTGTGAGGCACTCGAGTTGTTGTTTTCTTGGTTTTGAGTAGCAACCTGGTTTGCAGAGTGAGTGTTTGGTCCATTAGTTGAGCACCCAGGTTTGGACTTGGTGAATTTGAAGTTGGGTGGGAATCCAACTAGTCGATAGCATTTTTCTCTTGTATGGCCCATCTTGCCACAGTGGTAACAAGTAATGTCTGTTTTGTCTTTCTTCTTGGCTTGACCATGGTAAGCAGCCAGCACTGATGGTTCATTTGGGGGCATCACAAGGGATCTAGCCTCCCTTTGTCTTTCTTCCTGCAACACTAGAGAAAAGACTCTATCTAATGAGGGCATGGGACTCATAAGAATAATCTGACCTCTAATGGCATCATAGGTATCATTCAACCCCATTAAAAACTTGAAGATTGAATCTGTTTGTTGGACTTCTCCTACGGATTCTAAGGCTTTACAAGTGCACAGACCACATGAATAATGGGGTAGTGGCCTATAATTGTGCAGTTCTTCCCACACTGCATTAAGTTGGGTAAAGTAGTCACTCACGGATTGTGTTCCTTGAGTGATGGACCCTAGTTGCTGTTGTAGTTGATAGATGCGCACATTGTCAGGTTGTGCAAACCTAGCTTTAAGCTTATCCCAAACTTCTTTGGCCGAGCTCACATATAGAACATTAGATGCAATTTCTTTTGAGATTGAGTTGAGAATCCAAGATAGGATCAAGTTGTTACAGCGGAGCCAAGGCACATAAAGGGTGTTGGTGAGTGCAGGAGTTTCAATGCTTCCATCCAAAAAACCAAGTTTGTTTTTTGTGGAAATGGCTAAGGTGAATGAGCGATTCCAAGAGAGATAGTTAGGCCTTGTGAGGTGAGGTGTGACCACCACAGTGTTGGCATTATCATTGTGGTGCAAAAAGAAGGGGTTGTTGGGGTCCTCAGATTGGGAAGATTTATGTTGTGTTTCGGCCTCAGCCATGGGAGCAATAAGCTACAAGTAAGATGATGAAGATAATGTTTGATGATAGAGATAAAACAAGTAGGTTAGACCCGCTCTGATACCATGTTAGAATTGCACCTTGAGAGAAGAGAAAATGAGAAAGGAAATCGAGAGAGCAGCTGAGGCCAAAAAAATGTTTTGACTCTTTTCATTCATTGATGTTCTGCATTACACACTATCCCTTTATATATTGCACAAACCATATGGGTACAAAGATTAAGGAAAGAGGAAAAAGACAACTAAGTTTCTATTTCTAGTATACAATCAATTCTATAAAATGTACATAAACGATAGAGCAACATTCTGGCACCAAAAGTATACTGCAAGTTCCTCTTGCTTTATCATGGTGGCTGCTGGTCCAGCTTTTGCAGCTTGTTAGCTGCATATCCCTCTGTTGCAGTGTTGACAGAGTAGCTTTTTGTAGCAGTAATAGGGTTGCATTGCTTCTCCATGGACCTTAGGACATTCGAGTTTTGTGAAGTACCAGCAACGGGGTTGAATCGTCACAAACAACCTAGTACTACGATGGTTTGTTTCATCGTGAATAACTTCATTTTCAACGCTTCTAGATTCGCTGGGAAAATTTGTGGCGGTTTGCAATCACCGCTGATTGTCAAACTTTGTTGGTGGAAAATACCAATTTCACCCATGTTAAATTTGCCGAACAATTCGCCGGGATTATAATCATATGAATGGAGAGGTGTTGTGTCGCCACAATGGATTCGTGGCAATAAGGGATGAATTTTTGCAAAAGTTGCACATCGTGAAAAGTTCTTGCAGGAATTGTTTGGCACTAACTACTCATCAGTCTTGTCCATTTGCAGCAAATTAGAAGCAGCCAATCTCAAATTTCAAGAGCATCAATTAGCCTGTTTTTGTTTTTCTCACTTTCATAAAATAAAATAAAATTCTCAAATTGGACAATTTATATCTCCCACAATACATTATAATTATTTAGAAAAATATAATTATCCACAATAAATGTGACTTGTGGATATAATTTGTTTCGTTCTTTGCTATCATGTAGCTATGTAGGAAGGATTAGGCCTGTGCAGAAAATGTTAGAACTCGGCCCGTCCGTGCGACCCAATCCCACCCGACCAAAAAAAGCAGGTAGAGCAACTTGCGGGTCGAACCCGCTGAAACCGACATTATAAGAAAAACTCAAATTCAGTTCAAGTCGTCAAACGATTTGAACCCCGTAGAACCCTCGAGAAAACACTTTCTCGCCCTTTCCTATCTGCCAAACAACCACCTATTCCCATGGCCTCTCCTCAAATCTACTCCTCTTTCAAGTACTCCGACAGCCTCACCGTCGTGGCCATTTCGTTCTACACTACCATAATTTGTGACGCTATCTCCTGGCTCCTCATCTATCGCATCAACTCCTACAAGTCGAGGTCCTCAATTGACAAGGCTACCAAGAAGCAGGAGATGATGAAAACCGAATCCTCCTCCAAGATCGCCAAGAAATCTAAGACCAAAAAGATGGAACGCGTCGAGAACAGTCTCAAGGAGTCGAGCCGCAACCTCTCCCTCTTCAAGTTCAAGTCTGGCGCCGTCGTCGCCCTTGTCCTCTTCGTCGTCTTCGGTCTTCTTAACTCACTCTTCTTAGGGTTTTCACCACCATGCTGAGCCAGCTATCTCCATAATGTTTTCAACCAATAAAAAAAGATGGGTCAGAGAGGACCAACCATATGAAGCAACCAAGAGAGGGCCTAAGACGAGGAAGCTAGCCCAGAGACTAAAAGCAAGAGCAACCCTCGTGTTTCTGCTTAGAAATTGAAGTGATTTGACAGCATTAGCATTCATGGAATTTGAATGGAGTGGTTTAAGGTTTCTGTTCATAGGATTTGTAAGGTTTTTGTTGGATATGTTTGTATACGATTTGGGTTCCATTACCTGCTTTCAATCTCGAGTCGGGTCGGCCCATATCAGATTGGCCCGTGTTTAAGACGGGTCGGATCGGATCGAATCGGATCGGGCCAATACATGAGTCGGGTTGCAACCCTAGGAAGGATAATCTTATATATTCTTATAATTATTTTGGTAGACTGTTAATTAGGAGAAAAAGACGAGGATGCAATTAAAATAGTGTAGAAACAAATCTCTAAGAGAAATGATAGTTGCAGTTGTGAGTGTGTAAGCGCCGTGCAATCACTTTGAAAAAAGTGAATAAATACGAGACCCACATGAAAAAATAATAAGTTTTTAATAGTAGACAACACTATTTTTCAAAGCAACTGTACGACACTTGCGCACTCCACATTTGTATGTAACATTACTCATATATATATATATATATCGTATCAAATGATTCATACAAGTCCTAAATAGACAAGTCTCATGCAAGTCCTTGTAAAAAAGTAAACTCCACCTTAAAAAGGTGTAAAAAAAATATATTCTTTATTAATGAAATCTACTTTTTTACAAAAGACTTGTACGAGACTTGTCTATTTGAAACTTGTACCTAACATTACTCTTAAATAACTATAATTTTTTTAAAAAAATTCTGATTGAATTCTTTAGATTGGATATTGGTGTGTTTGGCTAGCTTAGTTTAAAGAAGAAAAGTTTACATACACAAAGAGAGTATACAAAAATGAACTCACAAATTGATATGGCTTCATGTGATCTGTTGGCTTTACTTTATAGTAAAAGTAATTTTACAATCTGACGTACCGCATCAAATCACATTAGTTTGTATGTTTACTTTTGTATAATTTTTTTTTTGGCCAAAGTATTTATATTTAAAGAATGGTTAATTTTGCCTCTGGTCCAATTTGAATATTTCTATTCCTGATATGATTTGATTTAAGTTATAGAGTAATTTAAATAACTGAATCTTGCAAATTAAATAATGAAATTATGCATGGTGCGGCTTCACACCAATTTATAAGTAGAATGTATTTTAACAAAATCTACAAGTAGAATGGCTCTTTTGATATTGAAAAATTCTATTTATAAGTCGGCGTGGATAAAACACTTAGTAAAATATTTACATAGTATAATTTAATTTGAATTAAAAATTTTAAAATTTAAATTTTATATATCAAGTAACGTAAATCTCATCAAGTGACGTAGATAATGTGTTCTACGATTTAAGAATAAAATAACTTATTTTATAATAAATGGGCTCAGTATATTGGTCCTCAACAGTCGTGCAACCCGTCAGATTATAAGAGCATTCACAATGGCTTATGTAAAATACAATTTTATGTAAAATATAATGAAAGTTGATCAAAAGTCCTTTCTAATAGATTTTGTATTTTGATATTTTTTTTACACTTTGCTATAGTAACCCTCTAGATGTAGAGAATATTGTTCACAACTCTAAAATATTTTTAATTCTTTTCTCTTTCCTCTAACGTTTTTCTCCACTGCTTTTGTTTATCAATATTTCTAGAGGTGTAACTGGTCTGGTTCGGTTTTGGACATATTTTAGAACCTATACCAGTTTTGAGATTTGAAGAACTGATACCGCACCAGTTACACCCATAAACCTATACTTCCGGTCTTACTGATTCCGGTTCGGTCCAAATTTTCCAGTATATTATATAGTATGTATATTATAGTATATAATAATATAGTGATAATATATTATATTGTATTATAATATATGTTATAATTTTATTATAGACTATAGTGATATATTATAATATATAGTAATATAGTATTAGTATAACTACTAATACAATAGACTATAGTGATAATATATATTTATTTATATAGGATTTTAAAATTTAAAATTATATTAATTAGTAATTTATCATATAATAAAAAATTATTTTATATATAATTATATAATTATATATAAATTATATATAATACAAATATATATATAAAAAATATTTTATACAATATAAAAAATTAAAATATATATATAAAACGGTCCGATCCGATGTTAGTAAAAGGAAAACAGGGACATAATCGATTTTGACCGATTTTGAAAAAAATAGAACAGATATCAGACCAAATCTACCGGTTCAGTTCGGTTTGATTCGATTCGATTTACCGGTTTACTGTTTTTGTTTTCAACCCTAAGTATTTCTGAATTTCAGCCACGCTAATTGGTTGTTTAAAGGTGGTGAAGAAGAGAAAAACACCAAAACCTTGTAATAGGGTTTGGCATTTAAATTTGGATTAATATGACACAATTATATAATATTATATACAAAGAAATATTGTAAATATCAAAAGATATGAAAATATTGTAAATTCATTAGTAATTAGAAGAAATATTAAAAATGAATAAAAATATTAAAAATGAATATTTAAATGATATAGAGAAAAATAAATTAGGTATGATTTATTGTAAAAATTATATAAAATAGAAAAAATGAGTTTTAGGTCACGTGTGGTTGGCAAACTCAACTGAGATCAACTCAGTTTAGTCTAATTTTAAGTTGAGTTTAACATCTAAACATCCTCAAATTACTAAACTCATATCAACTTAAAACCTCTTTACACATGAAACCCAAAATATTTTTCAATTCAATACTTTTTTATATGTAAAACTCATAACTTTTTTTAACTTCTCATAAATTTATCTAAATTCATCTTAATATCTAAATATATTTAAACTTATCATAAATATAATCCATAAAACTTATTCTTTCTTCTCAATTCTTTACTATTTATAAACAAATATCCCGATGCTCTAACGTCGGAATGTCTGTTACGATTCTGGCTGGGCTTTTTTCAATGAAAACAAAGTAACGACAAGGATTCCACTGCAATTCTGGAAAGTTTTTTCCTATTAAATAGCATTTCGAAGATTGCCCTGGTTTCGTTCTCAATCTTTATTCAATCCTCAATCCTCGTCCATCATCGTAGTTTTTTTCCCCTTTCGATTTGGAATCGGATCCTTTCTGATTTATAAACTAGAATTCGGAGTCCCAACTTGTTTGGGTTTCTGTGGGATTCGTGTGGTTAAGATTGTTGTTAGGGTTTCTGATGGGTACGGAGAGGAAGAGGAAGGTGAGCTTATTTGACGTGGTGGACGAGACTGCGGTGCCGGCGAATATCTCAAAATCTAATGGCGGAGGAGCTGCGGCTGCGGCGGCGATGAACATCAGCAGCAATAATGGTGGGATCAATAGGTGGACGGGGAGGCCGTACTCGCAGAGGTACCAAGAGATATTGGAGAAGAGGACGAGCTTTCCGGTTTGGCACCAGAAGGAGGAGTTCTTGCAGGTTCTCAAGGCCAACCAGACTCTGATCCTCGTCGGTGAGACTGGTAGTGGCAAAACCACTCAGGTTAGTTTGGGAATATGAAAAGAGCTGCTTGGATGAAAAACGAAATTTAGGTTACGTAGTTGCTGAGAATTGACTAAAAATAGTGACTTTGATAACTTTTGATTATTGCGAGTATAATTCAATTGATATGTCCCAAATGAGATTCTGGAATCAAACAGGCAATATCTTTTGGTAGTTTTTCTTTCCGTACATTTTGTAGGCAATTAAAGTGAGATTTAGGGCGTGTCCTGTATCGGATACTGAAATACAAGTGTTTTAAATTTCAGTTCATTTCTTTTGCGGCCGAGCCTAGCTTTCTATGAGCGTACACTATCCGTTGTTTTGCTTTTTCATTGTTATTGATCCCATTGTCTGTTATCGCTCCTATGGCTTTCGTGTTTATGACTATGAATCGTATGGAGTGGTGATTTGGGCAGCCTAGTGGATGTGGTCTCGTATTGTTTCCTACGTGATGGTATTACATTGTGCATTTTATGCTTTGAGAGAGAATTTGATTTTGTGCTAAAGCTTGTAGTACATATGTTCCTGTTGAAGTAGATGGATCTGGAGCCTGGACTGGATTTTATTTCGCATTTGAGGTGCAGAATTAACAAGTAATATCTCCCTGTTCTGCAGATTCCCCAATTCGTTTTGGAAGCCGTTGACATTGAAACTCCAGATAAACGTAGGAAAATGATGATTGGATGCACCTAACCTCGTAGGGTGGCTGCAATGTCAGTTTCTCGACGTGTTGCTGAAGAGATGGATGTAACTATTGGAGAAGAGGTTGGTTACAGTATCCGTTTTGAGGACTGCAGTAGTGCCAGAACAATTTTGAAGTAAGCTTATTCTTCGGTTTGATACCTCTATGCTTCTCTCTCTCTCTCTCTCTCTCTGGCGCTGGCGCTGGGGCTGGGGTGCGGTTGTGGGTGTTTAGGGGCTGCTCGGACCTAAATTGCAAAGTTTACTCATAGCTTGTATTTTTGTGGTATGTGCTAGGTATCTGACAGATGGTATGCTTTTAAGAGAAGCAATGACATATCCACTTTTGGAACGCTACAAGGTCATAATCCTTGATGAGGCTCATGAAAGGACATTGGCAACTGATGTTCTATTTGGGCTTTTGAAAGAAGTTCTAAAAAATAGACCTGACTTGAAGCTAGTTGTGATGAGTGCAACTCTTGAGGCTGAAAAATTTCAGGGTTATTTCTATGGTGCACCACTTATGAAAGTTCCTGGAAGGCTTCATCCAGTAGAGATATTCTACACCCAGGAACCAGAAAGGGACTACCTGGAGGCTGCAATTCGGACAGTTGTGCAAATTCACACGTGTGAACCTCCTGGAGATATACTTGTGTTCCTCATAGGTGAGGAGGAGATAGAAGATGCATGCCGAAAAATATTGAAAGAGATTGCAAATCTGGGTGACCAGGTGGGACCTGTGAAAGCAGTGCCTTTATATTCCACCCTTCCACCAGCTATGCAGCAGAAGATATTTGAACCGGCTCCACCTCCAGTGAAGGAGGGTGGTCCTCCTGGAAGGAAGATAGTGGTTTCCACGAACATCGCAGAAACTTCTTTAACCATTGATGGTATCATATATGTTATTGATCCTGGGTTTGCAAAACAAAAAGTTTATAACCCACGAGTGCGTGTTGAGTCCTTGTTGGTATCTCCAATATCTAAGGCTAGTGCGCACCAGAGATCGGGGCGTGCCGGAAGAACACAGCCTGGGAAATGCTTTAGACTCTATACTGAGAAAAGTTTCAATAATGATCTTCAGCCACAGACCTATCCGGAAATCTTAAGATCAAATCTAGCAAATACGGTTCTTACCTTGAAAAAACTGGGGATAGATGATCTTGTGCATTTTGATTTTATGGACCCCCCTGCTCCGGAGACATTGATGCGGGCGCTAGAGGTTCTGAATTACTTGGGTGCATTAGATGATGATGGGAATTTAACAAAGCTGGGGGAAATCATGAGTGAATTTCCACTAGATCCTCAGATGTCAAAGATGCTCGTTGTTAGCCCTGAATTCAATTGTTCAAATGAAATTCTGTCAATTTCTGCCATGCTTTCAGGTACTGTTTTGTATCTCGCTTTCTTCTTTGGTCTGCATTGAGTCTTGTCTCACCAATATAGAACAATTGTGTTAGGCTGCATCATTATTGGATGCACTGCCCTTTACTGATCAGAAAAAGATTGTTGGATGCACTGCCATTGGTCTGGCTTGTGCACTGTCATATTTCTGTGCGTATAATATCTTCTAACTGCTGTCACATGCAACTACATGTGCCTGGGGTTAGAATACTGTGTCAAATTAGGTTGTCATCAGCAACTGTCTTCTTTGGGTTCCATGCCCCTGGTTGGCATGCACCATAGGATTTCTAAGCAAGTGCTGATGCAGATAGTTGCAGTTTCTCAGTATTCTCTCATGAAGCAAATGGTATCGCGCCTCTATGCATCTGCTGACCTCCGTGGGCCTCCTCTGTGATAACCAATTTCTTTCTTTAGTACCCAATTGCTTTGTCCGGCCTAGGGAGGCTCAAAAGGCTGCTGATGAAGCAAAAGCTAGGTTTGGGCACATCGATGGAGATCACCTCACGCTCTTGAATGTATATCATGCCTACAGGCAAAACAGTAAGAAGTCTATTTTAATCGTTCATTTTAATTTGCTTATTATTACTATTTTTACTACACATATACCTAGGCTTTTGTATAACAATTGAACTAGCACGCTCAGGCGATGCCCTTGTATATGTCCCGTATACCTGGGCTTTTGCCCACTCTTATGGTCAATAAAATTTTATTTACCGATAAAAAAAAATCATATTCATACAACTATTTTACAAGCAACTAATGTGATAGTACCACTTCATAAAAAATCTCAAATTTTTTTTTGGATTTCAAATTTTACATAAAAATCATCTATTTAAAATGGAGTTGTAAAATGGGTTGTATATGTATCATTTTTACTCATAAAAAAAATCTGTTTAAATATTATAATATCCGCTTCATAAAAAAATCTTGTTTGTTTTTTTTGGATTTTAAATTTTACATAAATATCCTGTATTTAAAAAAAAAGCTGTAAAATGAGTTGTATGTGTAGCATATCTCATAAAAAAGAATCTATCTATAAATACTTTAATATCTCCTCAAGGAATGTAACTTATTTTTAGGCAATTTGATTTAATATTACATTTATTACTTATAAAAAAAAAATTGATTTAATATTATTCTTTGTTTGTTTATGTGTATTAGATGAGGATCCTTCTTGGTGTTATGAGAACTTCGTCAATCATAGGACGTTAAAGGCTGCTGATAACGTTAGACAACAGCTAGTGCGTATCATGCCCAGGTTTAACCTCAAATTGTGCAGCACTGATTTCAACAGCCGTGACTATTACATCAACATAAGGAAGGCTATGCTAGCAGGATACTTTATGCAGGTAGGGAACGTACTGGGCACTACTTGACAGTGAAAGACAACCAAGTATGTAAAATGATTTCTTTGATATTTTTTTGTTGGGCGATCTTTATTGAGTCTAAAATATGCTGTATCTAGGTTTGTGTTCATTGTTCTTGTAAATAAGAATGAGATTTGAGATGCCTGCATAATCTGTCTTGCAGATGGTGCACTTGCATCCATCGAATTGCTTGGATCACAAACCGGAATGGGTAATTTACAATGAATATGTCCTAACCAGCAGGAACTTTATCCGCACGGTGACAGACATTCGCGGTGAATGGTTAGTTCCAAGCTTTTTGTTCGTTTATTTTTCTTTGCAGTTATGATTCTTAAATCCTATTATGGAAATGCTTCGTTTGGATGTTGAGATGAGAAATCTGTTAATAATAGTGAGATAGTTTATGAATAGTAGTGAAATAGTTTGAATTAAGATGTTTTATGAGATTTTGGGAAATGAGTGAGGAAAAATTGAATAAAAAAATTATAAAATTAAAATATTGTTAGAATATAATTTTTTAATATAATTTTTGTTTTGGAATTTGAAAAAGTTGAATTATTTTTTGTGTTTTGGGAAGTTTGGAAAAGTTGTAATGATTAGATAAAAAAGTTAAAAATTTATAATTGAAAAGTGTTTGTGTTTGAATGGTGTTTAGATGTTGAGATGAGATGAGATGGGTTGAGACCATCCCAACATCCAAACGGGGCCTAAAGGTCTAAGAGAATTGGTGCTGTGTTTTTTTTTTTGTGGGGGGGGGGGGGGGGGGGACTGTTACTGTTGCCGGCTCAATCGGCAGGATTCGTAGTTAGCCATATTCCTCACTATGAGTGAACTCCAGTATTGGTCTTTGTTAGTTAGTGCTGTTAATGAATCGGTCCTAAGCCTTCATTTTAGGCTTGTTTGTTAAACTAGCTTCGCTTGAGCATGATCAAGAGTAGGTTGAATATCCTCATCTAGGGAGCCATGCCCCCTAGCTTAAACTGTCTAATATTGGTTGCTTTATATTAATTTAGCTTAGCTTGAGCATGAAGAGCAGCTTGAATAGGCTCAACTAGGAAACCATGTCCCCTAGATAGGCTAGATTTAACTGTTTAACTGGTTGTTCACCCAAGCAATGCTGGACACCCTTAAGTCCAACTTTTTGGAGGATTAGATACTGGGTAATTTATCTGGAGTATTGTAATTATGTTGTAGTAGCAAATAGTCTTTAGTTAATTAATGTCCTCATTGGCATGAAAAATGTTGTAAGATAAATTATCCAACACTAATCAACAATTGGTTGGGGTACAGGCTAATTGATATAGCACCACAATATTATGATCTGACGAACTTCCCTCAGTGAGGCCAAACGTGTTCTCGAAGGGCTTTACAATAAGCGGGAGAAGGACAAGGAGGGGAGTAAGAACAGAAAATGAAGTAATCACTATCCATATATTTTGACTCCCTTTTGCGGAGACATGGAGAGGTCATATTTTGAAAGGTCTTGATTCTTACATTATGTCGACCTTTGGGTTTGTCGGTGAAAGCAGTGGATACTTGGCAAAGTTCCTGTATAATGCATTACCATAGTGTTAGTTCTAGGGAGCTATAATTTTGTAATGTGAATCTATATCAATTTTTTTTGTGGATTAAGGAAAAACCTCAGATACTCTTTTATTTTGTCATAACCAAGATTTCCAGGGTCTGTTGGGACAAGTACTCAAGCTTATCTGTCCCTTACATGAGCTGTGACCTGCTAACCAAACATATTTTATTCCTTCTAAACACTGCTTACTGGCCTGTGAAGTTCGTTAGAGATCGTGTGCATCAATGGACGGTAGTGTGTATCAGGCTTAGGAAATGTGTGGAGTTTCCAACATATTTAGGTGTTTGACAGTTGAAACAGGCAGCTCACCCGACGAGCTGCAGCCTACATGGTACTCATCGTCTTGCAGTGCAGCATTGCAAGGAAAGATGCCTGGTTTTGCTGATTTGACCGAAGGATTATTCTTTATTTATTTATTTTTAAGTTACAGGGAATAAAAATTTCAATAATAAAATAATATCAGCGATTTGACTCTAACGCAAAACTATAGAGACCAATTTTGAATTGAACCCTATTAATAAACCCACAAATATTTTCCTTTGTGTTCATAAGAAGATATAAGTACGAATAATGTTGAACTTGTTGAAATCTAACAAGGAATTTTCAAGAAGTTGGTGCAAAATAGAGGGTTAAAAATGGAAACTTGTTGAAATCTAGTTTCTTTGTCTTTGAGAGAGAGAGAGAGAGAGAGAGCGCGAGATAGACAGTGTTGACGACCCGTTTCCTGAAACGAGAGTGAAGAATAGATATTGCCATGTTGAAAATGACTTGTTCTTATAAACAAAATCCAACAGAAAACAGCTCAAAGATAACATAGTTTCATTCATATTCTCTTCTCCATAGAAATTAAAAGTAGGACAGTAATTTTGCAGGTAATTTTGCATGATCCACTCAACTCCCACATCAAATTGCTTATTGGCCTTGAAACCTTCATGATTTTTCTCTGGTCAAATTCCGGTAGAGTTCATCAATTTGCACCTGCACAAACATGTAATTACTTTCCAGCACTCTGATCCTTATGATTATTGTTTATTATATATATAGAAGGAGAAGAGAGAACTTCAATATACCTTATAAAACTCAAGAAGCTTGTTTCTTTTCTTCTTCAATGTTGCAGTTACCAAATCTTTATCAATATCGAAGGGGTGGGGTTCTAGAATGACTCCTTTGATATTTTCAAAACCTCTCAGCTAGTTCAATACAAGGGGGAGATAATTGATGAAACAAGAAACATTAGAACAAATTAAAAAAAAAAAAAAAGTAGTCATCCCATTTTTAAACACCAAAGAGAGTAAGAGAGTAAAAGAGAAAACGATCAAAATATTACCAAGTTATACAGACATTGAGATGGTAGTCATTAATGTCTCTCAACTCAGATGGGAGAACACATAGAGATTTGCAGATTATCCGTGCATTATTTAAATTTGAAGCAGATATTACCTTGTTTCTATCAGCAGTAGACTTCAGTTCAGATAGCACATAATTCTTGAACTCATCAAGGGAACACAGTTCAGTGAATGAACTCATGTGACCATTTGAATATGCCCACTTTTTGGTGTTTTCTTCATGTGGTACAACTACTGCAACCAACATCGACTTAAAGCTGTTCCCATAGACCCAGATCTTCAAAGCAAAGGGAATATTATCGAATAAATGGCTTGTTACCCATAAAAAAATAAAAATAAAAAAACTGGAAAATTAGCTCACATCTTCAATAATTGGACTGATACCATAAACATTTTCCAAATACTCTAGCGCAATATACTCTCCATGAGAAAGTTTTATAAGGTTCTTTTTTCGATCAATAATCTTAATAACTCCATTTGGAAGTAGTTCCCCTATGTCCCCTGAGAATGCCAAAGAATGACAACATCAAGACACGAAATATTCTTAAGTAAAACTAACTTAAAAGACAAGAAAGGAATCTGTGCCCCAAACCTGTATGAAACCAGCCATCTTTAATGGATTCTGTTGTTAATTCAGGATTTCTGTGGTATCCAGAAAAAACAGTCTTCCCTCTCACACATATCTCACCACATGGTCGCTCCCCAAGTGGATTGTAGCCCATCTCTGGTACCTCTTCCAGCCGAAGCTCATTGTACACAGCAACCGCACCAGCAGTACCAACCATGCACATCTCATCAGGAAAGCAAAAAGTAGTCGGTCCACAAGTTTCTGTTAAACCTGAACCACAATGCTTCAGATGGTTCAAATGTGTATAATTCGTGTGCGTGCTAGAAACTAATGATGGAATCACCGCTAGGCCTACATGATAATCCAACCCGTCCCAACTAAAAACGTAATATGTCCAAAACAGAAACAGAAAGGGAAGTGAAAACAACCTTGAATAAGTGGAAAATACATACAAGACATTCAATGACAACTTTAAAAAATAGCATAATTACTATTAAAATGGAATAAAAAAAGAAGTCTTTACCGTAGCCTGTGATTACAAAAGCACAGCAAGTAACCCGTAAGAATTCTTCCACCTCAGAGCTCAAGGGTGCGCCTCCAGAGATTATCAGTCGAATCCGACCCCCTAACTTGGCTTTGACCTAAACAAAATTGAAATAAATGAAGGATAATAGGAAGTTGATGGAAGCTTTTCCTATGCTATTATAAAGATGCAGTATTATTAGAGGATACAAAGGAAACGTAACACTTGATTTGTTGCAATGAATCCTAGGACTGTTTCACATGGATTCAAACAAAATTGAGTGGTTGTCAAGATGATCTAATAGCATACATTAGATGTCACATGGTACTAGAGCTTATGAGCATCCGTCTGGGGCTAGATAATGGGATTTAAAACAGAAGTTTTTTAGGAGAAAAGATATAACCTTCCTGAATGCCAATAGATCTGCTAACGGCGCAGCATTTTTCTGTTTAAACCCTCTAGTCATCCAAAAACGTTTGCTGTATCATAAGAATGGCTCATTAATATCATAAAAGTGTCCCAAAACTTATTACAAAACAAATATGCTTTTCCATCACTATAAAGTGAACATATTGGAATAGATAGAAGACCAACTTACTATCTGTAGAGCATGCTAAAAATATTTCTCCTTACTGGATTGAGTTCCTGTAATGCCTGTAGTATACCTGAAATATGGATAAGCATGAGAGAATATGTAGTTTAACCAAAATAAATGAATTTACTCGGTTTTTGCTGAAAGATGACTAGATTCTGTACCTTCATGCACTCTTTCAAAAACTCGAGGTACCCCGGCAAAAACTGTTGGCTTCAGCTCCATCAAATCATCTCTCAATGCTTTAAGATCCTTCAAATAAGGAACCATAATTTTATACATTCTCATTGGAAAAGCCAAACAGTCATGAAAAATAATGGACCACTTGGGACTGAAATAGAGAGTTCTGGGTGCCAACATTTGGATATCTCTAAAGCAATGAGAAATTATAAACAGCATTACTGCCTCAATAGATAGCATGGTAACGAACTATCCTCTACCTCCCCCGCCCTACCCTCCTCCTCCCCCTCCAAATCTGGTACACTAGCACTAAGTACTAAATATTCGCAAACCCCAGCATTTTCACAGTATCCTGTCCCCATGACCATCATTGATCTCCATATTTTTATTCCTTGGCCCATAAACTATATTAGAGCAATTAATTTTATTTTCCTTGATATTTTTTTATCTCATCTCGTTCACATTTTTTTCCCTGCCCATGTATGCAATTCGGATTAAAGAAGAAAGGAGGCCTATACTTCAAAGACAAGAAATAGTTTCAGCAGCGTACCCCATGATAATAGCCAACAGATGCACCCTTGTGAAAAAAATACTCTTCAATCACACGGTCAAGGATATGAGCCAGGGGCAAGAAAGAGAGATACACATCATCTTCAGTCATCTATAGAGGTTCAAAATTGCATGTGTTAGGAAAACAACAGA
This sequence comes from Juglans mandshurica, assembly GCA_022457165.1. Classification (NCBI taxonomy): domain Eukaryota; kingdom Viridiplantae; phylum Streptophyta; class Magnoliopsida; order Fagales; family Juglandaceae; genus Juglans; species Juglans mandshurica. The sequence goes on from CM039623.1 coordinate 26,633,742, forward strand.
GAAGGGGAGTAAAAATTATATATCACATAAAAGAATATCCAAGAAATTAACATATGAAAATTAATGATGACTACACAGCATATCACATGTTTTTTTGGTTGACAGCTAGGAGACAAATACAAACTGATACACAGATTGTGCACATAAAATTATTGGGGGTATTTGCAGGGGCTCGTGCTAAGGATCGGGACTTGTTCATTATTATTTTGTATAGCTTGATCAGAAAATTTAACGAAAAAAAAAAAATAGAGCTTAACAAGATGTCATGGATATTACTTGAACGTCAAGAAGAGACATACTGCATAAAAATATCCTATCAGAAGTTTAAGAACCATTATTTACCTTGTCTTCAAGTTGCTCCAAAAACAGGTCAGCCCCTCTAATAAAAGTTGCAATGTTGTCATGAGTTAACACAACACCTTTAGGATCTCCGCTTGTGCCACTTGTGTACATTATTGTGCTGATGTGGGAAGCCTGGGGTGGAATAATCTCCGAGGGGTTTTCTTTCCCCTATGAACAACAAATTCTTAAGATCAACCACAACAGAAGAAAGCATGTCAAGCATTAAGTGTTATGCTAGTGAGTGGGGGATGAAACATTTTGTTCGAGTAAGTTAACCCAAGATTTGGTGATTTAATATCAAATCTTACAGCTTTTAGAGTGAAAAAATGAATGCAATTCCCATGGAAAATAGGTATATGAGAAATAAAAAACAGATAGCATGAATTCCACTAAATTTGTATAAAAATTTTCTTCACACAATGCCTCCAGAGAGAGAGAGAGAGAGAGAGATCCATATACATATATTTACGTGTGTACTACAGGACTAGTATTAGTTTCTAAATAATTTACCACTGGAGAAAACCAAACACTTTATGTTTATTTACATCATATGCAGATTCTTTCATTGAAAAATACATTCAAACAAGACATTCAGAAACTGACCATATGGAGGAACTCATTCCATGAGAATGGTTTAATCCCAATGCCAGCTACTTTATTCTTCTCCTCCACTGCTAAGGAAGTGAAGCACACCATGACTGCAACAAAAACCAAACTCGATAGAATGTCTTCAGAGCAGCAGAATGCAATCTATTCAATCATTCTTACTTTTCAGTCGTTGAGCAGATCTACAGTCAGGATTTAGTAGCTGCAAATGCAAGTACATTTGTCAGATCAGAACTATCAATTGCTTTTAAAGCTTGAGATAATGCGGTTACATATATATCACAGTGGGTAAAGTGTTTTTGAGTTCTCACTTCTTTCACTTTCTTATCCTGGACAAAAACATAATCAACCTCCGCATGATCTAAAACAAAATTGACAGCCCCTGGCCCTGCATCCAGCACAACCTTAAGGACTTGATTAAATTTTCTGAGATTACTTATCCAAGAAAAAAAAAGCCTTAAAAAAATAAAACACTTCAGAAATGGAATGTCAAATAGCTGCAGATGAACACACAAATGAATCAGGAAGCAGAAAAATAAGTGCCAAAAAGCACAATGCCTTTAGAAAATCCCAGACCAGTGTATTAGCAAACAATGTACAATCAAGCACGGGAGTAAATGATCTAAAAGAGTCAAGATAGGAGAGTTCAACCAAAAAGGAGAATGATTTGGGTAGTACTGTAATACAGTGCTGTTATTTGGACCAGAAAGAGAAACGAAAAGGAAAATGATACAGAATTCAATATTAAACCCGGCTGTCAAAGGTAGAGAGAAATGGAAATTAATCAGAGGGTTATTCCCTGGCAAAGCTCCTACTTCAACCAAAACAACGTATGCCACTAAGCATGGTGAATAGTGGATCCATCTCTTACGAGGAAAAAAATAAAGAGAATTAGTTTAAGCTGTAAGGTAAAAGACTCAATTCTGATGTCTTTTGAGAGAAAACGAGAGACGAAGCTGCTAAAATTTAAGACAGAAACTAGAAAACTTGTCAAGAAGAAGGTTTATTACCAAGGGTATCGTAGAGAGGCACACAAACCAACCTGTGGGCATTGCAAGCCTACACAAAATTTGAATGATTTTTTCATTGAAAAATATAAAAAAGAAATATCAAACAATAAAAACAAAATCATTAAGACATTGATGAGCAAAACAAGACTGGAGAAGAAGTCAAAACAGATCACCTCCATAGCTGTAACCCACTGAGGGCAGTTTGATCCATAAATCCCGACCCTGGAGCCCTGTCAAAGGAATGTAAATAAAGCCACAAAGAAATGAGTCCACTGAAAGAGAACAGCAAGTGTTCAGATCACTAGCCCAAAGAAAGTAACACGTGGACTTACAGGTTCAGCACCAGATGCTCGTAATGCTGAACCAATATCCCGAACTTCATCAAAAACTTCCTTGTACGTTTTCCAGACATAAGGCCCCAGCTAAACACCAAAACAAGTCATTAACCAATTACCAGAACTACTTAACCTATGCAAACACTACTTCCTAAAGGATGCCTACCTTCCCATCAACAAACTTGCGCCATCCAAGCATCCTATTTCCAGGATATTTTTCTACAGACGTACTGTAGGTCAAAACACTTAGATTGTCAAAGAAATGAGCTATAGAAAAACTGCTTGTATTTGAAATATTCCAAACCGAAGGAACAATGCTGATATTTTGATGTAATGTAATATATAAAGTCGATGTTGCTAAGCATTGGCATGCACCAATTGTCAAAGATATAATATATATATATATATGTATATGACCTTACTGTTCCCTTTTATTTTGATTTGAAAACAAACCATATGTGAACTAAATTACCTGAAAACGTCCCAAGCTGTACTAATATTGGGATCAAGTGGAGGAAAATTGTTCCTGGAGAGTAAATTACGATAGGCTGGACCAACTGATGGCTTCCCATCTTGGCCTTCCCTTCCCTCCTCAATCCGAGCTGAAAAAATCTTCATTCTTCTCGAGTATGAAACCTGGAAAACAGGACAATCCGTATGTTGACAAAATACAAAGTAGGTGCAAAAGCCCAGGTAAAATTCATGAGGCAACAACTCTAGATTGCGTTTGGCTAGTGAGGTGATCTCATATATTCTGTGAATAGTAATAAAAAAGTAATGATAGAATATTGAATAGTAGTAAATAATAGTAAAAAGTAAGTAAAAAATAAGTAAAAAATAATAAATAGTAGTGGAGTATCATGAGAATACTGCCACCCAAACTAACCCCTATCATCCAAGTGAAGGTGAACAGTAAATCAAAAGCAAAAAATATATATATAATTATCCAAAAAATAGTTTATCTAGGATACACAGAGATACAAGAAAAGCGTTGTATTTATACTTCAAAATCTAATCAGGATATTATTAGCGCTTCTCAAACTGCAATAAAGTCTAGTTTCACCTAACAAGTAATCAGATTCGCAAACTGGGACTTGACCAATCCAGGACGTTGCATATATAGACCCTTCAGAATTCTGTTTCAAGGATGGAATTAAGGAAATTGAGATGTTCTTGTGAGTCCCAAACCCATTTGACATTAAAGGAAAACAATAGGAAAATACTTAAATAGTTTATGATCTAATCTGACAAGAAAGACGGTTAAAAAAAATACAAGCGGAAGACAAATATGGCCATAAGAAAGTAGAATCAAGAATGCCGTTTAAGAAGTCAAAAATTGATAGGCATTATATTATAGCAAAATTAATGTCCAAAGTTGACCTAAACGAAAAAAGTAAAATTATGGCAATTAAAGTCCCATTTAGAATTTGAGTTCAGTTTAATTTTAAGTTGAGTTTAACATCCAAACACTCAAATCTCAAATCACTAAATTTATCTCAACTCAAAACATCTTTACACGTGAGACCCACAACTTTTTTCAACTCAACGCCTCTTTATACACTGACTCACAACTTTTTTTTAAATTCTCATAAATACATTTAAATTCATATTAACATCCAAACACATCTAAACTCATCTTAGGTGGACCCCACAAAACTCATTTCATTATCTCAACTCATTACTATTTATAAAAAAAATTAACTCATCTAAACTTAGCTTAACATTCAAACAGAATCTAAAGCTCATTATTACGCACCATAAATAAGCTTGAGGGGAAAAACCAGCATGAACGATAAAGTTGATAGAATTGCCGAGCAAGCTAGCCCGAATGCAAGAAACAAATAAATTAGGAAGAAAATAAAAATAAAAGAAGGTTTCTGAGCATTTTCACCTGACTGGCTGATCAATATGGAAGCGAAATCACAAACCCAAATTAAGAAATCAACATGAAACATGAGCTATAAATATATACTTGAAAACTTACAAAGGCAGAATTAAAACTACATGCAAAAGCCCACAGTAAAACAAACAAGCAGCAAACGGAAAGGAAAGGAAAACTGAGAAAGCAAACAAAAAAGAATACTAAACAACTCGTGCATGCCCAACTTAAGAAAACACGTGATGCCACGGCCAGTACACTAGAATGAAAGGGTTTGTAAACCTTGGTCCTTGGATTAAGTAGTAGTACTACACCCTGAAATATATATTAATCCTCGGGAATTAATACAAGAAAGTTGAAACCCATTTGCCAAAATGAATCAACCAGCCATTAACACACAGACATATGTTTGCCGTGTTCACATACTCTAAGAGAGAGAGAGAGAGAGAGCGCTGACCAGAGCTTACAGTGAGAATGTGGAACAGACCTTAAGCATTGGAGCATTGGTGGTAGACCGTGGAACCTTATAAGGAAAGAAAACTGAATAAATGCGGAGCAGGAAATTAAAGAAATAGAAATAAAATAGAACTGCCAAGGGCGTTAATGACTTAGGTGAGGCAAGTGGCTTCAGCCTTCAATGCTTCATGCTGTTTTTCATTTCCAAACAAAACAGTATATACGACATACGTACTTCTTTTCAATTTGGAGAACCAAATAAACAGATCATGATCAAGCGCATCGTGCACAAGAATTTGATGGAAGCGAGTGACCATTACTTGTTTCATATCAGACCTATATTTTAAAAGAATTAAATAATGATATAATTAGAATTTCATTAAAATTTTATAAAGAATAAAACTTTTTAATTCCAATAGAATATGAAATCGAATAATGAGTTAAGATGAGATGAATTAAATTGAAAGTTGAATAAAATATTATTATAATATTATTTTTTAATAATAATATTATTATATTTTAAAAAATTAAATTATTTATTATATTTTATATAAAAATTTAAAATAAAATTATAATAATAAAATAAAATATTTTTACTATCCAAACGATATTTAATTAATTTTGTTCAGTCACTAAATATTAAAATTGTGTAATTATTGAAAAAAACTTCCAAGTGGCAAAAATGATTTGTCAATCTAAGTAAGCACAGCTAGCCCAATCATTGATGAGCCTTTATGGATATGTCAGTGTGATTTGGTATATTAGTTTAAAAAATAAAAAACTGAATATATATACAGAAGAGGTTTTATGAAACAAACTGTTATTTGTGTTTAACTATTTTTTGTGAAAATAAATATTTTTTATTAAAATGAGTGTTTTTTTATAAATAATTAAATACTTATTTTTCTTCTAATGACTTACATGTCGATAAGATTTGGAAGTATTTAATGTTAAATATAGAAAAGAAAAAAAGTCTAAATATTGAACAGTTATATCAAATCATGATAGGAGAATTTCTCTTTTCTTAAATTTAAACAGATATGAGTTTTAGCGTACGAATCTCATCGATCTCTTTCATATCTGCATGCATATATATTGAGATTCTTCTTACTTAGGAGCAAAGATTCAAACTTGTTTTTAAAAGAAGGATACAAAATTATGCTAATTCTTTTTAATTTTAATCTTGATATATGTGCAAGTCTGTCTGTCGCAATCATTTTAAAATAATTGAATAATTCTGAGATATATGTAAAAAAAATTATTTTTTTTATAAAAAAATAAATGTAAAATTTACTGTCTTACAAATTGTATTGAAGAAATCTATTTATTATTATTTTATTATCATTTTCTCAACATTTTTTAATATAATATTAAATAATAAATTTATAAATAAAATATAATAAATAATTATCATTTCTTTATATTATAAAATATGAGAATACGATGATAAAAAGATGGTCAGAGGTTAACCTTACTCAATTTGTATTTAGCAATTCGAAAAATATGGACATCTGCTCCACACCGACACACACTCAACCTATTAAATGTAAAAAAAAATATATATATATATATAATGTGATGTATAGGAGTAGATGTATAACATTTCCCTTATCAATTAGTGTATACAAGAGAGCGGTGCTGACAAGGATGTATTTATTATTTGATCTATCGCGATCCTTCCTGCTTTAAGTCTGTCTAAATCCTGTCCGCCCACAGATGACATTGCATTTTGAGGCGGCCACTATTGAAAGTACTATAATTACGCACGGATTGTTCCTATCGTCTTTAGAGCATTTATTGTAAAATGTTAGTTTGTCTCCCATTTTATTCAGTTATCGTTTGTATATTTATTTATTTTTTTTATCTAATAATTAAGAAAGTGACTTTTAATAGATATATTTTTTTATTTTTTAAAAATATTTAAAAATGTTAAAGAATATGAAAATAAAAAAAATAAAAAAATAAAAATGCAAGTTTGTACTAGACGATCATTGCTAGAGCGTCAGCCTAGCATGACTCTTTTGGAAAAATGATCAAATTATTATTAAATAATAATTTGTATACAATTATGTAATAAAATATTATTATTTTAAATTTAATTTTGACTTTGACTTTTGATTTGATGCATCACTTCTAAGCAATCAATCTAATATTCCAATAATAATAACCTTCCACTTAGAATATGCTACCTTAGAAATCACACTAAACTCACGCTAGATTCGTGCGCATGGGATAGCAATGGTAAAAGACTTTAGCTGAGAACAACTGCCGAACACTTCGCTTAGCCCGGCTGGGCTTCCAGAACGTGTGCTTCCAAAACGAATGCCAAGCAGACCTCTACCGCCAACATCCATCACCACCAGTCCACCACCACTAGTCCACCGAGTATTCGTTGTCCTCCTTGGCCGATTTCGCCTAGGCCGATTTCTCTTGATTTCACCCACGAGTTCGTTGCCCACTATGCAAGCGCAATTCCACCGCCACTGGTCCGTCGCCCATCATAGTGAGTCACCAACTAACGGTTGTTCATGACTGACTCCAATGGCCTTGGTGTTGCTCAAATATTTCTCCTTTTTTACATTATATGCCAAGACACTACTGGTGTTTGACAAAATATTTGAAAGAGTCAATTTATTAGGTATTGTCCAGTTCGCCAGGGATATTGTCCAACTAGCTAAAATTTATGAAAGTAGGAAAAATAAACAAGGCCATACGAGAATTTTATCTATGAAAATATTAATTTCCATGGTAAACAGAATTTATCACGAACATGTTATGAATGGGTTGGATTGCCCGTATCTGTAGCATGCATGCTTTATGACCATTCTCAAATGTCAAATTGATTCTACCTAAAAAGCATCTTGCACTTGTGATTGTTCAGGTTTTATGTTGTCAATGATTTAGTGCCATGTTTGTTGTGCTCTATACAGGAGTCCCTGTTTTAATAAGCATATTGCATATGTATTCTGGTGATTTTCCATTTATCGTGTGGTTTTGTATGGAATGAACCAATTTATAATATTGATAGTGATGAACTTGAGGCTGAAAGTGTAGATATTCAATATGATGTGAATGTCGAAGATAGGGTCAACGTTGAATATGTAGTGAATGTGATTCTCTCTTCGAGTAGTGGTCCGTTGGAACTATTCATTTGTATGGTATTTGAGGAGGTCGAAGACGCCTAAACATTTTACAAAGCATATGCAAGGAGAAAAGGATTCGCAATCCGGATGAATCATACTCAATTGTCGAAAGATGATAAAACTTTTGTGCAATAAACTATGTTTGCACAAGGGAATGATTTCGGCGGGTAAGTCGGAAAGACATAGATCGAATAATCCTTGAACCTGTTGAGACAAATATTGGATGTAAAGCAATAATGAGAATAAATAAAGATGGTGAAAAGTGGATAGTCAACAAATTCGTGGTTGGATATAGCCATAATAAGTTTTTTTTGGACTTTAGTAACTTCCCTATGTCCACGAAGGAAACTAATACTTCTCGGTGGGCGGTGGTTTATACAAGAAAGTCTTTCATGATCTTTCAAGATGAGTTGTTCAATAGCTTACGGTACCAAGCACGAAAATTGTATGTGATTGATGAGGCCAAAACATATGCAGTGACAGCTCATAGTAAAGAAATACCTCTTTACCATGTGACATTGGAGAGTGATGAAGGACATGTTACATATATATGTCATATGTGGGAGTTTATGAGGATTCTTTGTAGGCATATCTTGTATGTTTTTGGTAAGATAGTGAAGTTAAATAGATTGTCACAATATTATGTTCTAGACAGATAGACTATTAATGCTAAGAGTTAACTCATTATGGACATACTATGTTTTGATGACCAAGTGAGGCAAGGACAAGATGAGCCTACGATAAGAAAAAATAAGTCAATAATACAACTTTATGACATTGTCAAACTTGCATCATAGTCAGCAGAAAAACACAATCACTTTACACTTGCATTGGAGAAGTTTCACAAAGAGTTGCTTGCAATGGAAGAGCATGTAGAATGTTCACAAACGGTGCCCACTAATGATGATCAAATATTAAGAAGTTAAGTTGTATCGAACTTTTCACAAACGGTGCAGGATCCTCCACGAGTGCCCATGTAAGAGCGCCCAAAATCTTTGAGAGCGAATAACCCAAAGGAAACACAAACAACAAAGAAAAGGCATTGTAGCATTTGCAATAATGTGGGACATGTTAAAAACAATTGTCATTCAGTGAGATATAGTAGTTATTTGTATTTTATAGGTTTTTAATTAAAGAAGCTAATAAAGCTTGTTGTTATTTATGTAGGGATTTTGGGTCAACAACTGACAACATATCGGAACATTTGGATTCATAGTGTAAATTTTCTTATATCTTGTATATGATTTATTCCATTTTCTCTTTAGCTAAGTTCAATTGGTGGAAAATAAATTCTCTAATATTTCTTGCTTGAAGCTTGTTGTATTATTTGATAGCATACAAATGCCAATCTTACTATACAAGGCAGATGAAGAAAGCTATTAGAACCATATTGTTAATTGTAACCATATTATTTAATTGTAGAGCAGCTCACTTTTAGGAGAGTAATTGTTATTCCTCTCAATAATTGGAACCATATTGTTATCAGGTTGTGCAAATTGAATTGCTTTAGTCTTTGAACCATATGGCCAAATTTTTTTTTTCAGACATATTGTATTTCTATTGGAACCATCTTGTATTTCATTGGTAGTCACATTGTGGTGAAAATGCACTGGAAATTGAATATTTGATGACAAGTAAATTATGGTGATATGCATTAATCAACTGTTAGGATATATTGATGCCAATGCAACTCCACACTGGGATAAGTAAACATATTGTGATGTGCAAAGATCAAGGTAGGTGATTGATGACACTCATGGAAATTGGCATATGAAGTAAAATTGCCTAACTATGGTTCTCCCGATTGCCTCTATGAATCTGCCCGAAGGTGTAATCCATAAATCTGCCTAAATAAAATATTCAAAACACATCTTCAAAACATTCAAAAATTACATCACAAACTATCATAAAAAAAAGCATTACATTAAATGGTTAAAAAAGGTACAACGGGTTACATGAGTCATAGCACTGACAAGATTAACACTTTCAAGACTCCCTTGTACTTCTTCTCCATTACTTTAAACATGTTTTTCAACGAGCCCCTTTTCATCTTTTGTAAGCATGCCATGTTTTTCTGCTAGCCCCTTTTTGATTGTATGCTATCAAACAGATTCAATAACTAGGGACATGGTCTTATTTTTTACTTTCACCACATGTAGAGCAGCTCACTAACTGTTAAATAGGATTCAAATAACTGTTTAAATATTAGGATTCAACATGCAAGCAATAAAATATTGATAGAAACTTCGATAATACTCCTACCACAACTAAAATGAACTAAGGTTAATGGTCATGCCGTCCTCTTCACCCTATATATAATAACATCTTAAATATTGAGTCACGCATCATCCAGCAAGACTAACTCCTCACCGGCATATATAGAATTCAAAACAATTTAATCAATCTTTAATATGCTCTACACACAACATTCTTTACACTCTGTGCAATGACTTTACAAAACACACCATAATCATAATCCAGGAGACATAGGATTTCCATACATATCAATTTCTCGAGTTTACAAGCACCACATTCAATAAATGAGTTTAGGGTAAGGCATACAAGAGAAGAGAGGGTCGATTGTTTTCGTGAATGGCATGGAGATAGACGGAGTGGGTGACTATGTCACGAAAGGGGTGTGCGAGAGTCGGTGCGAAGCATCGAGAGGGCGTGCGACGCTGCGAGAGGGGGGTCGAGGCTGGAGAGCGAACGTGCAAAGGAGGCGAGAGGAGGGTCGAGGCTGTGAGAGGAAAACCAAAGGGGGGTGCGAAATGGCAAGGGATTTCGGGTGTGGGAAGTGGGAAAGTGATTTCAAATCTGATACAATGCATAAAAGGATGAACCCATTTCATCTTTTGTAAGCATGTCATGTTTTTCAGCTAGCTTCTTTTTAATTGTATGCTATCAAACAAATTCAATAACTAGGGACAATGTCTTATTTTTTTACTTTCACCAGATGTAGAGCAGCTCACTAACCGTTTAAATAGGATTCAACTAACTGTTTAAATATTAGAATTAAACACGCAAGCAATATAATATTAATAGAAACTTGGATAATTCTCCTACCACAACTGAAATGAACTAACGTTAATGGTCATACTGTCCTTTTCACCCTATATATAATAACTCATCTTAAATATTGAGTCACGCATCACCCAACAAGACTAACTCCTCACCAGCATAAATAGGATTCAAAACAATTTAATCAATCTTCAATATGCTCTTAAAACACACAACCTTCTTTGCACTGCAATGACTTTGCAAAAACACATTCAATAACAAAGATCTTACTCTTCCATTGTCAAAAACACACCAAAATCATAATCCAGGAGACATAGGGTTTCTGTACATATCAATTTCTCTAGTTTACAAGCACCACATTCAATAAATGAGTTTAGGGCAGGGCATACTAGAGAAGAGAGGGTCAACTATTTTCGTGAATGGCTTGGAGATAGATAGAGTGGGTGATTGTGTCGCGAGAGGGGCGTGCGAAGCTTCGATAGGGCATGCGACGTTGCGAGAGTGTGGTCGAGGCTGTGAGAGGGAACGTGCGAAGGAGGCGAGAGGGGGGTCGAGGCTGTGAGAGGAAAACCAGAGGGGGGTTGAGGTTGCAAGAGGAAAACCAGAGGAGGGGGTCGAGGCTGTGAGAGAAGGGGCCGAGGCTACGAGAGGAAAAATAGAGGGGGTGCGAAGTGGGAAAGTGGATTCAAATATGATGCAGTGCATCCACATAATTATTGTGGTAGAATGCCTATGTGTCACAAATTTATTGGTGGGCTGTTATCTCCCTAAAATGAGCCCGATTGGTCTGCAGGTTAACTCTTAACTATAATAAAAAAATATTATTATACTTAAAGTTGTCTAGAAATTATGAATGAGTTGTTAGCTTATCACTAACCATATTTTTGTGTTAATAGGGTTAGCGCTTGAGATTGAATACAAGTCAAATTACTTGTAATCGAACCGAAAATTCCAATTGTTATTAAAATGGAATAAAAATAAAAACGAAAATAAAAGTAGATGTTTGCATATATTCTTAGACCCGTTTGGATGTTGAATTGGGTTGGGATAAGTTAAGTTCTTTATGAATAATAGTGAGTTGAGATGGTGGAATGAGTTTAGTGGAGCTCACCTAAAATAAGTTTACATATGTTTGGATGTTAAGATAAATTTAGATTTATTTAAGGGAAGTTGAAAAAGGTTATGGTTCCCACGTGTATAGATGTGTTGAGTTGAAAAATATTGTAGATCTCACGTGTAAATAGGTTTTGAGTTGAAATAAATATAATGATATGAGAATTTGATATTTAGATGTTAGAATCAGTTTAAAATTAGACTAAACTGAAATCAATTCAATTCAGTTGTTCAAGTTACAAACGGGACCTTAATCAATCTACTACACAATCTATTTGATCAAAATCCACAACAAAATAAAGGGTAGTGATACAAATTGTTACATAGTTGTATATAGCCTGGTTTGTTTTAGTTTTAAAATTTTTTTTATTTTATTATTATAATTTTTTAAAATTTTTATATAAAATAAAATAAGTAATTCAATTTTTTTAAATTTTAAAATAAAAATAATATTAAAAAATATATTTTAATAATATTTTATTTAAATTTTAATTTATCTCACCTTATCTATTTTTAAAATGAGAAAATGAGAACTAAATTATAATTTAATAATAACTTTTATCATTTTCTCCAAAATATCTTTGTAGTAGCCAGATTTGGTATGGAGAAAAGTAGTCATTACTGACACAGTTATACGTCTCTGTCCATGTCGCAGAAAATGCAGAACCCTACTTATTGCTCTCTCCCTCGTCTACTGTGCAGATATCTATCGCGAATGAACTCTGTCCAGCGATGCAATTCCATCCATCCATTTAAAGCCTGTCATGGATACTGCATTCCTGTGATGTAATGATGGGAGGCCTCATTGCCTCGAGTAATGACAAAAGTATAATTTTTTTAATTTTAAAATAAAAATATTTATAATTTAAAAATTAATAATATATACAATTATAGAATACGTAAATATTATAAAATTATTTAAAAAAAAAAAAGATTTATTATTAAAAATTAATTTTTTTTATATAAATTTTATATATTTTTTTTTAAACGACCGACACTTTAATACTCACCGAGTATAATATAAAATATAATATCCATAAAAGATTGTAAGGTTTTAGATTAGAATTTTTTTTTTTTGTTAAGTGACTTCGTTAGTGAAATAGCATTAGTACAAAAGTAGTAATAGATGATGTTACAAATCATTTCAATTATGCATCGTAGTACTTAATGGTCGTTTCTACTATAAAAATCATGGTGAAATTATTATGGATATTTTCATTTTAACATTATTAAACCTTCGCAACGGGAAAAATGAATCGATTAGATTCAATTTGGAAAGTGTTTTCTAGCACCTGTACACAAATAACATATGATTACTACTGCATATCTGTCTCAAGACTTTTAGACAATATAAACTCTAATTTAAGGTCTACACCATACACCATAACATAATTCAAATCTTATAAATTAAATTATGTCACGTGAAGGATATAAGTTTTAGAATAAGAATTCTGGACAAGAGAATATACAAGTAACAGACGATCACATGCATATGCCAAAGGGAAATCATCTCTAAAATGAGTGAGTACACAGGTTATGTATCTCTAGTTTGCAAAAGACCCAACATAGCATCAATCGCTAATCACAAAATAAAACATTCAAAAGTCAAGAGGCAAAATGCCATCAAACACAGAGAGTGGCGTGTTAAGATTAGATATAAAAGAAAGGGGAGTCGTGCAGAATCCATGTACAAGGTCAAATACAAACCTACTTCTTTCAACACCACTCTAATGTGCTATGTTAACAACTTCCATGGTCAGTTGTGCAGTGCCTCCATGACAATTTAACAACAGAGGGGGCTGGAGCAGGAGATAAGGAAGACAATAGGGGTTGTTGTGGAGAGGATATCATCCCAATTTCCAAGGGGCGGCAGCTGCCTTCTCAAAATCAAGGCGACCACTCTGAATGTCTCGATTGATTGCATCCACACGTATCTGCAACCTGGAAATTTCGTGTTTTTTATTTCTCAATTCTGACTTGATCAATGCATGTTTCTTCTGTAGCTCGGCCATCTGCTCAATAATATTGGCCATCTCTTCAGCCATTTCAGTTTTCTCACGATTACAATGCAGCATCTTACACTCCACATCTTTCGATTCACTCAGAATCCGCCCTTGCCCATCTTTAATTGAAAGCAATTCATTTATTCGTCCTCGTACAACTGTAACATCAAATCCATGTTTTTCCAAGTCAAGAAGACTCTCCAAATAGCCATCAAAAGTACTTCTAGGGTCATCTAGTCGCAACTTGGATATTTTCTCAACCAAACTTGCAAAAGTTACCATATTACCAATAGCCAATCCCTCACGATACTCCTCTTTACATTTACCCAAAGGAAGAAAATGTGGATTTTGTGGCATTATAATGAATATTTCCATCAATTCAATTGCCTTCCAGACTGGCGAACTCTTCACAAAAGGCAACTTTCTATTCTCGTCCAAAATACACGCTGTGGCATCAGCTGCAGGAACTTGCCGCACAATATCAACTTGTTCTCTTGCTTCCTCGCATTCATCAATAGTCCTTCCAGGTGACAGTTCTGTACAGAAGATAAATATAATCAGCACCTACTACCATAACAGGTATGAACTAGCATGTCAAACTAGCTTTTACTTGATTCTTTGACACTCGTTGGACAATGCAGCATTCCAACGAACCATTTTGACAGAGGCTGATCATCATCATCCATATTGCCGGATGTTGCAACACTTGTACTGTCAACATCATTCGTTGTTGAGACATCACAAGGGTCTACAAAATGCAAGCTATGGGTTCAGTTCCAGATGTCAGCAGTATAACATGAAAGCTATTTTTTCACCTAATTCAGTCCTTATGAAGTTGTTTTCCAGTATGGAGGCGGAAAGTTGAGTTATCGATCTGCCTTGTCTTTCCAGCAATTATTCCCAGTTGGTTCATCCTTTTTCTTCATACATGAATCTCACAGATATGTTGGAGTAAAGGTCCTTTTGACAGATGTGAATATGGAAAAGTATAATGCAAGACAATGATGTTGTACAGTGCATATTTAAGTTTAGCAACCTCTCCTAGAAAAATATCTCACACAAACAAAGGAATCTAATACTCTATTAAACTGTTGAGGAATCATGGGAGAAGAGCCTTGGAGTGCCTGTTACAAAATTCTGAGACTCCTTTCACTCTCCTAGGGCTCATCAGCTATAAAATGAACGATAAGGGAAACATACTCATATCCACAGGAAAAATATGAAAGCCCCAGCACAACTAGGCCCCTGTGCTACCTAAAATTGAGCTTATTGTTTTAAGGGCTTTCTTTATTTTGTTCTCCTTTGACAAATACATTTTGGGTTTCTTCCCTGATGTTTGCAAAAACCTGTCATTTGTTTCAATATTTAGGGGCTAGTCTAATAATATCACTCAATCACTATCTTGTAGACCCTTTATAAGCTTCTGGTATCTGATAAGCTTCAGAGACTCCTTACTAGGGGCCGCAAAAAAGGAACTAAGATTGAACACTCCTCGTACCTGCAGATTTCCCCCCAGTCAGCATATCTGAAGCAACTTCTTGGGTTGGACAATCTTCTTTAACAGTTCCATCAGCAGCACCTCCAGCTCCATTCTGTTCCTTTCCTACAAATCATGAAGCCCAGTGGTTTTAGTAAAAAAGAGAAAAATCCAGCAATTATAGCTTGAAGTCGTCATATACCTTCCTCTGAAGCCTTTGAGCTAGTGACCACTACTTTCCGGGGTCTTCCTCTCTTTCTTTTGATGCTGTTTCCTCCAGATTTCTGCTGATCTATCTCCTGCACAATAAGAACAAACATCCTAACCAATAACACTGGGCTAAGTTAAAAACATAAATAGAAAAATGACAAATCATTATGGTGGACCTTCCACTAAACGTATTACCATCATACCATGTCTAGACACAGACCCAAGCTATGTAGAAGATAAGCCAAACTTGAATCACTAGCAAGTTGAGATGACACGACCTGAGTATTAATAGCTAATTTAGATAATGTCAATCGAAATCATTGTCCAAAGCTGGAATCCTAAAAATATTTTCTGTTCATCCACTTTCTACATTCACACAGTAGGCTCTAACTTAACAATTTGATAACACCATAGAAATCTTCATTTGCCATTCAGAAGTTTTTCTTTTGGTTACACGTAATTAATTTCATCAAATCAACTTGGTTTGAGGGAACCCCCCACACACATTTACATGCTGCGTGCGCACCGCACTAGAATGGCTATCTACTTTGCCACCAACAAAGAGTGACATAGTGGGTACTCCTTGAGCAGATTTCTTTTTTCTTTTCCTTTCTTTTCCCCTGACAACAACACAATTTTGCCTAGGTCGCACAATAAAATTAATCATACACATATTTGATCATATACTGCTGAGTTCAGGCATACATAAGATGAATCTCAGTACAACCTTATTAAAAAAAAAGATGAATCTCAGTACAAAACTTACCATTGGCCTATCTTCTGTCGGAGAATTTGTATTCTTCTTCTGATCTAAAAGCTGACCACAATTTCCAGAGTCTGAATCCCCCATCCCCTTAGCTTCTAAACCTATGATGATAGGCATTCCAGCTTCTTTACTTGCACCCTCGCAAACAATTTCTTTTGCAGTGCCACCACCTGCATGTGATACGACATAAAGATTCTTTGCTATAGAAAATCCAATCAATGAAATATATATATATATATATATATTATATCTATGACCATGTTTACCTGATGCTGAAGACGGTGGGCTTTTTACTTTTGATTTCATCGATATTCTCTTCTTCCTTTTACCGGAATTTGTTTTTTGACCGTCTAATTGACTATGCTTCTCTTGCTTGGGCCACTGCACAAGTAAATAAATTAACCCTTCAAAATGCATTATAATATTTCAGATCTATTTCAGATCAATTACAGAACCCTGTGTTGGCTTTCCAAATCTCCAAGAGTGCATTTTTTTGTAAGTTCTTCAAAAGTGCATTTTGCATACTTTTTCAACTTCCTTGCCTTTGAGCTTGAACTCTTGATTTGTAACAGAAACTTTAAGAAAAAGAAGTTGTTCTGGATAGAAAAAACAGCCAATTGGTGAAATTTCAAGATGTGACCTAGTCAGGAATGGTAAATTGTGTCAAGGTGGATTATGAATTGATCCCCTATTTCAATATGTTCATGTTTGTCTTCCCCTATACTTGGGCTCTTGCCTATTCTCATGATCAATAAAAAAAAATTACCAATAAAAAAGAATATGTTCATGTTTGTCTTGATCAAAATCCTCATATAGGATATACAGATAACTGAAGGACTAATAGAAGAAATTCAACTCATGAGTTTCCTTCCCAAAAGTTCTTATATCAACATATTCATGCTTCCCTTGATCATTGTGTACCTGGATTGTGTCATTTGAACTCTTTGTTGAGATCCTTATTGCTTATGAAAAAAAAAAGAAGATAAAAAAAGGCATGCAGTACTTGAACAAGTAAACTAAGGACAACGAGAAAGGATTCACTCACAACTTCCGTTGCATCCACAGCAGAAGGTTTATTGCCATCGACCTCAGAGTGTCTTGTTTTTTTACCTCCACTGTTTGCGGTATCCAATCTAGAAACTGCTTCAGTTGATATTTTCTTTCGCTGCTTCCTTAACTGACATTCTGCAGCGAATAACATTTCCCCAGCCGTTTTCCTTGTTATCAACTTTTTTGAAGGGTGCGAGTCTGTAGAATTACCATGGGGGGTGGTGGGTAGTTTCATTTTCTTCATGCTTTGTGTCGAGGTATACTGTGCTTCTTTTTCATCACCAGGACTTGAGAGTTCTATCAAGTTCTTTATAGAATTTGCAGAAAGAGGTGTTTTGTTGCCCATATCATCCTTTGTGACACCTGAACTTTCAACTTGAACGGTTCCCTCAGGGTTACTTGTAGTCTTAGCATGCCTCAAATGTTCTTGAATATCTGGAGCAAGCAATACTTCCTGAAACAAAATTCCGTTATTTAAGCAACCATTGATTAAGCTAGCATTCATGCCACAAAAATTTCTAATATATCACTGTTATCTAAACACCAAGATTGCCCAAGTGATGGCATAATTCATTGCCCCATACCCATGGTCATTGCATACATCTCTCGGCAATTCATGCCCATATTTGTATCATTCTCAGAACAGAATAGTCAGTAACAACGCAACTGGAAGTAACTTTTTGGAAAAAAAAAAATTATTAACAACGAAGAAACCATGAGAGTACTATAACCTATAAGGAAATATACTTCTTAGAGACGAACATGGTTTGAACAAGAAACAGACCACCAAATACGAATTCCCTCAATGAATGCAGCTTATGTATCTGATCGATCTTCCAATTTTTTCCAACAAAGGGTGGGCAACCACTCTTTAGCACACAGTGACTTTGGCACACGTTAGAACATTGAGGGAGCCCAACATGATAATACCAAGGCATATATTGTACTGTCTAAACATGAGAATTTAAACAAACTGATGGATCAAACCCCTTAATGCTTTACAAATACAAATAACTTATACATAAACCCAATAAATCAAGATGTATGCATGAAAACGAAGGATGTTGGATTTTGTCCAACATTATGATTCTCGGAAAACTTATTAGCATTAGTCAAATGATTCCATTTAAATTAGTAATGATAATAATAAAGATGTATAAAGAGTAAATGAGGAATTAACCAAAACTACATTTGACAAACTAGATAATGTCAAAAACAACACAACTGATGAGGGTTGAACCAATCAATTATGTTCACCCTCCAAAGATATCCTAAAGTTGACTGGATGCATTGCATTATATAGAAGGACAGAACTTTTCTGCACCTCTTCATTGGAAATAGTTTATCCACATAGACTATGGAAACATTAAGCTCAATTTAATAGGGAAGGAAAACGTAGAATTTACATCATAGAACATGTATTTGAGAAGAAGAGATGAAAAGAGAGTAAGGCCTCATTTGGTTACGGAGTTCAGATGAAATGAGATGAGACGAGACGAGATATTTTGAATAGTAGTGAGATTTTTGAGTTAAGAAAAGGTGAGATGGTTTGTAAAAAAGTGTATGTTTGGATAGAAATATGAGATGATTTTAGATTTTTGGAGATTTGATAAAGTGGTGGGTCCCACTACTATGAATATATTTTTAAAATATATTAAAAACAAGTAGAACATGGCATGGGAAGGGGAGGTGTAGGATAAAGTTGGGGATTTGATAAAGTAGACCGTAGGATTACTTTGACTTTTCCAAAAATTTGTAGTTGGCAGGGGAAGGGAGGCATGAAGCAGTGGGATGTCATAAGGGTCAAAAGTTTGTCTCAATGTATAGTGTAGAGATATACAAATGAGTTAAAAACTTTACATTTGGGCATTTGGATACACAAATAAAACAAACCGTACAACTCAGATGAGATGGTTTGTGTTTCATCTGTGTATCCAAACTGGTCCTAAAGCTTTAAAAAATAAATAAAAAGCCCAACAACTATAAGTAGCACTCCCATCAGTCAAGCTTTCATTTGAAGCAAGCTAAATATGTACGTTCACTACTAGTGTGGCTTGCTTCACCTGTGTTGCGGAGTTTTCTTCATTTCATCTTGTTACAGAGAGGGCTTGCCCTCAGTTGGGGTGGGAATGGAGGGAATTTCTGTCACAAAGCATTCAGTCCAGCCACATGTTTCCCTACGGTTACGTTGTTCAACCCCAAACTCATTACACTGCCAGCCCTCCCCCCAAGTCAACCTCTGTGTGTGTGTGTGTGTGAGAGAGAGAGCGAGAGAGAGAGAGAGAGATGAGACATTACCTGATATCTACTAGCCCATTTCCCATCTTTCCACACCACACGAGGCCTTATTTTTGATTGATCGATTATCCTATCCTCATTCGCATGCTTGAAATAGACAAGATACTTATCAGTAATACGTCTGGCAATCACACCAGCTCGCCAAGCAAAGTCACAAAATGCATCCACTTTTTCCAAAACATCATATTTTTTGTCTGCGTGAGGAGGTGGAGGAGAAAGCCGAATATGGAGCAAATCTACAGTAATGCTACCAAAATCAGCCTCAACACCATTTCTTGAGCTCTTATACTTCACCAAAAATGTGTCATCCCTGTTATCTTTAATGAGAATTGCAGGGAACCAAGCATCACATAAATTTTCTTTTTTGACATTCACTTCTACATCCATTCCTGAGCTAAAAATTGAACCTGTCTCTTGCTTTAGAAATCAAATTATCAAATCAGGCATATGGTAGTAAATTTAATCAAATATCTTCAGCCATATCAAACGAATAGTGAGCAAAGAATAGGAGTCCCTGAGGCTTTATAACAAACTAATAAAATTATTCACCCGAAAAAATTTGCAAAGCCGCAAAAGTTGAGCAACAGGCTAAAATTAGTATATCCGGTACATTACAAAAATATGGACTTGCTTATATACATCAGTGAATATCTACATTTGTGCATTAGAGATCTTGAACAATCACCTGCAACATATGGAATAAGTTTCGTGTGAACTGAAAAGTAACCTTGAACTCTAGAGAACATCTGAACATCCCCATTTATTCACATTACATACTTCTACAACAACGAATGAGACTTTTAATGACAGAACTTGCTAAAACAACCCAAATAGGAAAAGTTAGAATCAGACATAAAGTATTTAGACGATACCATACCCAGCAAGTTATTCAACGCCCAACTCCAGTTAATAAATCACTACAACCCATTAGGAAAGATAACACATTTTTTTTCATCGGCAAATAAGAATTATATTAGGCATAGAAAGATAACACATTATTTTAACCGTCACTTCTATGATTTGAATTGTAACCTATACAGATCACGAAATTCACAAACTCACAATATTGAACCCCATAAAACTTTAGCAGAGAAATCAAAAGAAGAACACCTTACGTCAATCATACCAATAAATAATCCTCGGAGCATTAAAACCACCTTACACTTAGACCAGCAATTAATAAATCCAAAATAGCACCCATTAACAAAAATTCGAAATTTTGCACCAGAATCAGAATAATAAATCTTCGAATTAAACCTAAAATCCAGGTAAACCCGCACGACATACCAGCTTTTCAGGCCGAACCCACTTCCCATTGAGCCACTCTAGGTACACCCTCAAATCTTTTCGGTCAAACTCAATCACGTCGGGTGGATTCTCGAAGAAAACCCTGTACTTCGAATTTCCCAGAACTTTGACTACCACGCCAGTCCACCACCCCTCCCTACAATACGCACCAACAACCTCCCCGTGCTCCAAATCCTGGGCCGCGACCTCTTGAGGAGGCAAAGGCCTTATATAGGCCGGATCGACGTACTCCTTGAGCTGCTCGGACCCATCGTCAGTTATCAAGGTCCGGTATTCGACCCTTGCCTTCTTGAGCTTCTTGGGTGTGGGGAGCTCGATTATAGTGGCCAGATACCACGAGCCCTTGAACCCCGGTTCGTCGTTGCTTACTTCGACCTCGGTACCCAAGCTGAAGAGATGGTTCGACTCGGACTCGCAGCTGCTTTCGAAGCACCCCATTTTGTGGTGCCCTGTGTGTCCGTGTATGGTGAGGATTGAGAGAGAAGGAACAGAAGTCAGAAGATGCCTTTTTCGGTCAAGGGTGAGAGACTGTATGGCTTCGGGAAATGGGAGGTGAAATCATGTTTTTGGGGCTTAAGCGGGAACCTTTTTCTTTTGAGAAATGTATCTGTGCCGTTTCAGTTTGTGTGATTTTTTTTTTTTTGTTTTTTGTTACGGGGACTTATGTAAATAAAAAGATAAAAGAAATTTTAAATTTGTGTATTTATATTTTTTATGTTGATGTTATTTTATTTTAAATGTGATTTTTTTTATTTTTTTATAAACCAAAATAAAATGAACAGTAGCATAACAGTAATTTTTTCCTTTTAAATTGCCTGAATCAATCAAATCTGCGATTTTAATGAGAAAATATATTATTCAGTACATTTCATAATTTATTACAGGCAGTAATGATTAATGAATAATAAATGGTTTTTTAATCACTTAGATTTAATAAAATATTTAAAATAACAATTAATAGCATAATAAATATTAAATAATAATATTTTTTAGCATTTTATCAAATTTTATATTTTAAATTTACTAGTGACTCTGGGACACCAACACCATCAGACATCAGTTGAAAAACACAAAAACAAAAATGTCCGATTTGGCCATACAAAATATCTTATCATTATAATTTTTTTAAATTTTTATATATAATATAATAAATAATTTAACTTTTACAAATCTCAAAATTAAAATTATATTAAAAAATTATATTCTAATAATATTTTATTTAAATTTCAATAAAACATCTCATCTCATTTGAATTGCATAACTAAGAGCATTAGCATTGGTCTATGCATATGCATATGCTAAGTCATATTTGCATAATATGATCCTAAAATCCTTCACATTGGCTTATGCATAACCAAATATTTAGCTACCTATAAATAGTACTTATCTAAATTTGGATAACCACTATTCACCCTACAAATCATATTTTAATCATTATTTCTCTCTCCTCCCACTCTCTCTCTCACAATCATTTCCTTTTTTCTTTCCTTCAACAACACAACAAACTTTCACTTGCACATTCATTTTATTATTATAATATATTATATATATTTTTTATTATTACATTTGTATTATTAATGTCAAATATATGTAGTGGATGCTAATTGTAAAATATATATAAAAAAATTGATTTTAGTAAAAAATTAATAATAATAAAATAATTATTATTATTTTGTCTCAAATATGCATAAGTCAATATGAAAATTTTGCTTGAATGGCAAAGTGGATATGTAAAAGAAGTGATTTTATATATGCATATGCATAGACTAATACTAATGCTCTAAACGAGGCCTTAACACAATGTCAACTTCCATCCCTCTCTCTTCATGTTGGTTGATATCGAGGTGCATGTTGGATGATAAGGAGAGATGAGATGATTTTAAATGAAAATTAAAAGTTGAATAAAAATTATTATAAAATTATTTATTATTATTTTAAAATTTTAAAAAATTAAATTATTTATTATATTTTATATAAAAATTTTAAAAAATAATAATACTATAAAAATTAAAAGCACACTTAGGATACAAAAAAAAAAAAAATTATCGAGATGGTGCGGCTTCCTGCTGACCCATAACGGCTCATTCTCACTATCAAAACAGGTAGAAGGATCTTTCCACCATAGCATCAAAGGACCCACGCGTCACACTCACAGCTATGTCTTCGCATTCTCGTTGAGTGGCATCCCTCTTCCCAATTATTGCCTTCTGCTTATTCGGCCCTTTCCAGTTTTCAAGATTTATTTTGATTTTTTTGTTAAGTTTTTGAATGGTTTGGATTTAGAGATGAATTGAAATGAATTATAAATAGTAAAATAAAAGTTGAATTATTTATTATATTTTGTGTGAAAATTTAATAAAGTTATTTTGAGATTTTAAAAAGTTGAATTGTTTATTATATTTTATATGAGAATTTAAAAAAATTATAATGATGAGATAAGATGAATTGAAGTAGGTTTTGAATACAAAAGAAGTTTTTCTTTTTTTGTAATAACACCAGTCTCCATCCTTATATTTTTGCTCTCTTTTGATTGATGTAAAGCAATTTCAATAACTTATTATGTTAAGAAAAATTTTATTCTCAAATTATTTAGTAAAGAGTTTATATGATATAATTTAATTTAAAAAATAAATTTAAAATTTAAATCTTACCAATTAAATTTTACTATTTAAATAATATGAATTATGTGTTCTGCACGAACTTAAAAATAGAATAACTCTTACGTTAATTATTGAAATAAGAAATTATTTAAAATGCATTGTATCAATTGGCATAACTAATTATAAAAATAAATAATAAAAAATATCGTTTCATTCTTTGTTTAAGATAAAAATACCAATTGTTACGCAAATGAAAAATAAAAATAAAAACAATTGTAGGTGAAACTTTAAGACTGTGTTTGGACGTTGAGCTGAGTTCTGTTGAGTTGAGTTTTTTATGAATAGTAGTGAATTGAATAGTGGAGGGAGTTATGTGGAGCTCAGCTAAACTGAGTTTAAAGTGTGTTTAGATGTTAAAATGAGTTTACACTTTTATGAAAAATTGAAAAAGGTTGTGGGTCCCACACATAAAGATGTTTTAAGTTATAAAAGGTTGTGGGTTTCACGTGTAAGAATGTTTTGAGTTAAGATGAGTTTAATAATTTAATAATTGAGTATTTGGATGTTAGACTCAGCTTATAATTAGACTGAACTCAACTAAACTTAACTAAATTTGAGAACCAAACGCAGCATAAGATAATATGGCTTTCTAGCTCTTATTACAGATGACGTATTTGTCATGTATAGTTTGATGAGAAATTCTATGCAACAATTATTATTTGCTTTCACACTCCACAGTTATAGCTTTTTTCATAAGGTGTTGAGTGTTTTTCATAAAGTGTGGGGCGTGGAGTAGTGAATAGTAGCTGATGAGAATAATTTTTCTAGTTTGATTTAGACCGATTCTAAAATCTAAATATCTCCTTGTGACTGATTGGTTTGGATATCAAAATGTTTCCAATTCATCTCATTTCATCTTAATATTCAAACATCACAAACACAAACATTTTTTAATTTCAGATTTTTAACTTTTTTTATCTAATCATTACTTAATCATTACAAATTTATCAAATTTCCAAACAAAACATAAAAAACAATTCAAACTTTTCAAATCCCGAAATAAAAATTATATTAAAAAGTTATATTTTAATAATATTTTAACTTTATAATATTTTTATTCAAATTTTGTTTTCTCATTCCTCAAAACCCAATAAAACATATTCACTAATCATTTAACTACTATTCACATACTATTTCATTAATATTCATAGATCATCTTAATTATCACATTTCATCTCACAATCCAAACGAGGTCTAATGGTTCTCCCCTTCCCACGTTGTAATATTACGATTCTAAATACCCACTCGTAATATTATGGCTCTTATTACAACTTTTAATATAATTTGTTAGTATTGTAATAAATAGTATATTTGCAACATTTTTTTAATAATGTTGTTTGAGTGTGGTTATGGGTGAAATCGGTCCGGTTCGATTCAGTTTTGGACATTTTTTAAAATTGAATCGGTATACACCGGTTTTAGAAATTTAAGAACGATACTGGATCTATTCATTACCAAAACTAAAACTTTCAATTTTTTCGATTTTAGTCCGGTCCGATTTTTTCGATTTTACAAATAAACAAAATTATACTCTAACAAAATTTTAGCAAATAATTGACTAGATCCCTCATTTTATAATTTTTTATTTTTCTCTAAGAGTCGTTCTCCCTTTAGGACTCCAGCGTCCCAATAGCAACCAAAATATAATTCAAAACCTAGTACAATTTAAAAAAACTAAAAATAGCAAGAGTCCATATTAAGAACTATTCTGGGAAGCAGCCCATAGCTGCAGCACGGTTGCTGCGGTTTTTTTTTTTTTTTTTTTCACCCCAACAGTAAAGTGTGGTGCGGCTGCAGCGTACAGTAGGCTGCAGAATATATTTTCTCCCACATTAAACAATTTCAAGAGTTTAGATTACACTACCAAAATACAGTACCAAGAGTCAATATTACAAAATAAAATATTATAACATATATAATATAAAGAAATTATAAATGATATAAAAAATTAAAATATATACTTAGAGATCCGGTTCGATTCAAACCGGTCCTCTTAATATCAAAACCGAAACCAGACCCGTTTCTGATTTGGTCCGGCTCAGTTAATTTTTCGGTTCTCGGGTTTCTTTTACAGCTTAAGTGTGGTTGCTTTGATTCTTGACATGTTGTTGTTAACTTGTTATATATTACCGTTTCTTTTGCTTTAAAAATGTCCACCAAGCTAGCCATTTTCTTTTTCTTTTCTTTTTTATGTTTTCAGTTTTCTCTCTGTATATTTTGGAGTAAAGCTGGAAGTTATTAACTTATTGGTATCTTATAACGAAAAAGTCTTCAATGTTCGCGTGCATTTAGGGTCGTTTGCATTCAAAATCCACCTCAACTCATCTCAACTCATTTCATCTTATCATTACAATTTTTTCAAATTTCTATACAAAATATAATAAACAATTCAATTTTTTCAAATCTCAAAATAACTTTTCTAAATTCTCACACAAAATATAATAAATAATTCAACTTCTATTCTACTATTCATAAACCATCTCAACCCATCTCAACTCATCTCTGAATCCAAACTACTCCTTAGTTTCCTTTTAGGTATTGAAATAATTTCAAATAATTTGAATTGATACGCGGAAATGAATATTTTATAAATCTAATTAAAATGTATTTAAATATATGAAATAAATTGAGATATATTTAACTTTTTATAAGAAATTAAAAAAATAATAATTCTATCAATATTATTAAATAATATGAAATATATTGAGATAGATTTGATGGCTGATGCCAAACACTGAGAGATGCACGAAATTTTCCAGGCTATTTTGAGATTACCGTTGTCTCCGGCCGACAGCTCGTTTGGATCATCAACTATTTTCAACTTATCATTACAACTTTTTAAAATCTTAACACAAAATATAATAAACAATTTAACTTTTTCAAATCTTAAAATAATAATAATATTAAAAAATAATATTCTAACAATATTTTATCATCTCAACTCAACTCAACTAAACTCATTTCAACATCTAAACTCACCTTAGAAATGCTCAGGGTCCCGAATTCAGAATCCGAAAAATATTCCGAATGAGATTTTTATTTATTTTTAATCAAATAATTAAAAAATATTTTTTAATGATATTGTAAATTTTTTATTTTTTTTAAAAAAATATTTATGATAATTAAAAAATACATTAAAAAAAATATACTATTCGGAATACTTTTTGGATCTCGAATTCGAGACCCGCATCACTTCTCTTTTATTTTTGTTCATTGACGTTTAACTCGTAAATAACGGTCATTTCTCATTAATTTGCCTTCTCCATTCTATTGCCCAGTTGCCAAATGTCAAACGTCTACTTTTGTTTGAAACAAATATGTGTGAAACAAATATAAACGGTAAAGTGTGTACGTAAATATTTTTTTATAATTTTTTCAAATAAGAGAGATGTGTTTTTTTAGTCGAGCTTTCGGCTCAACTATTTGTGTAGAGTTGGTTCAAATTATATAATAATTAATTTGGTTGTTGTATCTTGAAGGAGACAAGTCAAGAGTAAGTCTGTTACACCAGTTCATTTGAAACGTCATATACCATAGAGGGCTTGAATCATCTTAATGAGAGTGAGATTTTCGTACCTTAGTCTAAATTGGTTTCGTTTGAATATTAATTTCATTATAATTTTATTTTATTATTGTATATTTCGTCAATAATTTTAAGCAGAATTCAAATGGAGCCTACAACCAAAAATGCACGGAAAGCGTTGCAGAACTCAATAAACTCTTCCATTACAATGGAGTCATTTTCAAGAGATGGAAGTATAATGTGCTCTTCTATTTAAGTCTTCTCAACGTCTTCTATGCTTTTACGACAAAGGTAATTTTAATTAATGAAAATGGTGTGTTGCCCAAAGATCGGAATTCAAGAAAGTGCCATCTGAAACCACAAAGAACAGATTTCAAAAACCAAGGATGCCTTTCACAAAATCAAACTTGTTTTGTTTGTGGTAAAAGTGGACACTTTGCTCGGATTTGCAAGTTTCATAACACAAGAAAATAATCCACAAGTTAACATAATAAGGAGTCATTTGTAGCAATAATTTCAGACATTAACATGGTTCAATTTGTTGAAAGGTGGTGGACAGATTCTGGTGCCAATAGGCCCGTCTGCTATGATAAAGATTGATTAAAAATTATACTCCATTTGAAGAAGACAAAACTATTATGCTTAGTGATTCAATTAAAATCAAGATTCTTGAGAGTAAGGTCGAGCTAAAAATTCACCTCCAGGTGTATATTGATACTCAAATATGTGCTCTATACATCCTAAGAAGAAGAATTTGATGTAGAATTATTTACTCAACAAAGTGGACTTCAAACTAACTATGGAATATGGATGATATGTAATTACAAAAAATAGAGTTTTTGTGGGCAAGGACTACGCTTGTGATGGAATATTTAAATTAAACGTTGATAATAAAACATCAAATGTTTATGTTTATATGCTTTCTTCTTTAGATTTTTGGCATGCACGTTTATTATATGTTGCAATCCTTAGTGGTTTAGGACTAATTCCCAAACTGACAATAGATTTTCAAAAATGTGAAGTTTGTAGTCAAGTAAATATTACAAAACGACCTCATAAAAGTGTTGAAAAAAATTGTTAGATTTAATTCACACCGATATTTGTAAATTTGAAGGAATTTTAACTCGTGGAGGAAATAGATATTTTATCACTCTTATTGATGACTTTTCAAAATACAGGTATGTTTATTTATTAAAAAAATAAAAGTGATGCTTTTGAAAAATTCAAGAATTCCTCCACAAAATTGAAAATCAATTTGGTAGAAAGATCAAAAGATTTAGAAGTGATAGAGGCCGAGAGTATTATTCAAATAAGTTTAATACTTTTGTTCAGTCATTGAGAATTATCTATGAAACTACTGCATCATACTCACCTACATCTAATGGTGTGGTTGAGAAAAAAAAATAGAACATTGATTGAGTTGACCCTCAAATTTGAGGTAAAGCAATTTTGACTGTTTGTCGTGTTTTAAATAGGCTGTCTTGCAAAAATTCAAAAACTACACATTTTGAATTATGGAAAGGGTATAAGCCAGATTTGAGATATTATAAAGTTTGGGACTGTTTGACATTTGTAAGGCTAACAGATATTAAAAGACTCAAATTGAATGTTCGAACTACCATTTGCATCTTCTTGGATATGCAAAAAATAGCACAGCCTATATGATTTTTTATATTGAAAATAAAGTGATTTTTGAATCAGTTGATGCAATTTTTCATAAAGCTTTTAAATCCAAAAATATTGGGGGTCAAGAATCTAGACAAATTTTTTTTCTTGAAACTAGTTCTTCTACTCCTCAACAAAATCATGAAAATTTTGAATTAAGAAGGAGTGTGAGAGCTAGAATTGAAAAAGATTTTGGTCCCGACTATTATATATATAATATTGAGGAAAATCTAAATATTTTGCAAGAAGGTTTAGCATCATCTGATTCTGTATTTTGGAAATCGATTGTGAAGTGTGAATGATGAGATGAATTTACTAATTTCTAATCAAACTTGGGAATTAGTTGAATTATTGCCTAATTGTAAAACCATAGGGTATAAATGGGTCCTTAGAAAGAATCTTAGACCGGATGGAACAATTGAAAAATTCAAGGTTAGGTTTGTCGCAAAAGGTTTTAAACAAAAACCCGACCTTGATTTTTTTGACACTTTTTCATCAGTCACAATAATAATATTCATTAGATTATTGATTTTCGTTGAAGGAATATATAATTCAAAATTCATCAAATGGATGTTGAAACCACTTTTTTAAATGGGGACCTCAATGAAAAAATTTATATAGATCAACCTAAAGGCTTTGTAGAACTTGGCCAATAAAATAAAGTGTGTAAGTTGACAAAATCTATATATGGTTTAGAATAGACCTCTAAACAGTGACATGAAAGATTTGATACTTGCATGAGTGAGAATGACTATAAGCCTATAAGCCAAATGAGAGTAATAAATGTATTTATTATAAATCTTGGGATAATTTTCATGTTATTATTAGCCTATATGTGAATAATTTATTGACATTTTGTACTATACTAGGAAAGGGCAAACATGCAAGGCACATTTGCCTGGTTTGGTGAAATAGATTTGTACAGATTAGTAATGTGCACAAACAAAAAAAATAATATGATTTAAAAAAAATTGATTAATGAATAATTTAATGCATAGATCAGAAAATGAAAAGATTAGTTCAATGGAAACTCATCCGTCCAATGACATGCCTCAATAGCAGATTCGCCAAATTATCCAAGCAAGAGATATAATAACACTGCGTAGACTTGCATCAACTCATTATATTTTCTAGTTGGGTTTCTCTAGGGCCCTGCAAATAATCTGTTGGAGCCGTTGTGAGGCAGAGTTAGTCTTCTCTAGTGGCAGGTGAGAATGCAAGAGAAGTCCTACTTCTAGTTGGGTTTCTCTATGACCTTCAGAATATGTAGATAGCATCTGAAAATGAAAGTGTTCCGAAAAAACCTCACCATAGACTGTTCAGACACCCAAAACAATTAACTTATTCGGAAGACTAAATTATTAGAAAATGTAAGAGGTATAGTCCAAGTATACATGATTTATACAAGAGGAACAACTAATTAAAAAAGTTAAGAGAACATGTCAAACATAGATATTAGCTGAACATAAACTTGAACCCTGCTTGGGCATACGATCTGCTACAAGCCAACAAACAAAACATCTTAAACCAGCATGGGAAAGAAGATGTATCAGACTAATGTACTCTAAAACAAAACCAACAGAATCAAAGTAGTTATAACCAAACATTCATTAAATATTATAGGTAAAATTATATATAGGGTAACGATGCATCTACAACTATTTTATAACTCAATTTACAACTAATGGATGTAATTGTGTCACTTCATTAAAAATAATTTAAAGTATACACCTTGTATAAACAAAATGCAATGTATAAACCTTTAAGTGGTTTTTTATCATCTGAAAGTTAGGTGATAATGTAAATGAGTGCTGTTGCAATTGATATAGGGCTCCTCCTTAGATTCAGGAAAAAGAACAGTTGATATAAGCAAATAGTAAACAAAAATCAACAAGCACAATAGATATACATTGAGCGTCATGTTGATGAGGAGAGTTGTGAAAATATACATGTTAATAAACTTTATATATATAGATATAAGCACATAGTAAGAAGAATAATATCAACAAACACATTAGTCGAGTGTCATGCTGAGAAGAGCCATGCGTGAAAAATATACATAATAATACACCTCCTAAACAGCATCTCCATCCAAGCCCTGACATGTCCAAAGTTGATTGTGGTAGGAAGCATGAAACTTTATCATTTTTTAACTTGGCAGAGTATGGCCTAGCTCAACGAGCGAGGTGAGCTAGGAAAACACCAACAGTTTAATCTATCAATATCCTTATACACCTTCCTAAGGGCATACAAATCCTTCACCTTAACCTACTTGTTCTTACCGGCACTTGCTAAAAATGTTATACTCTTATCCCCGCCCCTCCCCCAACAAAAAAAAAAAAAAATCTTTTCATCACCTTGTAGTTGGCCTTCATTATGTGTTTAAAACAATCAATTATCTTCATCTCTTTTCGCTATAAAATGGCAAAAGCTGGGTACAAAAAGGGGGTAGACCATACATATAAAACAACACATATCTATAAGATGTTTTATATCATTTCCGTTGTGCCTGGGATTGATCTTTTCCACTCTACTACCTAATCATTAGTTCATGTGTCATGAAACCTTTTTAATAAGTTATATGTCATAAAGCCTTCCATGACAAGAAACAAAAATAAAAATATTTGATATTTTGGTTGCCAATAAAATATGACCATACATGCAAAATCCAAAAACTACCTTATATCAAACTCTTCTCACTTTGTAAGAGCTTCTTGGGCAGCTTTAACTGCTTGATTATTCATACCAAGATTGGAACAAAATCGTCTCTAAAGATTAGTAGAACTCTTCTTCGAACGTAGTGCAGTGCCGACTGCCTTTGATTTATCAGCATCCACGACAGCTCCACCTAAATCCACCACCAACCCCAGAATAATAATAATAAAATAAAAAAAACCACCTAAATGCACAACTCAAACAAAAACCCTGATTTCAAACACACTCAAGAGCACATGCAAAAGCTAAAGCTTCGAAATTCTTTTACCCAAAGAGTCAAAGTTTGAGAAACAATAATGATAAAGAAAATACAATAAGTGATAAAAATATTGCTAAAGTTGAGAATTCATACAAGCCGAAAAGCATCAATCAAACTAAATCAACTACCAATGTTCGCGATAGCAAAATGCGATTATGCGATTCAAGTTTTCTATTTGCTTGGCAATTATATTATGAAGATATGTTTTTTAACTTGAATTTTTTACTACACAAACCAAAACATGCGCATGAATTATAACGTAACATTATGAATGGCAAATGAAAAATACAAAAGTAAAAAAAGATATGTTGCCTTATGGTCCAGATTCATAGGCTTCCTTAGATAGTTCAGCATTCAGTTGCACCATTTCTTAAATTGCGATAGCAAAAGACTAAACCTGACCTATTAGTCACTATTTATCATCATAGTTTAAGAATCTGCATACGCCACAGCAAAAGAATCTTACCTCTCAAGACACATCCATTCCAAATAGATGATCCTCTTCCAACTTGAACATCCCCAATGATAGAGGCACTTGGGGCAACAAATGCATCCTTATCAACCGTAGGAGCTTTGTCGAATATGTTCATAAGAGTTCGATGCCGAGACACTACAAAATTATTTGAATAAATACTTTGTTGTACGGCAGAAATCAAGCAAAACAATGTAGCCACATTTACACAAATATGAGCAAAGCAAGTAAGAACAATAATCACTCTATGCATATTTATCATTTTGTTATGTTGGAAATGACAGATTGTTGTAAAAGAGAAACTTAAGGACACGTTAGTTTCATTGCCTCACTACAAGAAGTTGAGACATCTCAGGGTTGTTGCTTTGGTGACTCTACAGAAAAATAAAATAAAAATAAAGAACTTCTGGTGGTCATGGTAGAAAACCAACCCGTGGGGAGTATACATTGACATGACTTTCAGAACCCACTAAAGCAGAAAACATAGTCAAAACATCTTGACAAACAAACAAATCAGGGAAAGTAAAAACAGAGAGAAATAGAGGATTGAAAAGGGAAAATGTACCCTCCACACGCCACATTGGGAGGAGCCGTTAGGCCGATCAAGACGTTGCCGAAGTCGCTGGGCCCTGAGCTGCCGCGCATGGCGTGGACGGAAGACGAATCGCGGCGGCTTGAGAAAACCACCCGTTTCCTTTAAACCGCAAGTCGGTGCAACGCACCGCTCCGATTGTTGGACGATGGTCACCGGAGAAGCTTGAAACGGCTAAGTTTCGACTTTTAGAGAGAGGAAATTTTCAAAGGAGGTGAAGAGTTCGAAGGAGAGGAGAGGAAGAGGAAGGAGCCGAAGCTCCCCTTCCCCAGCTGGATTCGGACGAGCGAGTTTCTAGAGAGAGATGGTCTGGTTTTTAGATAGAGGAAATTTTTGAAGTTTAAAATCTGGGACAAAGCGATGTTCTTTTTGCTTTATCACTGATTTAATGAAAAGTTAACAGAAATACTGTAGCTCCGTTAAAACAAGAATTTCTGTTAGATAGGCTCTTTTTATATATAAAGAGATATTGAAAGTCTAAAAAATAAATAATTATTGTTAACTCAACTTTGGAAGTTGAGCTTATAACTTTGACTTGAGCAAGAGAGGAAGCAAACTAGTTGAGATTTATTATATGAAATTCCTTTGTGGGAAAAATCAGTTACACCCATATTAATTCATAGTGATAGCATTGCTACTATTGGTAGAGTACAAAATTGCTATTACTATGGTAAATCCAGACTAATAAGAAGAAAACACAATAATGTAAGATCGTATTTGAGTAGTAGTGTCATTAACATAGATTATGTGAAATTATGTGATAATCTAGCAGATCCACTGACCAAGGCCTTGACAATAGAAAGAGTATGAAATACATCGATGGGAATGAGATTAAAGTCCATTAAATCATGAACCACATATGAGGATACCAAATCTATAGATCAGAAATCATGAGAACTGAGTTCAATGGGAAGAACGAATCATTTTGTGGTCGTAAGAAATGCACTATATATTTTATTTGATGGTTTTTCCATTCCTTTGGTGTAAGTGCATTCATCCAGTAATGATTGGGAGGATGAGTTTTTTAAAAACTCAATGAAAATATGTAGCTCTTATGAGTAGGATGTTGAAGTTACTTGATAGATTTCATCTATGTGAGTGTGAAAGTGGAGTCCCTTCCTATGAGGATTGTAATTGTTCTCAAATACACTCGTGAAATCGGGATTAGCACAAGGTTGTAAAGTGGTTGCTAATAAAGCTCATGCCAACACCTGGATTGTTATGTGTGAGCATTAATATTTTCTTTTCTTTTAGTAGTTATAGTTTAAGTCTAAGATTACTACTAACTCTTGAGTAAAAGTTATTGTTTCACTACCCGTTGGGATAATGAAAGTGTTTCATCTCATCTTATCTTATCTCATTTTATCATTACAACATTTTCAAATTTTCATACAAAATATAATAAACAATTAAACATTTTCAATTCCCAGAACAATAACAATATTAAAAAATAATATTCTAACAATATTTTATTCAATTTTTAACTTTTATCTCAACTTATTTCATCTCAACTTACCATCCAAACGACACTTAATGAAGGTTCAATGAGGAGCATACCTTAGTGATGCATAATAATATCTCTTGAAGAGAGAAAATTGAAAAAACAAAAAACAAAAACAAAAAACAAAAAGGCAAAGTGTGTACGTAAATAATTTTGAAATTTTTTCCAAACAAGATAGATGTGTTTTTTCTAGTGGAGTTTTGGGTTCAACCACTTGTGTAAAGTTGGTTTGAGTTATACGACGATCAGTTGTGATGTTGTATCCTAGATGAGACAAGTTAAGAGGAGGTCTGCTGCACCGGCTCATTTGAAATTTTGTATACCGCAGAGGGCATGAATCTCCTTAAATAGAATGAAATTTCCGTACCTCAATCTAAATTGGTTTCATTTGAAATTTAATTTCATTATAATTTTTATTTTATTATTATGTATCTCACTAACATAATTTAACCCATAAATATTGTAAGCTCATTAAAGAGGTGGCGTGCTAGACCGATCACGTCAACTGCCATCATGAGTGACGGATATAATAGTGAAAAAAAATTGTTCTAAAAGTTACTAAGTTATTAGAAGGGGCTTTCGCCCAAATGAGTTAGAGTTCCTTCGAACCGTGTCATTCTCGAAGTATGGCACAACACTCTGTCGAAAACACGAGGCGGGAGTGCGTCGAAGCATGAATTGACCTAGCGACGTGAACCTTGGGTGAGGTGCACTTGCATGTGACTTCCTTCCCCAATAATGCTAAACGAATTGGTGATCTTGATCATCACTTACGATATTCCAAATCGATGTATTTTTTTTAACATAAAAAAGAGTTCGAGTTAGGACAAAGGCTTGCGAAACTAAGTAGGGTCTTTTGAATTGAATCTTAAGTAATCTATCAGTGGTGTATGGAGCGAAAGGTTAGACCTTAGAAAGTCAGCAAACAACACACTTTTGTTTCACATTTTCAGAAAGACCATCTATTTGTATGTTTACTAGGTTCGACACGAAATCAGTAACCAGGGAATTCATATACTAATATTCTAATTCAGCTCGAGAAGTTTTTTTGTTTAAAATAGATCGGGAGTTCAAGTAGATGTTAAATTAGGATGAGGTTTACTATTTTTGTGTTGAAACTTTCTATTTTAATGTTGTAGTAATAACTCTATGTAATTTAGTTTAGTTTAAAATTTTTTTAACCATAAGGTGTTTGAGGATGTAAATCCAAAGTTTTACACTGCGGGCTTCGTTTGGTTACTAAACATCTCTCAACTAATCATTACAACTTTTTCAAATTTCAACATAAAATATAATAAACAATTCAACTTTTTCAAATCCCAAAATAATAATAATATTAAAAAATAATATTTTAATAATATTTTATCATCTCAACTTAACTCAACTCAGCTCAACTCAACTCAGTTCAACATTCAAACACAACCTAATAGTAGGGTACTCTCTTTCAAGAATAATCTATGAAAATGATCTATCCAATCTTCATGGTAAAGTCCAGAGAAAAAGATACATAGTTTTGTGGGTCTCCAACATCCAAGGCCTAGAGGAGTCTTTCCAGAATCATTATAGATGTTGTATCCACCATATCCGTATCCCTAGACAATGTCTCTCCCTTTCCACACTCTCCTTAAAGTTTGGACATAAATGATAAGAGCTATTCTGGGCAGCAGCTCATAGCCGCAGCACACCTGTGCTGTTGTTTTGTTTTTTTTCACTCCATCAGTGGAGTGTGGTGCGGCTGCAGCGCACAATAGGCTGCATAATATATTTTCTCAAATGATAAAGAAAAAATATTTACATCAGCCTACTATTTATCACACACTCTACTGGATTGAATGGTAAAAAAAAAAAAAAAACACAGCACGCATGTGTGCTGCGGCTACGGGCTGATGCCCAGAATTCCTCAATGATAAAACTCAAGGTAATGCTAATCAGCCTAATCCCTTAATAATTTCAAAACCCCAGGATTGTGTATCAAATCTCTAACCTCAACCATTTTTAGAAAAAAGAAAGTAATAAAAAAATAAAATGCTCATTTTGCAGTTACAAATGAAATTCTTTTGATCTTTTACTCTTTATTTAGTTTAAGTTTGGATAGTGAGTTGAGATGAAATAAATCGAGATAAAAGTTGAATAAAATATTGTTAGAATATTATTTTTTAATATTATTATTGTTTTTAGATTTGAAAACGTTGACTTATTTATTATATTTTATATAGAAATTTGTAAAAATTATAATGATGAAATGAAATGAAATAGATTGAGAGTCTCTCTTAATCCAAATCGAGGCTAATTGACTTGATAAATATGATGAACTTGTAAAATTCTTGATTGAATTATCTTAAGTATAGTATTTTATTTTTCTTTTAAAAAAGAAAAAGAACTTTAATACTTATACATTACATACTATTTATATGACTTAATTTGATTTATAAAATTTAAAATTTAAATTATTATATGATCTAAATCATTCGAGACATGATTTGTAAAATTCTGACAAAATTAATTTGTCAGATGGATACTTTATCATACACAACTTAGAAAAATAATTATGATTTTCAGGTTTAACATTTATGTAAGAGGATTGCTACGCATCTGCCCACAGCACACACTTCACGTATTTTTATTTATTTATTTTTTTTAAACACTCAATGCATTGAGTGTGTGGGGGCTGTGAGCAGATGAAAAATTTTTCCTTTATGTAAGAGCACTCCCAATAGCTTTTGTATTATACAAAAAATGTAAATAATTTGAAGAATTGTTCCAAAAAGAAGCTCCATCAGATTATGTAAAATGAAGTGTAAAATACATTTAGCTACAGTACCCCGCTACATGTAGCGGATACTGTTCATCTTGTAAACTTTTTTTTATTGTTAATATTTCATTTACTCCCTCATTTTTATTTACTTTGATTTGTATCATATAAGTAAATTCTTTTTATTGTTCATCATTTAAAACACATATTTCATTTTCTTCTAAAAAATATCTTAGAATTATTTTTAAACCAATTTTTTCATATTTGATTTTATTTTTAATTTTTATTTAGCTTATATATTTTTGTTTTACGTGTATAGGACTGAATTATTTTATATTGTATATAAAAATAAATTACAAATATAAAAAATATATAGATATTGTAAATTTATTGGTAGAAATGAAATATTTAAAAAGAATAAAAAAAGAATATTTAAATGATATAGAGAAAAAATAGATAAACTGATGGATGACATATTGTAAAAGTCAGTATGTAAAATAGAAAAAGTAAGTTTTGATGATGTATTTTGAAAGATAAGATAAAGAATCTATTGGGATTGCTCTAATAGATTGGATTGATCCTGCATCGCGACCACACAGAAAATACCGATTTATTCCTAATTGCCCGTCAATTTTCTCAAAATACCAAAACTTACCCTAAACTCGTACATCCTAGTCGTTTCCGGTACAATCGCTGCTCCAACAATGGCGTCTCTAACAGCCACCGGATTGCCTAAAACCCCAACGTCTTCTCCCAAATTCCCATCGAAAACCCATCAATACCCACAATTCATATCTCTGAAAGAAGCCCAACGAGCCTCTCAAAGGAGGCTCTTTTCCAAAACTGCCATAAGGGCCTCGAATCCAAGTGCTCCCGCTGGCTCTTCGCCGGGACTGTACTCTGCCCAGAAATTCGAGCTCACCGCTCGAAACGTGGACTCGGTTCTCGAGGACGTTCGGCCCTATCTCATTGCCGATGGTGGAAACGTCGATGTTGTGTCTGTCGAAGATGGCATCGTATCTCTCAAACTCCAAGGTGCCTCGCCTCTTCTTGTTTTTTCTTTTGCATATATTTTGACTTTATAATTTGATGGGCTGTTTCTATTGATTGTCTTCGTCTCGAATGACATAGTTTTGTTCATTTTGATTTTTGGGTAGTGAGTGTTTTTATTTCGTTCTGGCGAAGCTTGTCTAAGAAACTTCGATGGAGTTATTTTTGTGTGACCAAAATATGGACTCGGTAGCAATTAGTGTGACCAAGGTTAAGACCCTTATGAAAGATCACAAGCAGCAGTTTTGTCTCCATGTTTCATTTTTTTGATAGGTAATAAGTTAATTCATTGATAGAAAGATAGGCATAGCCCAAGTAATCATGTGGTCATGTCTCCATGTTTCATGAATTCATCGTTTGTCAGTTTGATTCATTTCGTGGCATAAAAGGCCGAGTCAAATAGAAATGAACACGTTATTAGTGAGAGGAAGCATGACCACAGGCTTGTGATTTTGGTTAGCTCAATGTGGTTGTAATGGATGCAGCGGGTCATTGGTACTACTACTCAACCAAACATAATGGAACTCCCATTACGTCATGATTGGGTTTATTATCTTTAGGCAATACGATTTAAGAATTTTGGTCTGTGGTTTATTTCTTTCGTCAATCATTTTGACGTGAAATATGTTATTTCCAAGCTGCTAGTTTGCTCAAAGATCAGATCGTCCAGACGTTTGTCTTTAGAGGATCAATAAGTGTTTAGCCTTTTTAGAAAAATATATCTTCTTTCTTTAATAATTAGGATAGCATTTACAAATGGCATTACCAGTTTTGGGAGTTGGTTCCTGCCTCCTGGACACACACGAACTGCATTTTTGGCACAGTAGATACCATCTAACTCTGATTGATTCATGCGAGTCATTTGGAAAGATAGGATAACACTAGAGAACTTGAATTGTGAAGTTTTCTTGCTGGAAAATATATGAGAAGAAAATATATAATTCTTATTTTATTTTATTTTATTTTGTATCACAGGCCTATAAAAGAAAATTGTATTAAACCCATGTGACTTTCGTGGCATTGAATTATTGTGCAGGAGCATGTGGGAGCTGTCCTAGTTCCACAACTACTATGAAGATGGGGATCGAACGGGTACTGAAGGAAAAGTTTGGAGATGCAGTGAAGGACATTCGGCAAGTATATGACGAGGAAGTTGGGGGGACAACTGTTGAGGTAACTTATATACCGACATTAGCTGATAAGGAATAAAAGACACGAGTTGAATTCCATCGATGATAACATTTCTAGATCTGAAACTGCAGGCGGTAAATGGTCATCTTGACGTATTGAGACCAGCCATTAAGAACTATGGTGGCAGCGTGGAAGTATTGTCTGTTGAAGGAGGGGATTGCCTCGTAAAGTATGTGGGGCCTGAATCCATTGGTACAGGAATTAAAGCAGCAATTAAAGAGAAGTTCCCGGATGTTGTGAATGTTGTGTTCACTGGCTAGGTTGCTCACAACCTTAGAAGCTCAGTTAATTAGTTATTAGTTATAGGCATTTTCCATTGGGTCCAGGATCACTTTGTTAGACATAGTTAAGCTTCAATCTCTGAAGCTAACTGGTCCAGGAATTGAATTATATATGATCACATTCAGTGCATGCAATGAAATGAATGTTGGTGTCATGTTTCTTTTATTGTATGTCACACCATAATTACAGGCTTACAGTGGCCATTTCAAGATTTCCTTTCTTAATGGTCGAGATTTGTCATATATAAAAGACTATGAATAAATGTTGTTGTGAATTCCCTCTCCCCTTTTAGCCTTCGAACTGGATTTATTGTCCCAATTGGTGTTTTTGGGTTTGTAGATGTCTGTAAATTTACAGAGAAATATTGCTTGTAAATCTTTTTGCTCCATATTGTGCGCCTTGGAAAGCTCTAATTTATAGTCGACTGTTAGAAAGCTTTAAATCTTTTTTTTTTTTTTTAAAAAAATTTTTAAAGTAGATTCTTTTTGGTAGATGGTAGATCGATTCAATTTTGTTATAAGCTAGACAATAATCACATCAAAGGCGCAAGTCACGGGAAAGTCCTTACAAAACATGTTTCTAATTCTATGGGCAGACTTCTTGTCTGCATCAGCAGTAATACTTGATTTCAACCAGCAAGATAAATTAATGAAAAATATTGTGCATACTTTGGTGCTGATATGATATTTTTAATGATTTATTAGCGATTTGATCATTGTAAAAAGGCTTGATTAAAAGACAGTTACCAATTTAAATTTCAAACAAACCATAGTGGGACTATTTTTGTATTTGACCCTATTATTTTTGGTTTCAAGTGTCCAAAAATGCAACAAACTTCGCCTTGAAAAGTATTTACACGATAGCCACGCGCCTTTTGAGTTGTATTGTTAATCTGGAATCGGATTAAGCTTTTAAACAAGTTCGAGAGGGTGGGGGAGGACAGACTGAACATTTACGACAGCAAGAAGGTTGAAAAAGGCGCTCAGGAACTCCATTTACCCAAATGCTTGTGAGAAGAAGACCATTTAACATTAACATGTATAGTTTGTAAGAGAGGCTGAAAAATCCAAGCTCTGGCTGATTTGCTCCAAGTTTAGTGTTTATGACTTTTCCGAGCTTTGGTTCTCTTTCTAATAAAACTGACAGGAAAGTGCACGCAGCCTAATGCCCTCTCCTCGAAATTAGTTTTTATTTATTTATTTATTCCTAGGATCACTTCGAAATTAGATGGATTTGATAATAGTTTCCTACAACAAGTGGAGTGTGAACTTCCTCCTTCCGCACTTGCCGGTGTGCATCGACATGTTGAAGAAATTTAAAAGTAAAACATACAGACAGCAACATTAACAGGAGCTCTATTCCGAGAGACTGACAAAGGGTAACAGTACATACATGTTCTAAGACAAAAAAAATAAAAGGCTTAGAAATCTCATTGAAGTTTATTTACAGGGAAGAGAACACCGTTACATCACATGGGAATCATGGGATAGACACTTCTTTTTATGTACAAATTCTCACCATCTACAAAGATCTCTTGTTTCTCCAACTTGCTAAAAGCATTGTGGCATAAAC
Organism: Juglans mandshurica; assembly: GCA_022457165.1. Taxonomy (NCBI): domain Eukaryota; kingdom Viridiplantae; phylum Streptophyta; class Magnoliopsida; order Fagales; family Juglandaceae; genus Juglans; species Juglans mandshurica. The sequence continues at coordinate 26,674,993 of CM039623.1, forward strand.
TCAACTAAATTACGATGATGCACGAACTAAACTTTTCCTACAAGGACATGAGTTGGTCATGCGTTAGTGCTTCAACTTTCTGCTTCTCAACAAAATTCCTTCAGCGCCTACAGAAAGGCTTCTGCAACCAAAGCTTCCTTCAGCCCAAATTCTGTACCCTACAATAAACCTTTCACATGTATTCTACATTCCACTTCGTGGAAAGTTCATTTGCTTCTTCACTTATAGATCTGTTGCCTTCATTTTTCTAGGCCTTTTAGACTGAGCTGGAGATGATGGAGCTTCTGATGGCCTTCCAGGGGCCTTGAAGGTACAATTACAAAGAAAGATTAAAATACAATAAGCAAGAGTTGGGGATGAAAACAAAAAAGCACTGGATGATATGAAGCAGACAAATGCGTACCTTCCGTTTCTGGTCCCGTTTGCCAACCCTTTCCCCTGAAATTGCAATTAAACACATAATAAATATTACTATAACACTCACTTGTCACAATATGGAAACGAAAAACCATGCTGCTGAGCATTTATACATAATGCAAAGTCAGATGGAAATGTCTAATATTACCCGCAAAACTCATGTCTGGAACAAATGTCCGATCCTGATCCCCAACACGGTGTGAACGCTGTTAGAATTCTAGAATCACAAGCTCAATATACAGAAACCAACCAAAACGAGAAAGGAAGAAAAAAACAGATTACTACCTTAGGTGTGCTGGGTGTATCAGCGTACGAACCCTCACGAAAAGATGAACCTTCTGCCTCCTTATATTGCAACTGAAAATTGAACATTCAAGTGATTAAATCCAAGGAACCCAACAATTGGGGAGAAGTAAACACTTTTTTTATAGGTACGGGAGAAGTAAACACTTTTATACTATCATACTTTTATTTCTGCAACAACACTGCCACGTCTATACTAGGATGGTAAATTACTAAACATTATTCATTCCTACACATTATTGTGGAATGAGAAAATCCATAACCCAAAACATGTAAAATCCCTTCTCTCTCTCTCTCACACACACACACACACACACACACACACACTTTTTATTTTTTATTCTCTTACTTTTGGGGGGAGGAGAGTTGGTTTCAAAGTTTAATTGGCCATAGAACTTTAACAATCTAAGCACTAAAAGTCAACCAGAGGAATAAAAACAAAATAGGGAGAATGAGAAGAAAGGAAATGTTAAAAATGAAAAGAATTCAACGTGTAGTAATACCTGCTTCTGAAGATTAAGTAGAGTCAGTATTTCTCTTCTCAATTCAAGATGCTCTGCACAAACGGCTTTGGTTGGAACTCTAGGTTTTAGATTGACCTGGTAAAGATAGGACAACTTTTGATACACCTTTTGGTGATTTAAATAGAAAACAGAAAGATAAAGGAATAACCGTTCGTAGAGCAAAATCACTACTTAGCAACTCAAGAAACATCTAATTATTGCAAATATTCTGGTTAATGAAAGATATAGTATGGTAAGGTTTTAGCTAACTTAAAAAGGGCTGTAAGAAATTATAAAGCAAGAGTACAAAATTGTCTTTGTATGTTTTTTGGTCTTTATAATTATCAAGAAAAATGTTATTAATCTTATTTCTCATTTTCAGAATTGTTCTCTAAAAGAGTATACCATTTGAAGGGGGAGTGGGGTGAAACAAAGGAATTCAGGTTGAAGGATGGTAAAACAATCATAGATAAAATCTTAATCTAACCACCCCTTGGTATTATACAATCTGCCAAAATATAATACTACAAAGAAAAAGGTATACATACAGCACCAACAACTCAGGGAGAAGAAACAAACCCCAAGTTCTTGTAAAGTTTGCTCCACTCGCTTTATAGTCCGAAGTCCAGCAGATGAGCTTGCAGCTTGCACTATTTGGTCAAGTGCATACGTTCTCAGATATACACGAAGCTGAAAAATTCTCGGTCAGTTGGACAATTTTTTCAATGACAGATACAGTTGGCAACAGACTCGAGGTGGACAAACTTATGTAAACAGCATTAAAAAGTGAGGCCACATCCAGCTCAAAATCTTACTTCAATAAAAATTAAAAAGGAAAAGAAAAGCAAAGTACAACCAATTATTTATATAAAAATCAGAAACAAAGTTCAATTTCAGAAGTCCATAATAACTTAGAGACGACCTTTATTGCCAAGATTACGTGCATAAATGCCAACACACAGATAAAGAGAGCGCATAACTGACAAACAGACTATTAATTTACCATACGAAGAGAAGCCAGAATAGAGGCATTGTCTGCCATTGAAGCTGAAGGTGCAACTGCTGCAGTGGGAAGCTGAACATTGGACAAAGGTGATACCGTATCACCTGGAATAACAGTCCTCTCAGCACTTTCTGGACCAGCATTTAATGGGACAGACAATTCAAACTCTTCGCCTCCCTGAAAAGCAGAAAACCAAATAATAAACTAACCTGTAGAGCACATGGGCATGCACCACAAGGACACGTGCAAATACAAGAACACAGACCTTCCTTTACATTATTACAATATCACAAAACATGATAGCTATAACCCTCTAACAAGAGATTCATTAACAACCATTCACAATACTTTGATTAATAAAAACAACAAAGGTGATTAAGCAATCGGATTCTATATCTCATTCAGATTTTTACTAGTAATAAAAAATCTTATAAAGGAAAATTCTACTTGAATAAACTTTTGAAGTATAGCAGCCATGTAACACCAATGACGTAGCAGACAATCAATCCAATCATTTTTTTATGGTTGATGTGACAGCATTTCAGTGACTAGCATGTCGACGATGTTATGTGGGTAGTACACTTGGGGTGTTACGAGTAGCAAGACTTTTATTAATAAACGTAAAAAGCTTAACCCGAGTATACATGAAGAATACAAGAGGAACACCTAGTTAGAAATTGAAAAAGAGAGAATAAAATCATGAAAACTCAGCTCGTTACAGGCTATGGAAACTGCCCAAAGGAATAAAGTATTGAAAAAGAAGTTTCAAGCTCTTCCATCGTCCGCAGTTTTACCAGCAGAAGTATAAGTGATGGTCCCAACAACAAGAAAAACATGTAGAATCTGGTTAAAAGGTAGAAACTAGAATGCTTACGACATCTAGTTAAACACAAATAAAAGTTTCATCTATGTAAACTTACAATTATTCAGTAACATATTCTCTAAAATATTTCAATCTTACTAATGATCAACTAACTAATTTCATAAGTGATATAGTTCCTGATAAAACAAAAAAGAAAATTTGAAGCATTTTGGTTGGACAGGCTTTAAACGAAAAGGCATGTGGTCTGAATGGAGGCAATGAATGTACCCATTGAAATACTCTTTCGCAGCATAGATGCGTAAAGCTCTCTACTTCTAACCAAATATGGGAGCTTCCGGCTTTAATGTAGTAGACCACTTATGAGAAAACAAGTGCAACAACCAGGGTTAATGGCAAATTAAATGTAATCTGGGTAAAAATTCTATTGTACTTAAAAAGAATTTTTTTGAAAAGGATTTTACTTAGAAAATATAATCTGGGTAAACATGTCTCCTCTTTCATCCATAGCAGTGGATGTTACCAGCTACCAAAAATAGACATAGTAGCACATCTATTTCAATGCTTTACCCTTGCAACCATCCGTGACTCTGTTATTCTTTTTGCTTCTGCAAGAACCTGTGGAAAGGCGCAGTGAACAACCAACAAACAAGTTATTAAACAATTTGATCTCAGAACTGCAAATAGGAGATTTAGAAATGCATATAAAGGTTTAGACCTCAGTATCTTTTCGCTCTTGCTGTTTTAGTTTGAGAGAGGACCATAGATAATGCTCGCTTGCGTTCTGTCTCTTGCGAAACATTGTAAGGTTCCTATATCAAGGAGGAATCAGATTCTGAAACAGAACAATGCTCTGATATAATGGACCTTTTAAGTAACAATATACTGTCAAGAAAAGGGAATAAAAATTTAGATCGACATATAAACCCTAGTTAGATTGTTGTGCATATATTGCAGCAACAAAGCTATCACACCTTAACAAGAGGGTGGCCAGAAATGTCACCAGGAGATGGAGCTCTAGCACTCAATATAGCTCGAGCCACTGCACACACAGAATACCATAATCATCAAGAAAAACAGTCAAGAATGTGCTGAAAGAAAAATAGTATAATGTCTCCCAGATGTATAAATAGATTACTCAAGCATAAATTAGAAACATTAAATAAGCAGCACCAAATTTAAACAAACAGAGCGCGATCAGTACCACTGTAATAACGATCTTTCAATTCCTCCACAGTCCGAGATGATGGGAACCTGTCAGCTATCACAATAAAGCGGAGGTCAAACCGTTGGGACAACTCAAACAACTGATCTGTCTCCTCCTTGGTCCACACCTGACAAAGATTAAATATGACATGAGAATTTAGGTACTAGATCCAAAACATGATGCTGCTATAAATCCTATGATGCAGAAAATATGTATTGATACCTAGCCACAACTCAATAAGAGGCACAACCGAGATGAGAATTCGAACAAAAATATTCAAAAAGTTAGGTTGGAATCATTAAATCAAAATAGACTATATCTGACAGATACTGAAGTTAAACACTGCAATTTCAGCACAATGCTGTGAATAGTGTAACAGATATATAAAGTTTTAAACCAACAGCATGACATTCACAATGAAGGCTTAAATTATAATGTTTTGATTTATATACCTGTTTTTCTTCTTAATGAAGAGAAATCTTGCAATTGAGTAGAGAAAATAAAATTAACAGATGAAATCTTAAATTGATACCTACAGGATCAGTCAAGTACTTCTCATACTCCTCATCTGTGTATTTGACAATATCAACAGACTGCACAACATCACATAAACTAAAAAATTCAGTTATATGAAAAGAATAGGTTTCATGGAGCATATTTAGAAGAAAAACCAATGAACCAAAAAAGAAGAAAGAAAAAAGATGAAGTAGAGTAAATGTCCTTTAAAATAGTTGCACAAAGATGAAAGCAGATGTGAATATACCTTGTTGCACTTGGCAAAGGAATAGTCACCTGTAGGCGGAATACCATTTACAACTCTGACCTGCAATGTAAAACAGAAGTTAAAACAATTTTAATGCTCCCTGAATAACAATGCAGTAATGTTCAGTAGAGAGACAATGATCCTGACATACAATAACCTACCCAGTGATAAAGCTGCAAATTATCCTTTCGAGCAGAATTTGTAAAAGGAAGCCACTGCCAAGTGATCTGGAGCCAGAATCTCAAATTAGTTAGAGCCTACATCCCATAAAATTAACTGACAAACATAAAGTCATAGACACGTGCATGTTATAACAAAATATAAAATAATAGCACAGAACCTACATGCAATTATTTTTGGGTAGGTATAGAACCTACAGGCAATTGAGTGGGAAAGATGGCAAAGCCATAACAATTGAGAAATATTCTTGTATATTTTCTTTTTATAAATATTCTTGTAAAACATTGTGTTTCGACCGCTCGGTTCTCGGTATTAGTCAACGGAAAATCTTGCGGATTTTTTCAAACTTCGAGGGGTTTGCGTCAAGGGGATCCGCTATCTCCTTTCCTTTTTTTTATAGTGATGGAGGCTTTTAGCCGAATGGTGGAGGCTGTGGTAAGGAGGGATTTCTTGCAAGTTTTTCGGTGGGAAACAATAGCAATGGTGTCAGCTCCATCTCCCATTTACTTTTTGCAGATGATACACTCATCTTTTGTGATGCCGTTAGTGAACAGATTCAAGCTCTAAGGGCGGTTCTGTTGTGCTTTGAAGCGGTTTCGGGACTCAAGGTGAACTTGGGGAAGTTGGAGTTGGTACCGGTGGGGGATGTGAGTAATATTGCTTCTCTAGCAGAGTTGTTGGGTTGTAAAATTGCCTCTCTTCCTATGAAATATCTTGGACTTCCTTTGGGGGCGTCATTCAAAGCAAAGAGCATTTGGGATGGGGTGGTAGAAAGGATTGAGAAAAGACTATCGGGGTAGAAGCAGCTATATCTATCAAAAGGGGGGAGATTAACTCTTATCAAAAGTACCCTCTCCAATCTCCTCACTTACTATCTTTCTTTATTCCCATTGCCGGTGTGTGTGGCAAACCGGATTGAAAAGTTGTTTAGAGCATTCTTGTGGGATGGCATGGGGGGGGGGGGGGGGGGGAACTAAATTTCACCTTGTAAGTTGGCCAAGGGTGAGCTGTTCGATTGCGAATGGTGGGCTAGGGGTGAGAAATTTGAGTACTTTTAATAAGACACTCCTAGGGAAGTGGTTGTGGAGGTATCAAATGGAAGAGAACTCGTTGTGAAGAGCGGTTATTGATCACAAGTATAGTAGTGTGTGGGGGAGATGGTGCTCTAAGGAGGGTAGGGGGTCTTATGGAGTAAGTTTATGGAAGTTTATTAGAAAGGGGTGTGACACTATTGAAAAACATATTAAGTTTGAGGTGGGAGATGGAGTAAGAACCCGCTTTTGGTTCGATGCTTGGAGTGGGGAGAGCCCTCTTTACACTGCTTTTCCAGTTGTTTTTAATTTGGTAGAAAATCATCAAGCTGCAGTTTAAGGTTTGTTGTGTTGTGCAAATGGGATGGTAACTTGGAATGTCATTTTTACTAGAAATGCTCAAGACTGGGAACTTGAAGAAATGGCAGATTTTTATAGATACATGTATTCAGCAAAATTAGGAGGTAATGGAGGTGATCATATGTTGTGGATACACACGGGGGGAGGGGGGTGTAACGCCCCAATGGAAGGCCCAAACCACATGGCCTATACTCCAAAAAGACTAGTCAATGATACAATTGGAGCCCCACTAGAACCTTATAAAGAGCAAGAACTTCTCATTCCCAAGCAATGTGGGATCCCATACACCACCTACCCTTATCCATATCATATGGGGTATCACAATCTACCCCCCTTAAATTCCCGACGTCCTCGTCGGGCCTGTCTATTGTAGGTGGCACGGCTCAAGTCCCACATTTCTGGTTGGGATAGACTCTGATACCATTTGTAACGCCCCAATGGAAGGCCCAAACCACATGACCTATACTCCAAAAGGACTAGTCAATAATACAATTGGAGCCCCACTAGAATCTTATAAAGAGCAAGAACTTCTCCTTCCCAAGCAATGTGGGATCCCATACACCACCTACCCTTATCCATATCATATGGGGTATCACAGGGGGGGAATTTACTGTCAAATCTTTTTATAAGGCTTTGACAGTTCAACAACCCACATTCTTTCCGTGGAAGAGCATTTGGAAGGTTTTAGTGCCGTCTAAAGTTGTGTTTTTTACTTGGATAGCTACACTTGGGAAGATATTGACGATTGATAATCTAAGGAAGCGGGGTATGGTGGTCACAGAATGGTGTTACATGTGTAAAAGGAATGGGGGATCGATAGATCACTTGCTTCTACACTGTGAGGTGGTTGGGGAGTTATGGGCTGGTATTCTTAATAGAGCTGGGCTCAGTTGGGTAATGCCTAAGAGTGTGGTGGAACTACTAGCGTGCTGGAACAGAAGGCACAATAGCACTCAACTGGCAGCAGTGTGGCGAATGATACCTTTGTGCTTAATGTGGTGTTTATGGTCTGAAAGGAATGATAGGTGTTTCAACAACAAGGAGTGGGCAGTGGGGGAAATATGGATTTATTTGGACTCTCTCTTTTACAGTGGTTTTCTGCTATTGTACTGAAGGGTGGGAATGTCCATGAGTTTCTATCTTCTTTTCAGCTAACTAGAATGTAATTAGGTGTCTCACTTTGTATACTTCCTGTGTACTTGGGCATTGCCTAATCTCATTCTCTTCAAAAAAGATTCTTACTTATAAAAAAAAAAAAAGTATTCTTGTATATTTTTTATAAGAATATTCCTGTATATCTATCTTCACTTAGTATAGAACCTATAGGCAATTCTTGAACTTCTCTTCTTCCCCATATTTCTCAATTTAAAATATTATACAGCACTGACCTAGTTATGCATACAAACTGAACAAACATGATACGAAAAAATTCATTCAATCCGAGTGACAACTAACAACTGCAAATCAAAACTGTGATAACCCCAGTTTTCATATCATCTCCATGAGTTGCTCTAGCAAACCTCAACTCTTGGTCGAAGTTTAACAGTAACAACAAAAAAAGTAATATATCTAAAATCCAGTATAAAAAAATTAGCCATTCAACAATGTGGCACATAAAAACCCAACTCCCTTTTTTTTTTTTTTAATCGGTAATCAAAGTATTTTATTCATAAAAGTAGACAAAACACAAGTATACAAGGAGTATACGTGGGAAATACCTAACTAGAGTTTACAACTGATAGTAAAAAGTCATGGACACTTAGTCCGTTACAAACAATGGCCCCCACCCATGAGAACAATGTTTTAAAGAAAAAGACTTTCAGCTCCTCCATTGTCTTCTCACAGTTTTCGAAGCTTCTATCATTTTGTTCGCACCATATACACCAACACATGCAAATAGGGACCATTTTCCAAATTGCTGCGACTTGTGAATTCCCTCGGAGACCTCTCCAGCTAGCTAGAAAATCCACCAATCTAAAAGGCATGACCCACGATACTTAAGAAAGAACCCATAAAAACCCAACTCCTATTAATAAAGAAATCAACTTCACGAAAAAACCGATTCAAGCTCATTCCCACACAGTCTCTCCTACATACTTAACAGCTCTATGAAAATATTTAAGAAATTGAAAAAATGCGAGCAAATTAAAGACCTTCTCGTCCGGCGGAGGCCGTTTCTTCAGTTGAGACGCATCTGTAGCCGGCATAAGGGGCGCCAAACCACCAGTTAGCGCATACACCTGCATCCCCGAAGAAATTTAGCTAAATTCACAAACATTACACGAACAGAAACAAAATTCACACATACATTTGCACATATATATATACCTCGCGTGAAATGCCATCGGGTTTTCGCTGAGAGTCCTTCTGGGGTCTGGGTTTTCTCCCTTGGGGTACTGAGTTCTTTGGCAAGCCCAGAATGTCCTTGGCATCCATTTGCGAAGAAAATCCCCAAAAACTTTAGGGTTACGTTTGACATTCAGGGAAAGTTTTGAATTCGCAGATAATTCGATCTCAAAGCACATCAAGAGCAAGAACTACGTTTTCATTTTAGCACCGAAGTATTTTATTTCTGATCCAAAAGGCTTGGATTGGGAGATTAGGGTTTTGGCTCGAATCAATTAGGGCTTGTGTAAAACGAGCGCGAAAGCTTGGAGCAGGGAGATGAACTGGAACAGGGACTTGCTTGGATCACGTGCGGGTGCCTAACCAGTAACCGCGAGTTTTGTTTGACCCGTAGTAAAATGTGTATAAATAAAACGGCGTCGTTAGAAGATGCCGTCGTTGATTCGCAGACATGTTCTGGGCTTGGGCCCTATTTGTGTCGGGTTCACACGGATTGCAGCCCAACCTTCTTTGCCCTTTTTCATGGCGAAACCTTTTCACCTTCCCTTCAAAAAGCCTCTCGTACTTTTTTTTTTTTTTTTTTGCCTTCTTCTTCTTCTAAGCAAGCAGACTTGATTAAATAAAAAATTATACATGTTAGGGGTAAGATTCCCCTACAAATACCGCAATATAACAACCACAATGCAAAAGTGGTGATAAAAAAGAAAATAAAACGAGTTTTGAAATCAATTTCTTAGTCTTTACCCAAGCCCATTTAGAAGGCAAGCCACTGTAGGAAACGATGTAAGTGGGTGCATTGTAGTCCGTTGTCTTGAGATATTTTTTGGAGAGATCCTTAGTCCCTTTTACAAGATCACCGGTTAGGAAAAGCTGTAATCCGGATAGACCGGCATCGGAACAGCAGATCTGCAGAGTGAAAGTAAACTTGTGCCTCTAGAATGGCGCATGAGAGCCACGCGCCGGTGGTATGGAGGTGGGGTCGGTTTGATCTGAAGGATCGAAGGGTGGGGAATCTGCTGATTTGGCGTGTGTAGCCGGCGGAGCTGTTGGAGGGCGGTGGCGCGTAAAGACCACTCGTGGAAACAAGCTGCGCGTGAGATCCACGCGTAGACATTTGGGGCGCGATTCTGCGTCATCCCAGCAGATCGGCAGTAGGGGAAACTTCATGGTGGGGTGCGTGTCGACTTTCCATGGCCGGAGTGTAGCAAATCTGAACTGGGAGAGAAAAAATACCATATAAACATATTCACATATAGGTAGTGGAAAAGAAAAGGAAAAGTAAAAGGAGATGGATAGGAAGGTAGAGCTGAGACTCACACCTTCCTCTCCAGCAACACTGAACGAAAAGATGGGTTTTTTCCTAGAGAGAAGTTAGAGAGAAAGAGAGGATGAAAACGAAGACTAAAAGCCTCTCGTACTTACTACTTCCTATAATCCTCAGTCAGACAGTGCTCCCACAAACTCTCTCTCTCTCAAAAAGCAGTTCAAGAAAGCAAGCTGAAGTTTCTTCCTCATATAACACATTGAATTATTCTATTATTAAATCATTATATAGAACATACCATCCACATCATTAAAAGAGTAAGACTTGATTGGTAAGATTCAAATTTTAAAATTTATCTTCTAAATCAAATTATGATACGTGAACAATGTGTAGTGTAGAGATATTAAAATAGCAGTACTCAAAACACATTAGTCTATAAACAATACTCTTCACATTACAGCAACACCAACAACAAGAGGTGATAATTTGATCTATAGACAATATTTTCAAAAAATCTATTTATCATCATATTCTCAACATCCCTTAATGTGGTATTAAATGATAGGTCCACAAGTGAAACATAAAAAATAGTTTCCAATCATTTAATATCACATCATTTGATGATGAGAAGATGATGGTAATAAAATGAATGATGAGTACCATTACTCATTGATTTATAGGAAAAAAAAATGCATTTTTCACCCTATAATTAACGAGTGTTTTACGTTTGATTTCCCTGCCAAATTGTTAAAAAATAACATGCTCCCTCCTTCAACTAACCAAAAACTGACAAATTAATAATGCTCTTAATCCATTATGGTGGTTAATTAAGATTATTAAAAAAAAGTTGAAGATATGTGACGTGATACAATGATCTTGAAGGTTGGATCCAAATTGAGGGTGCTCATTGCAGTGTTTGATTGTTTGGGGAGCAATGTGTTTTGCTAGCTAGTCGTGTGCAAAGGTAAAATACTTGTAATTTGTTGGAGGATGAATACTAATCTAGGCCTTCTCCCCTAAATAATGACGAATAACTGATCTTAGATTCACTATAAGAAAAATAAACATTTATGATGAGCTATTTATGACGAGAATAGACTCATTTTGACAGAAATAACTGGTAATAAATAAGTAGTTTTCTTGTAATGATTTCTTTCTTGTCCCCTACTTCATAGCACAAGAAGATTGATTTGTGTATCATTTGCATTGGAAATTGTAATTAGCTAGTCCAAACTAATATCGTTCCCCCGAGTTACTTGTGCAAGCATACATTAAGAAAATTGGGCTACTTGTTTCAAATTACAGTTTTCGTTTGCATTTTATTGAGACAGATCTTCTTTAAACTACAAGTTATCTCCCAACTTCAAATACACGGATAAATCACAACTGAACATCAACAAAGTAGACAAGATTACATAAAAATTAATGAAATCACTACATTTTCAATTCCTTGTTACCAGCTTGTACACTTACGAATATGCTCCAACTTATATATTTATATATATACCGCCACTAAGTATAACTTAATTAGTTGAAGACGTCATTAATAAAAGTAAAACAATTGTTCAGTGTTTGTCACAGTTGTCAGCCAATTAACTGTTGCATATAATTAAAATCCTAGCTGGGAGTTCTCACTTATTGAGGGAAATATTATTATAATGGTTAAGTACTGATTAAATTCATCATTTTTTTAATGATCAGTCTAAGCTGTTGGGACAAATTATAACTTAATAAAAACCTACTCTTATGTGTTATTTAGTTGTAGATATATATATATATATATATATATAATTATTATGGTAAATATGACAGATCTTAGCTTTTTTTTAACCATCTCTAACTCGAATATTCAAGTATGATCAAAATAATTAAGACTGTTTATCCGAGCCAGATAACCGGCCCATCCTGGGCCGGTTACGGTATTACATCCGGGTACCGGATTTTAAACTCGGTACTCGGTTATAATAATAATAATAATAATAAAACTAAGCCTAACTAAGCCCCCCAACCCGTCGTATCGATTCTCACTTCTCCCCTCTCTCTCTCTCTCTCCCCCTCGAACCATGAAAGTTTGAAACCCTAGCTTTCTCTTTCAAGTTTTGCCGCTATCTCTCTCTCACTCTCGTTGTCATCACTGGTCGGACTTCCGATCGATAAGTCTCTCTTCTCTCTCTCACTTCGGTAACTCTCTCTCTGTGTCTCTCAATCTATGAGCAGTGCCTTTGGACAAATCTTATGTGGGTATTAGAGTATATGCCGTTATTTTTCTAGATCTGCTCTCTTTAGTTAAACATGGGTTTTTTTTTTTTTAAAAAAAGTTTTTGAGGGTTTACGTTTTTGTTCTCTATTTGTTAATTTTGAGTTTGTTTTGATGAGAATGTTTGAATGTTTGATGAGTATTTTTATGGGTTAGATCCTTGTGCCGTCGACTTCATCCGTGGGTATGTTTTCTTCTCTGTATGTTTTGTTCTCTGTTTGTTGATTTTAGGTTTGTTTTGATGAGAATGTTTGAGGAGTATTTTTATGGGTTAGATTTGTTTAGTCAAACAAAGGAAAAATAAATAAACATTTTTCTACGCTCTTGAAGATTGGGTTTGTTTCCATATACATAAAAGGAACAATAAATAACAAATATGTTTAGATCTGCTGCTCTTTAAAAAAAATCAAAGACAATAATACAGTACTGCAAGAGGCAAGTTGTACTACCTTCCAAGCTTAAACATATCAAAGACTAGAACAGAGAAATCCTCTTCCCCTTCTTTTTGTCTGGATCTCCTACCATTTCATTATATGTTCTCGTAATGTATTTGTAGAACAATATTGACTTTTTATTATTTACTTCAAGTCTTTCAACATATCTTTGATAATGCCTGCATACTCATATGGAGGGAGACTTGAAGAACGTACATATTTTTATAGTGATGAACATTTTGGATTTTTATTTTGTTGCTTTCAAGACTCGATCTAATTGTATATAAATGAGGAGAACAAATTTTTTTTTTTTTCAGTTTTCACATAGGTCTGTTGTTGGATTGATTTTGTGTCGGTGTGTGCCTAGCCAAGGTTTGTAATTTTTTGTTAGTTGTTTATGAGAGAATATGTTCATCTTCAATGGAGGTAAGAGATTTGTGCATTCTTTTTTAATTTTGGCAATGGAGTTGTTTTTCTTGAACGATATCAAATAATTCTCATTTTTCAGGATCATATGCTATGGTTGTCATTTGTTTTCCTAATTGAATGTTTGTGTTGTTAGTATTACATTTGGGCATTAGTTCTTAATACATTCTGTAGTTGTTTATGATTTAATTAGTTTTCAATAGGCCAAGTTATCATTCAAATTATTTAGTTTTCAGTTTCCAAACTGCATGTAGAAAATTACTTAAATCACTAAACTCCCTGTACATTTCCTCTATTGCCTGTGTTCATTTTCATCTCAGGTGCTACATGTGGTTCATATCATACTTCATTGATTGATTTCCCATTTGATATCTTGTTTTAAATTATAGCTGAATATCATATTTTGTTATGTCCCTTGATCATGCATGCAACACCTACTCAAGGTTGTCCCTGCGGTAGGCCTACTTGCTAGCAAAGGAGATTTCAGGTCTTCACTCAACACATATGAAGTTAATGCTATTTTCGATGTTCCTGTAATTTTCATATACTGTAATTTTGTATTTTGTAATGTAATGTACAAATACTGAATAATGTAATATGTAGTTAATTGCATTATGTGTTGCATGCATTTTACATGATAAATATTAAATTTCTTTTTTTAGATGCATTTAGTTAAAAAAGTAATTAGTTTTATATATAAAAGAAATATGCTTTTCAACATTTTTTCTTGAAAAAATTGTAATAGTATATAGGCTTTTAGATACAAAAAAAAAAAAAATGCTTATTAGCATTACCCTTTTCTGGGGAAAAAAATTTAATAATATAGGCTTTCCGCATGTAAAAAAAAAAAAAAAAAAAAAATCCGGATACAACCCGGAACCCGGATTTCCGAGTTGTAAAAATCCGGATTCATTCGGGTTTTGGCCTGGGTCATAAACCGGTATATCCGGGCCAGAACTACGCCCTAGTTTGAAATCCGAGTTTCGGGCCAGGTGTACCCGGATACCCGGTCCAAAATCCGGATGAACACCCCTAAAAATAATACAACTACACACACATGTAGTGAATCAATGCTGATTGATAAACAATTAGATTATTAATTCCTTTATTACCAGTTTGAAGCTACAGAACAGATAATAAACATCAACAATATTATGTCATAATTAATGAAAGAGATTTTCAAACTTAAGATCACCCAGCTCGCATAGACCGGAAAATATTAATGATGATCATTCATGCATTAACCACAATATATGCATGCAAACCCAACTCTCTCTCTCTCCCTCTCTCTCTCACGTAAGTTCACATGATAGGGATGCGTTTTGGTAGGAGTTGAAATGATCAGGTGCCTCAAAGTCATGTGGCCCTCCTCCCATCATTAATAATGTTATTCAGCAACGGGTTAAGTACATGAATTTGTTAAGCATCAAGATATATATAATAGTATATATATATATAGCACATGACATGAATTGTCCCCATCTTTTCCACAAAGTCATAATTTCCATCTTTTTTTTATAACATATATACACTTAATGATCAACACTGAGCCGGGGAGCAAATTCCTTGCAAAGAGGGTCGAAATGTTTTTAAAGATAATGCTATCTCTTGAAAAAAGGGCATACAGGAAATGACACTCTTATCAAAACTTCCCAATCATCTCACCAATATCCTCAACATGTTTTTCGAGCCCAGTCAATCACCAAACAATGGTACCATCTTTTTACAACCTTACCCCACATACTATTTATCTGCTTAAATTAAGTTGACGAGTCTTTTCGATATTGTTGTCACAACAAATCTTGGTCCCTCCGGTGGGGTTACGCCGGGATTAACTCAACTGCCGACGTTTCCGTTTATAAAATTATTAATTAGTGTTTGATTTGATTACCCTAATCACAACTTTATTTCTTTTCTCTCCATGTGTGTCGGCACGTTATGAACTAAAATGGCAGATCCTTGTCATGTCCAAATGACCAAGATTTTTCAATGTTCTTCGCTTTTACTTACACCTGGACCCTAAATGTCATGTCCAACAGTACTACTAGTACTGTGATACTGATCATAATCATCAAAACACTTATTCATTAGGAGTTGATATATATAATGACTAGATCCAAGAATGCGATATTATAGTCCTTTTTTTTTTTCTTTCTTTTTGGGTTTCTTAAGTGGCCGGTCTGTGTGGTCAGAGAGACAGAGACCTTGTCTATTTTGTTTATACAAGCTCGATCGGCTCTGAGACTACTGATGCTGGCCTTCGTTTTTTTTTTTTTTTCCTGCCTTTTAGTTTATTAGTGTATATATATGGGGGTTTATTATAGATTGAGACTTGGCAACGAACCGATCCGAGCTCTCTTATAATTTTTTGGGCTCTACGAATGAAGGCCCGAGTGTGCAGAACCTATTCGATCGCATTTAACGTCTAGATGATCAGATAGCCCTATTCTTTCATACAATGCCAGTTTATTTAATGACAGCTTGTTCTAGGCCGGTACTATATGAGCATTTCGTGATCATCGACACTCGATCTAGGGCTAAAATGTGACAACTATATGCCTATGTGAAACTTGAAAGAAAAATTTTCGGAAACAACGCGCGGTTCATATATATGATCATCTCACTGCACATTTACGTCAAAGACAAGAAGAAGATGACTTTGGCAGTGATTCGGATCGAGGTGCATACTTATATAATATTCTTTTCATTTCAACTTAAATAGATCATATATAGTATCTTATATATATATATAGATGGTAAAACACGAGAACATGACACAAAATATATAACTTATCTCCTACAATAATAATATTATATATTCAGTCAAATATGGAAGCTGCTAGCCGTTTTAGGTTTTGAATAACTTAATATAATTTTGTCATGAAAACAGGATCCGACGTTCTAAGTACGACACCATGATGACAGTGTAAGTTAATTTGATGCAGCTAGCTAGCTAGCGTATGTACTATTGATGTCTGCATTGTTCTCTACTCAACTGTCCACTTGCGGATTGTCATGACCTGATTAGTGGTAATCGAGTTGTTTGTATTATTTAAAATCATGATCAGGTTATCTTTGATCTTGATCTCCATCACTTAACGTTGGATGGGAGAGCGGGCTTTGGTGGTCGTAATTGATTGAACAAGTCAAAATGATTAGTACTTAGCGCAGAAATATTAATAATGACATTCTACTGATCGCTCAAAGTGGATTATATATAACCTGAAAACGAAAGATGGATGGATGGATGGATGGATGGATATCAGCTGCTTAAATATTATTCCTTCCAAGCTGATCATGTTGACTGTCGTCAAAGATGATGAGGAGGATCGAAGGGATGAATATATATTTTATCACTCCAAGTCTAAATGTCTTGTTGCCGACCATGGGAGTTGTTATACTCGTTGTAATAAGCCACAACAGCAAGGCCCCAAGGTCGCAGCAGTACTGCAAAAGCTGGCGTACGTACTTTTGATATATTAGTTATAGGTAAATTCATGTATAATTTATCATAGATTAATATTTCACGTTAATCCATCGATCATGTGCACTTTTGTTTCTGAATTTGGTGGTCTTCTCTGTCAGTACCTCTCGGCATCATGTGTTTTCGATCGTGGATTAGTGATCATGATCGATTAATCAGTAACAAGCTGGCCGGACGTACGTAAGATCATATGCATGCATGGTGTTTTGCATGTATGAAGTTAATTAATTAGGTCTTATATATGCATGCATGTATGATATCGGTTCAGTCGACACATGGCTAGCTAGCTATCTAGCTAGTTGGCTACACAACGGTACTTAATTAAGGTTAATTCTTTATAATTTCTTTCTCAATTTTAAAGGTCTAAAATGATATGAACACTAGGCATATAGATATATATATATATATATATATATATATATCTTAAAAAAATAATTGAGTATTTAATATTATCTAAAAAAATTATAAATACTGTAGAATTTATTTCTCTTTTAAGAGATCATCTCGATCGATCCTCAAATTTTTTGGCAGTTTATGATCTTTT